>JAKKPZ010000042.1:0-552734 GCA_022814885.1 Ditylenchus destructor | reverse complement strand
TTAAGGTATATTGAAAGGTAATAATTCTCGTCTTGTGACAGTCTGAAAAGTGAAAAGATTACAATTTTTGAAAGAAAAATGCTTCTTATCCTTCGAAAACCTTGTACCGCTATTCGAGAGTCTCGAATTATGACTGAAAACCTCTTGCCAACAACCCCTTACCTTTCTTCGAAACAATTATTCGCTCCAGGCTATAATTTTCTTCTCGAATTGCTAACATATTTTTTATTTACCTTTACGCACAAACTATAATTATTGGTTTTAGGCATCGCCTGCGGGAAAATGTCACAGGCGGGATATTTGCCCAAGTCATCGATTGTCATTCCGCTCAAGAACAGCGCCGAAGATGTAAGTTTTTGCACTTTATAGCCAGTCATTATTATTATTATGGCAGGTAAACTAATTCTACCTTTCAAGGAAATAATCGAAATCAATTTTGACGACTTGCCGGAAGGAGAGGAGGTCCTGCAAATCCTGAGGGGTGAACGAGCCGCGCTGCACTATTGGCTGGATCTCGCGGTAAGTTTGTGGAAATGTTGCAAAATAGGAATTTGATCTATTATAGTATTCTTATTTGAGATTTGTTAAGATGAGATTCGTGTTAGGTAAAACTAAGCTTCGAGAATGTCTCCACTGAATGAATTACATGTACAAACTTAAATTACCTATTACTCACCTCTGAAATTTATGGAACTGTTATGTTAATACAAATAATTGTATTAAAAATGTTTCCTAGACCCTTGCGAACATTTTGGTATATTATATGCTTAAATGAAACACTAACAAATAATTTAAAATTGTGAACAAAAACTGTTTCAATTTGAACATTCCAGGCTAATTTATTTTTGCATAATACTAATGATAACGGTAACACCATGGTTGTAACTGTAACGCTATTATTTTACCGAAATCTATGAAAAATAAACAGTGAACTTTTTATTCTGTCCTTTTTTAATTCAATGCTTTCTTTACAAAGTATCAAAAAAGTAAATAGTAAATTGAGAGCACATCTTTATAAAATTGCAACATCTTAAAAGTACATTCCATCGTCTAAAATATACCTGAGTGTTTCAATCACAAACTAATACTAACAATTTCAGTTGGAATACTATCGTGCCGGTTTCATCTCGGATTTTGTGAAAATTCTCGAACAAAGTGGAGGCGATGCAGGTCTGGACTATCAAGACTACGAGAAGGATCAGATGCGTGCCTTGGATATGCTGGCCGCCTATTACGTCATACAGGTAGCGGCTTGGATTGAACAGGCTTTGATTTAAGATTTGAATTATGTTTACTAAACAATTTATTCCAGGGAAAAAATGAACGGAGCAAAGAGAAGCGCAAGGAATGGTTCACAAAAGCGACACTCTTGTACACAACGGCAGACAAGATCATCATGTACGATCAGAACCATCTGCTGGGTCGGGCGTACTTTTGCCTGCTCGAAGGCAACAAAATCGACCAAGCCGATGCTCAGTTCAATTTTGTCATCAACCAGGTATACACAGGTTCAGCTGTGCAGTTTTTGTGTTACTTTTGAATAGGATTTGACTGATGAGTAATTATGTGTAGATGTTTAGTATGTTTTTATTGGTTGTAGTAAGGCAATTATGTATTGACAGTTATATCAAGACTGGCGGAATTTCTAGAATATAACAATGGTATTAAAACTTTCCTGAAATTTGAGATGGATCAAATTTAGCAATAGTGTATCTATAAGGATAATTATGTTTAATTCCATTTTGAATAGTAAACATTTCAATTCTACTGTGAACATTTCTAATAGTGCTCTGAGAGTTGCACTTTGATGTCACAGAAATTGCAATCTCAGTTATATGGTAAAAATTCCGCCGGTCGCTATATAATTATCCGTGCATTGTTTGCTTACTATAACCAATAAAAAGCATAATCAATACCTACATAGAATTACTCATTAGTAACATTCTATTCAAAAAATTCACAGGATCTCTTTGCCTGTATTGTTAAAATTTAAGACATAATCAAAGGTATAATATGAAATTGGAAAGTGGTGAGCCAATTTCTGGTGAGATTTGACTATTTCTTTAGGAATATCCTTCGTTGTTTATTGCTATTTAGTACGTTTTTATTGGTTGTTGAAAGTTGATTATTGCGTGGATAATATATAACGACAGGCGGAATTACGGTTATTTTACTTTGGATTATCTTAAGGTTTTAACATAGGCACTTTGCAAATAAATTTCTTTCTAATTTGTACGAATAATCAAACTATTTTTCACATGACTTTAATTGTAATTTCTGTAAAATTAAAGTGCAACTCTCTGCGCACTATTAGAACTGTTTACAGTTGGAATTGAAATGTTTACTGTTTTTATTCGAACGCAGTAATTACTATTATTCACTTCAATTTACAATTTTGTGTAGAGTAAATTTACAGTCACATTTTCATAACTGCGCGAATGGAATGAGTCATCCATAATAACTGAGAAGGAATAAAGATTGTGTATAAATAATTTGTATAGAAGAAGGCAAAACTGAAATCGCGTTTTTCCTGTTGCTTTAGAGCATATCGATTGGATGAATCATTCGTAACTGTTGAGAAGGGTTTTATTTTGAGTAGTGAACATTTACTCCTAACTGTAAACACTTTTCTAATAGTGTTCAGAACTTTTGCTGTGGTGCTCTTTACTTTCACAAAATTTTTACTTGTTAGTTTGCTCTAAAATTAGGTAGCCAGTCCTAAAATTTTGCACTTTTAGAATTGTCCGTTATAGAAATTCGCACTCACTATAAAATACAATTTTCCAGTGTACTTATATAATTTCTGACGTTCTCTATTTTTTTTGTTTAGGCCGGACAAGCACCGATGGATTCGGGAAAGAGCATTCCAGCGATGATGGGCAAGGCTTGTATCGCGTTCAGCAAGAAGGAATACAAAACCGCTCTGTCATACTACAAGAAATGCCTTAGGCTAAATCACAACTGCCCAGCTGACGTTCGTGTGGGTATGGGCTATTGTCTGTCGAAGATGGGCAAGCACGACAAGGCCAGGTAAAGGCTGCACTGCTTCTAGAACGTTCTAGAAGAGCGAGCAATGGCTCAAAATAATACTGAGACTGCGCTCTAGAATGTTCTAGAAGTGAATAAATAGTTACACTTTTGGCTCTAATCATAGCTGAGACACTTGGCTGTCGAAAGAGCCATTGTTTATCCTAGAATGTTCTAAAAGTGTATAAAAATTCTCACTTTTTGCAATGTTGCATTTCATCCACAATATTTAGACTGGCATTCGAGCGCGCTCTGGAAATTGAGCCTTCAAACGTCGCCGCTGTGGTGGCCACTGCCGTCCTGGACATAAACACTTTGGCATCCGAGGGCATCAAGAATGGAATCCAAGGGCTCAGTCTTGCCTACCAAACGGAACCTGAAAATCCAATGGTATTGAACCACCTGGCCAATCACTTCTTTTACAAAAATGTATGTTTTTCTCTGGGATTCGTTTGTTTTCTATCAAAACTTTTCAGGATTTGGTCAAAACGGAGCAGTTGGCATGGCACGCCTTTCAGTTGACAGACAACGAGCAAATGCGCGCTGAAAGTTGCTATCAGTTGGCGAGATGCTTTCACAAAAAAGCAACTATGGATAAGGAGAATGACACACTGACAGAGCAGACTACGGCCAATTTCGATAAAGCCTTCAGGGTTTGTGAATCTTGAGAACTCTGTAATTTTTCCAGAAAATTAGTATTAGGTCGTTCATTATGAATTGGAGGTATTCCAAATTTGCGTTGTTTTTATTTTGTTTTGGAACATTCTGGAAGGAAGAGTAATGCCTCAAACGAATGATGGGATTTTATCCATTCGATAGAGAGGGCGCTTGTACTTTTAGAATTTGTTTGGAGAAAGAAATTGTTTGGCCTGGCTCTGCAACTTGGAAAATTTTATAATGAACGACCCAATGGCTGAAATAAGTTTAACTCTACCTTATAAGGGCTGAGTTAGGAAAATTAGGATTCGTGGAAACTTCTTAAAATAATCTAAATTTATGAGATTATACCTTATCAATCAATCCAAGAAATACTCCGAATAATATATTCAATTCGAATGCTATCGTGACAGGACGCATAATTTAGTAAATAGAAATAATGTAGTGCATGAATGAAACCGCGAAATGAGAGACTTGAACTCGAAATTTAATATTTTGGAAATGTATATAGAAAATACTATCCTTGCGGAGGATAAGGGGTATTGCGGTCAAGACCTGGAACTGTCTACCTGAATGAGACAGACTGTCTTTCTGATTTTATCCTTAGAGTCCGTCCCAATCCCGTTAAATTTCCGTTATTATACTGTTCTAGAATGTTCCTTCTTTTCAGTACTACTACCAAGCCACGCAGTTCAATCATCCAAAGTTCATTCTGCCGCACTTTGGACTGGGTCAGATTTACATCCACAGAGAAGAGTACGACAACGTAAGTCTTTTTGAGAATGTTTCTAACTCAAGAGTGCTTTTCACAAAAATTTCAGGCGATCGCCTCCTTCGAGAAAGTGCTGAAAGTTGCGCCGAACAACTATGAAACATTGTCCGTCTTGGGATCACTGTACACCTTTGTCGATCAGCGGGAGCAGAAGTCGGCGGCTATGACAGTTCCGGGCACTGACGCGAAAACAGCGCCCAACGCCACCGGACCCAAGGGGGAAAGGGCGGAAAAAGCGAGAGAAATACTCAAGAAGGTGGTCGAGATGAGCCCGGATGACATCGAGGCTCTCATAGAGTTGGCGCACCTGCAAGAACATGTCGATCCGCAGGTGAGACATTTTGGGTTTGAAAGTTTTTATTTGATTTGGGATTGTTTGAAATCTTAAAAGTTTATAGGAATTTAGAGGAAAAAGTCCAGTCCGATATTTTTTATTTGCTGGCAAGAACAAAAAACTAATAGGACACTTGTATGCAACTTTTTGAGTGTACTATGAATATGAAAATAGCATCAAAGTCCTTTGGAGCAATTTGAAAATTTTGAGTGAATCAGTTTTGAGTCAAGACTGGCCCCACAGCTCTAATAGGCAGAAAAATCTGATCTCCGTTCTTTTTGAGCTAAGAAGATTATCTAATTACCGTAAAAAATACTCAACTCATAATAATTTTAGGGATCGTTGAAACTGTACGAAAGAGTTGCCGATCTTCTCCAAAACAAGGAAAGTATCGAGATCCCGCCCGAGATTCAAAACAATATCGGAGCGCTGCACTTCATTCTCGGCAGAACGGCGGAGGCAAAGGTGAGATTTGGTCCTGACGCGAAACTAATTTGTATTCCATTTTTCAGTCATACTTTGAAAGCGCTAGAAATTTTGTGGTGACGGAAATCGAGAATCACAACGACGAGACCACTGCGCTGCTCATATCGATCACTTACAATTTGGGAAGGGCCAACGAAGCACTGTGTCAGTTTGATGAAGCGGAAAAGTTGTACAGGGAAGTAATCAAGCAGCGTCATAATTACCTGGACTGTAAGTATATATTATATGTATTGGTTTTGTCATCATTTTTACAGATTTGCACTTGTAGAGTGCAAAAATTTTTGATATCTAAGAATTCCAGTGATGTCAATACCTGTGAAAAAATTGTAAACTAGTTGAAAACTATAGTATAGTTTTTAGATGGATATTGATTCTGATAACTGCTTCTGGAACATTCTAGAAGGACGAGTAATGGATCAAATTAATGATAACATCAAATCAAATTAGTACATTCAGTTGATCCACTACTACTTTCTGGAATGTTCTAGAAGCATTGATAAGTAGCAATATCCAGTAGAAATATACTATGGTTTTCAACTATTTAATAGTTTTTCATAGATATTGTTATCGCTGGACAATCCCCACACAAAACATTCCAGAATTTTCTAGAATATTCTGAAATTTTGCTATTTCCAAACATTCTAGGTACATTTTTCTAAACATTTCAGAATTTTTAAAAGCGGAAATCAGAATGGAAACCATAAAATCTTTAGAAAATTATTTTTAAAAACTTCGGAAAAAGGCTAAGAGGCTTACTGTTCTGGAATTGAATTGCAGGCTTGAAGTTCTGGATTTTTTTGTAAAAAATTTTTTACTTTACAAAATTTCCTGGGGAAAATGTTAGAAGTTTTCTGTTTTTTTATGTTCTTGAGCAATCTATAATGTATCAAATTTTCAGGTGTGCTTCGATTGGGCTGTCTGTCACGCGACAGAGGTGACACTCACACCGCGTCTCTGCTGTTCAAAGAGGCAATGTCTTCAAATCCAAAACACCCCGACCCCTGGACTCTGATCGGCAACATGCATATGGCCAAGAACGAACTTGGGCCCGCGCAAAAGAAATTCGAGCAGATCCTCAGGCTGCAAAATCATGACTCATACAGTTTGGTCGCACTGGGAAATATTTGGCTGGAGACTCTGTTTTTGTCGAGAACAAAGGAAAAGGTACGGAAAGTTGCCGTGTAAAAAGTTATTGCGCTGAAAATTCAGTGAATGAAATTGCGAGCTAGCATAAAAGCGCGCGAAATTTGAAATTGATTTTATGGAATTTGATATATATTTTACGGAAACTCCCGCAGGTGAGCGAGTTGGGTGAAGGTCCCAAGAGCAAAGTTGCTTATAAGGTCATGCCAAGCAACTTTGCTCTTAGGACTCTGACGCAAGTCGCGCACCTGCGCGTGATCTAGACATTGAGTTGAGCCCAAAGTTGCTTAACTTGATAGATCGGATGGAGAAACGTCGTTGCACTCTATTACCAGACAAACGCATAATTTTGCGACTAATATTTATGTGTTTAAATTCGCGCCATTTCTGTTTAACCCCTTTAGAAGGGGGCTGGCTCAAATCTGATATTGCTAACCCCTTCTAAATTTCGATTTTAAGATAGGGTTAGCAATATCAGATTTCAGCTAGCCCCCTTCTAAAGGGTTAAACTGAAATGGCGCGAATTTAAACGCACAAATATCAGTCCGCGAAGCACTTTCAAATTGCCGACACCATATTTTGTTGGCGCGCTATTCTATCCATCATAAAATTTTCTGTGTGGTTGAAAGCAGCGATCGAGTCCCTCTAAGGTGCACTAATAGCAATACTAATATGTTTATTTTTAGGATGGCCTTTACCGCGAGCGAGCGCAGTTGATGTTCGTCAAAGCTCTGAAGTTGAGACCGAAGAATATTTGGGCCGCAAATGGAATCGGTTTGACTTTGCTTTTTATTAATATGAATGAGCTGAATGCCGTTAGTTTAGGTTGTCTTTTGGCTCAGAGAGGTGAGATATTGGAAGCGCGCGATGTGTTTTCCCAGGTTCGAGAAGCTACCGCGGATTTTCCAGATGTTTGGATTAACGTGGCTCATATTTATATGGAACAGGTAAATTGCTATGATGGTATTGTGAATCACTGCTTGGGATTTGGTGTTCAAATTACCGCAATTTTGATGATCCATTAATGAGTCATATATGCATCCGGTTTAAAGTGCAAAGATGCATGCACTTTAACATAATAGTACAATGTCAAAGTTACACTTGAAATATTCCAGAAACAGTACGTTAGCGCGCTGCAAATGTACAAGAATTGCATGTCTAAATTCAAGCGACACAACGACGTGAACCTCATGATGTATATCGCGAGAGCATATTGGAAAGCCGGAAAATTCGCAGAGAGTCGCGCATACGTGGAAAACGTGGGTTTTACTATTTTCATTAGCGTTGTTGACCTGTTGAATCCCGAATTTCAGGCTATGATCGAAGCGCCCGAAAATTTGCTTTACAAGTTCAATCATGCCGTCATATTGCAGCGCATGGCGACCGATTGCCTCAAGTATGGGTTTACAAAAGTTTCGGGTTAATGTCTTAAAGTGCAAATATGACTTGGCAAATGACCTGCAAAGTGCAAATCTTTGCCCAAGTTCCAAATCTAAGCCCAATCTTGAGCCAGCACTTAAGCACAAGCTTAGTGGGGTTTGCACTTAAGTTTTGAGCTTAAAAGGGTTGAACTTATGCGAATGATTGAGCCTGAGCTTAAACCTAAGTGGGCGCTTAAGCGTGAGCTTACACTCACACTTAAACTTTTGAGACTCTACTAACTGTCAAAATCTTGCTTATCATATACCTTTTAGGGACGAAAAATCGACTCTGGCGCAGGTGACCAAAGCTATGGACGATCTCAAAATTTCGGAAAGGTAACTTGTTAGTTTACCTGTACATGGTAATTACTGTCTGAATTCCAGAACCTTCAACTATATTGCGGCAACTTCGGCAGAAGTGATTGTCCGATTTCGATACATTAGCCGAACCATTTGTACGAATGAGGCTCAAGCCTGCAATGATTTGTTGAAACAAGCCCGCACATATCTCCAAAGGGCTCAGGTAAGTAGTATTTGGAACTTTGGAAATTTAAAAAACTAGGCTTGGTATAGTAGAATTAGGCTTAGTATCGGGATTCGCTGCGAAGTCTGGTTTGGAATATTCTAGAAGGGCGAATAATGGCTCAATTGAAAGCCCTGATTCAATTAGCATTAATTTGAGCTATTAGTCGCTCTTCTAGAATGTTCTAGACTAATTTTGGCTTTTCATTTGTCCTGTTCGGAATCGGAAATCCGAATGGGATTGTTGGAGAATCAATACTAAAATTTGCTATTCTATTCTACACTAGAACTATTAGGTCGTTCATTATAAACTGAAAATATTTCAAATTGGCGGGTTTCGGCCAAACTATTTCCAGAACATTCTAGAAGACGAATAATATCTCAATCGAAAGCTCAGAGTCTCAGCTTCAAAACGAGCCATTACTCGTCCTTCTAGAATGTTCTAGAACAGAATGAAAGCCAACGCTAATTTGGAGAACGTTCCAGAAGCATTCCCATTTCAACTTTTGTATTGAGTAATACTTTGACCTTTTAGACAAAAGACGAAGAGGAGCGCAAGCAGCGCGAGAAACAAGAAGAAGAACGACGGGCGTTATTGAAACAGAGGGAAATAGAGGAGGAAGCACGTCGAGAGCAGACTAAGCGCGAGTTGGAAGCGCTCAAACAGCAGCGACAGCAATTCGTCGAGAAGACCAAGGAAATCCTGAAGATGCCGGAGGTTGTGCCGGAAAAGAGAGGCCGTGGAGGTGGCGGAGGAGGGCGCAAGAAGAAAGAGGATCGTGACGAATTCGTCAACGACAGCTCGGATCTCGGCGAGTATGAGGGCGAAGGGGGAGAGGGTCGGAAAAGAGCAAAGGTAGGCAGAGTCTTTTGTAAGGTATTTGGAAAGTTCTAGAAAAATTTAGATCCAAGTCATTGGTGAGGGAACCTTGTTAAAATTTGCGCCAAATGCGCAGAAAACTGTTCTGGAATAATTTAGAAGGAGAGTAATGGCTCAAAATGAAGCTATGATTCTGGGCTTTCGATTGAATCATTAATTGCCTTTCTAGAATATTCCAGAACAGTTTTAACGCTTTTCGCGATTTGGCGCAAATTTGAATATGGTTTGTTCACCAATGACTTGAATTTTGTGGTTTTCCGAAAATTTGAGTGCATTCAATCAAAGAAGGCGGAGAACTTTTATATTCCGGCAATTGCCCTTTTATAGATGTTTTAATGTTATATTCGTTAGTTAAAAGTTGGATTATGCTATAGGAAATTAAGCAAACAATTTTTTATGTGGTTGGAATTTCAGGACAAAGGATCAAGGAAGCGTCGCGAGCGCAAACAACGAGGATCGAGCGATGAGGAAGAGGCTGGAGCGGCCCAAAAACGACGGACCAAACAGCGCAGGGAGGATAAGGAGCTTGATGAGATTCCGCTCCGGAAACGGGGAAAAAGTATGTTCTTTTTAAGATAGTTCTCTATAAGTAGTCGCGTGAAAAAGAAAGTATAGAGAACTCCGAAAAGAACAAAATTCCTCTTAAAACTAGAGGAAAAGAAAGCAGAAAATGAGAAATAGTATGGAAGAAAAACATTTGTGTTAGAGATGCTAGACAGATAATTATTATCAGTTGGCTAGTATTTATTTTTATTCTCTCTTATCTGTCTACCATCTCTAACAGTTTCCACTCTAACCTGTTCCACACTATTTCTCATTTCTGCTAAAACAAAAATTAGTACCAACTCTTTCAAAGTAAGTGTCGTTTGATTTAACGCTTGAAGAATTTCTTAGTTTATTAAAGAATTGAGAAATTTCTTCTGAAATTTATGATTCCAATTTCAGTCAAGAGCAAGGCCTTCTTGTCATCTTCGGAGGACTCTTCGTCTGATAACGAAAACAAAGCTAAGCCAAGTCAACAATCCGCAGCTTCGTCACCTGCAGAACAATCGCCAGCTGGAGAGAAGTCACCTGCGCCTTCATCGCCTGCGGCTTCGTCACCTGGAGAGAAGTCACCAGCGGCTTCGTCACCTGGAGAGAAGTCACCTGCAGGTTCGTCACCAGCGGCTTCGCCACCTGGAGAGCAGTCGCCTGGAGGAAAGTCACCTGGAGAGCAGTCGCCTGGAGGAAAGTCACCTGGAGACCAATCGCCTGGAGAGAAGTCGCCTGCGAAAAGCAGTGATGAGGAATTGTCTTCCTAAAGAGGAATTTCACAAATTATGCAATGTTTCTGTTATAATTCTGTTTGCAGATAAATTTTTGTGTTTATAAATGATGAGCACTGTCAGTAAAAAAATATGAGAAAATTTATAGATGATAACAACTAGCAAATACCATATTGTAAGTTATTGGTTGGCAATGTAACAGACCCACATAAGGTACCGTTAGGTCAAAATACTACAGCCGACTCTGAGATTAACGGCGATCAAGGGAGCGGATAAAATCGCCGTTAATCTCGAGCACTGTTAAGCAGAAAGTGACAGTGCAAACGCAATTTTTATTACTCGTACCCAAAACGATAAATATTTCATATACAAACGTTTCTATAACATTCTACGATGACAATACTGTAAAAAGATATCTTTTATGCTGATTCTTGACCGAACAAGACTTTTCTCGAAGACATTTCATACGGGAGCGGCTTGACTGGGTGGCCTCATGCTTATCTCGCAATTTTCAGCAGCGTTCTTTTCATCTAATTCACGTAGGAAGCTATAATTTTAAACAAATTTAATAATTAATTTAACAAATAATAGTTTAAGGTTAATATCAAGAGAACGTTCATTGTGTCACGCTTATTTTTTACAGCTATATATATTTATTATATTTATATATATTTATTTTTACAGCTATAGAGCTGCGCTCATCATCAGTAGTACAATTAATCCGTGTGAGTCATTGAGACTGTCCAACAGGAAAAATGACTGGGGTAAACATCGGAAAGAGAGAAAAAAAAGTATGGCTTACTCTGTACAGAACTCAAAACAGACGTAACAGCCTGCGCAAGCCAGTAGAACTAACGGTGCACATCCCAGGAAGAGCCACCACGGTGAGATTTTCCTGAAAAGTGAATATTATATATATATTATCTAGCGCTTGTCCTTAATTACCAAAAGTTAATTTAAATTTATCTGGGTCTCATTAAAAAACTATTTATCCGGCGCATGAGGATATATAGACCTGCCGATGAAGGTTCGGTTCCGCGCGGGTGAAATCGTTTTTTGACACGGGGATTTTTGCCCACGGGGGTTCTCGGTGCGGGGAATCCGAATCCGGGGTCAAAAAAATTCTAGGAGTACCCTAAGGGTGCGAAAAAAAATTTTCAATTTTTTTTAAATCTCTATAGTTGGCGACGAAGCCACGGGGAACCCTTCTAGTTGTATATTGTTCGTTTTGGCATTGTGAAATTTATGTAAAAAGTTATTATCTAGCGCTTGTCTCTTATATTATCCAAGCCTTCCAATTCTTGAAATTTCATTCTCGGGTCTCATTAAAAAACTATATTATCCGGCGCATGAAGGATATATATGATCCTGCCGATGAAGGTTCGGTTCCGCGCGGGTGAAATCGTTTTTTGACACGGGGATTTTTGCCCACGGGGGTTCTCGGGTGCGGGGAATCCGAATCCGGGGTCAAAAAAAATTCTAGGAGTACCCCAAGGGTGCGAAAAAAAATTTTCAATTTTTTTAAAAATCTCTACATTTGGCGACGAAGCCTAGTTGTATATTGTTCGTTTTGGCATTGTGAAATTTATGTAAAAAACCAAAAACATACCCCAGGGACACGAGCACGATGACAACGGTTGGCGCCGCGACGAACACGAGAAGACGGCAAGCGGCGCTTGACGTTTTCTTGAAACACTTGATTGTTTGTGCTGCGACAGGATGTTCCTTCTCGAATTCTTCGCTCGGAAAACACATCGCCAAGGGATCTGAAATCGAGATTGAGATAAATTTTGCTAATGGTAAAAAAGGAAATATGATTAGGCGCCGACTCTAACCACCCATTTTATCCCGGTTACATTGATCTCATATCACATTTTGAATAGATCGGGATGGAATGATGTTGTCTGGCCCAAATTTTTCGACTGTGAAAAATCTCATTGTGTCCATTTAGACGTCTGAGCATTGTCTATCAGTCAAAAGATTTTCTTTGTTAGTGAACAGACAAATTAGGCGTGCAAATGCCATAGAATCGGTCAGCTATACGGTTCGTCTATACGGTTGGGTCTTCCTCAGTACAAGGAAAACAGAATTATCATTCTTTGGCAAAGACAATATGTTATTTGATCTACATCCGGGCATATTTACCTTCCGAATTCAGAGTTATTGTCTAACGCTTGTCTCTTATATTACCTCAACCTTCTCTAACTCTTCATTCTCGGGTCTCATTTAAAAACTATATTATTCGCCAAATTGTATATTGTTTGGGATGGTATCGCGAAATTTATTGAAAACCAAAAACATACCTCAGTGCCACGAGCGCGATGACAGCGATTGGCACTGCGACGAACACGAGAATACAACACCCGGCTCTTAACGTTCCACAGAAACAGTCGCATTCGTCGCACAGGCAACACATCGCCAAGGGCTCTGAAATGGAGAAAAAAATTTATTAAGGTCAACACTGATAGTAAAGGAAGCAAATATGGTTAGCCGCTAGTTTAATCCTGGACAAATAAGCCCAAGCAAGCGCTACAAGGTCCAGCCATCCTAGTCGGATCCTTGTAGTGACAGCAATTGACTTGAAAGAATCGAATGATCGATGAGTTTGAATTTCGGTTCGAGACAAAATTGTTTTAAAATTTATTTTGGTTTTAATGTTTGAAAGTCAAATTTCTTCTGCATAAAAACTTTTCAGGCTCGCGTCCTATAGGGCAGCAAGCCTATGTTTTATTTAAGACATTGAAAAACGGACATTAAAAATCGGCCTGACGAAGTTCAGGCAAACGAAATGGTACACAAAATGTTCCATCAAATTTGAACGAATTCGAGTTTGATTAAATTTGATGAAACATCTTGCAACTTAGATGCAAGGTCAGACAAAACGAAAATAGTACACAAGATATTTGGTCGATTACCAAAAATGAGAAACACTTCAAGTTACGACAAATTCCATAGAAATTTCTTTATTACTCACATAAAACGATCGCATTACAAAAAATTTATACAATGACAATACGAAACAAAGGTATGTTTTATGCTGATTCTTGACTGAAGAAGACTTTTCTCGAAGACATTTCATACGGGGTTGATTTGAGTGATTGCCTTGTTCTCGAGCGACATTGTTTTGCTTCTCTGTTTGTTCTTTTCATCTAATTCCCATATTGAGCTATAATTTTTAACAAATATAATAATTTGAAGAAATACTAGAGTATAAGTTTGCTCCAAAACGGTTCACAAAAACCAAAGGTTATTTGGGAAAGCTAAAAAGCAAACAAATATACTTTCGGTAATTAAGATAGGTACTGAATTACCTCGGAAATTTAAACAAGCTTTTTGTGAGATTGTTGCAGTTTTGGTAAGAAAATAATTTAGCCTAGTACAATCTTAATCCGCGTGAGTCTTTGAGGCTCTAACAGGAAAATGACTACAGTAAACATCAAATAAAGATATAGAAAAAGTACGGCTTACCCAAACAAGACGACTAAACCGACGGTGCAACAGCATACGCAAGCCAGTAGAACTAACGGTCCACATCCGAGGAACAGCCACCATGGAGAGATTTTCCTGAAAAAGTGGAGTATGTTCGAAAAAAGTGATAACAAAATATTGATTGCTTTTCCAACACTTTTAGGGTGTGTCAAAGTTATAAAGGTGCATGTTTTCATATGAAAGTGCGAATTGTATATTGTTTGGAAATGTATCCCGAAAGTTATTAAAAACCCAAAAAACATACCCCAGCGCCACCAGCGCGGTGACAGCGATTGGGGCCGCGACGAACACGAGAATACTGCCGCTGGTTATTAACCCGATCCGGAAATACTTGATTGTCCTTGCCGTGACAGGATGCTGGTTCTCGAATTCTTCGCTCGGACAACACATCGCCAAGGGCTCTGAAATCGAGATAGATTTTTAATAAGGTCAAAGTTATGGCAAGGAAGCAAATATGATCAGCTGTAATCCCAGAAGGCCGGTTCTAATTATAGACGACTAACGATTAGCAAGCGCTATATGGTTTATGCGAAACTATATCTATACGAAAATATTCTAAAAGGTCAATGGACAGGAGACGTGAAATAAAACGTAGCGAAAATGAAAGAAGACAGCAATTGCTTTAAAAGATTCAAAGGACTGAATGAGTTTGAATTTCGGTTCGAGACAAAACTCTTTTAAAAATTGCTTTTCGGTTTTAAGGTTTGAAAGTCAATTTTTGGATCAAGAAACCGGCGAAATCGTAAAGGTAATAAACTCCGAGTCTTGGGAGCATTGGGTATTTTGACTGTCTTTCAATTGATTGCCAATTCAAACGAAGACTTGAAGTTTCATTTCCAGTTTATATCTTTAGTTTGAAAAAGAAAAGTTTACAAGAAAATGTAAGTCCCATGAAAAAGACAAGAGGCAGGCATATCGAAGGCAGACAGACAGCGGGTCTATGACGAAATTTGTTAAAGCTTTTTAAAGGTTATGCCGCTCCTTTGTTCTGTTTTCAGACAATTCTTTCAAATGCTTTCAAACAATTCTTGTCTGTCTGTCCGATTTGAAGTTTCTTGCGAATAAACTTTTCAGGGTCGTGTCTGATAGGGTTGCATCCCTGTGGGCGAGGGGTGGGGATAGCTTTGAATTGGGGTGAAAAGATCCCTTGAAAGATTTTGTGGTTGCCGAAAGCTCCCTAGGCGATCTTTTTAAAGCTTGGAAAAAACTTTCAGGATGGGATCGTATAGAGATTACTAATGAATGAAGTGTGGTGCAATATTCTATTGCATCACTTTTCATTGTGTTTTATCCAGGACATTGAAAAATGAACATAAAATCGTCCCAACTTTAATGCAAGGTCAGACAAAACGAAAATAGTACACAAGATATTTGGTCGATTACCAAAAATGTGAAACACTTCAAACGAAAAAATTCCATAGAAATTTCTTTATTACTCACATAAAACGATCGCATTACAAAAAATTTATACAATGACAATACGAAACAAAGGTATGTTTTATGCTGATTCTTGACTGAAGAAGACTTTTCTCGAAGACATTTCATACGGGAGTGGTTTGATTGATTGGCTTGTTCTTCTTTGCTGGCCCGCACTTGAAATTGTCCATTATGATCGTCACGATCCTGGAAAATTTCAATAGTTTTCTCAGTAAATAAAAAAATGGCTTACTTTGACGAATCAAATATACAGAATGCCAAGTAAAGCATTGGTTAGTGGGTTTCGAGCAAACTTATACAATTTTTATTACTCGTGCAACACAATAATAGTACAAAGGTTTCTATGACATTCTTCGATAATAATACTATAAAAAATTCTGTTTTGTGCTGATTCTTGACTGAAGAAGACTTTTCTCGAAGACATTTCATACGGTAGCGGCTTCAGTGATTGGCTTGTTCTTCTTTGCTGGCCTCGGCACGCAATTCTCGAACACAATCATCCCGATCCTATAATTTTTTTACATAAATTTGACATTCTTAGTTTGAGAAAATAAAAAGTATGACTTACAAAGCACATACAAAACAACCGACGCACAAGCAAAGCAATAGGACTAGCGGTCCGCATCCTAAGAACAGCCACCACGGAGAGATTTTCCTGAAAAGTAAATATGGCAAAGTTATATAAAAGAGCATGTCTTCATTCAACTCCGAAGCTCAAAAATTCGAATGTTTGGCCTCTTAAATATAAAAGTTCAAAGATCACATCTATAAACGTTGAAACTTTAAATATCACAGCTCTTTAATGAACCTTCTGAACTCGAATTTAATTTACAATACTCATAATCGGAATAATGTTTGGATTTGTATCGCGAAATTAGTCAAAAAAGCCAAAAACATACCTCATCTCCACCAGCACGATGACAGCGATTGGAGCCACGAGGAACACGAAAACACAGCAGACGGCTCCTGACGTTCCCCAGAAACACTCGATTGTTTTTGCTGTGACAGGACGCTCCTTCTCGAATTCTGCGCTCGGACAACACATCGCCAAGGGCTCTAAAATTGAGACAAATTTTTAATACGGCCAAAGCTTTTTATTTTGCTTTACGCCTATAAGGATGATTGATCCCGTGACCTTTAAGTCATCATTCTGAGATCTGTAAAAAGTATGTTCTACCCCCTTAGGGGTATATAGCAGGGATGGGCGAGGCTCGAAGCTCGCGAGCCTCGGTGTTTTTGGCAGCTCGAAGCTCGAAAATGAGGCAAAAAAAACCGAGCTTCGAGCCAGGCACCCCTAAGAATGCACTTGGTCGGCCGTGCCCGAGAGGGCGCGGCCGGAGAAAAATTTTGGAAATTTTTAGTGAACATCCAATTTTTTCACGCTAAATTTTTGCCTGCGGCGCTATTTCGACTCCATTTTTCTTTATGTATTTTTTAAATATAATGCAAATTTTTATATTAAAACCGCAAAAATTGAAAAAATTTTTAGCGCAGTTTTTTCGGTTTGAGTAAAGTTGTTTCTTTTGTTTTGGTAACTAAAAGTACTAAATTTGAGCTAAACATGTCGAAATTAATGCATACATTTTATATAAAATTGGCAGAACTTGAACAATTTTCGCCTGCGGCGCTGATTTCGAATACGTAAATTTGCAATATTTTACCGAAAAAGCACAAATTTTCGAGAAATATTTAAAATTTTAAACAATTTTCCCAATCATTCTTAAAAATTTCGCGGAACAGTCAAATTTTTCGAGGTCAATTCTTGGCAAGCAACTCAATGTTTATAAAAATTTTCGCCTGCGGCGCTATTTTTAGTTCATTTTTGCATTGTATCTCCCTATTGTTCAACATTTCTGCCTATTTAGTCAATCACAGAAAAGTACCAGAAACTCATGGCAAACCCTAAAAAATATACCGAAAATATTCAGAGAATCGCCGAAGTAAAAAAAATGGAAAATTTTCATAAAAAACTGCTAAAAAAGTGGTATAAATTTGAAAAAAAATAAACAAAAACACGAAAAAATAGATAAATACCAAAAAAGTCTTACTTCGTCAAATTTTATACACATAATAAACGCATTAAAAACTTGGAAACAACTGAAAAAAATGACAAAAAAATTGCCCTAGAAAAATATTCCTCCAGCTCGAAGCTCGCGAGCCTCGGTGTTTTTGGCAGCTCGAAGCTCGAAACTCGAAGCTCGAATCGGAAAATCCAAAGCTCGCCCATCCCTGGTATATAGAGGGACCCGATAGTATCATTAAAAAATTCCATTTGGCAAATTTGTCCACGAAATTGCCTCGGGGTCACTCGGCCGGTTCGAGAGTAGGCTAATAAAATAGCAGATAAAATAAAAATTTCTGATTCTTTGCTGCTTTTTTCTTCTAAAATACGACAGCTTTAAAAAAGGCGGAGTAACTTTAAAAAAATATTCATTCTACACGGGAACCTTGAAGCAAAACGTAGCGAAAACGAAATAAGACAGCAATTGGTTTGAAAGAATGGAAGGACCGAATGAGTTTGAAATTTCGGTTCGAGACAAAACGGATTTAAAATTGAGTTTGGTTTCGGTATTTGAAAGCATAGTCTGAGAAAAAAAGAATATCTGAAGTTTTCAACCAAAGATATGAAACTGATTATAGAAAGAGATTATCCCGAGTTTTGAGCAAACTTGATGCAATTTTTATTAAGTATTAAATGTACAAACGTTTATGTGACATTCTTCGGTGACAATACAATAAAAAATTATGTTTTATGCTGATTCTTGAGCGAAGAAAACTTTTCTCGAAGACATTTCATACTGAAACATCGATTGACGTGCTCTCCACTTGCTTTGCTCTAGGTCCAGCGTTACAATAATACACGTAATTCTCGAATATGATCCTATAATTTTTTAAAGCAAATTTCATAGTGAAGTTTGAGAAGCCAAAAATATGACTTACCTGGCACAGACCAAACAACAGTTCAAGCAAAGCATTAGAACTAACGGTCCCCATCCTAGGAACAGCCACCACGGCGAGATTTTCCTGAAATGTGAAAGAAATAATGAGAAAATTGATCAAACTTGAACCTGAAAGCGATCAAAAATTGAAAGCGTTCTCTTTTTATGGCTTTTGGCCAATTTTTTTCCATTGGCTAAGAAAACTAAAATTTTGTCTAGTTTTCTATGCTTTTTACAGAATTTAAATTTGTGTTAAATCGTATAAGTTTGCGCGATAGTTAATTTGAGCTCCGAATCTTAGGGACTTTTTTGACAGTCGTTATGAGTTTTGTTTGTAAAAAATCGGCTTTGGAAACCACCAAAACCAAAAACTGACCTTACAAAGACGAGTATGATTGTAACGATTGGAGCCGCAAAGAACACGAGAATAGCGCAGCAGGTTCCTAACGTTCTCACGAAACATTCGATCGTTTGTGCTGTGACAAGATTCTCGTTCTCGAATTCGTCGCTCGGACAACACATCGCCAAGGGCTCTGAAATTGAGACAAATTTTTAGTAGGTCAAAGCTGATGGTATTGTCTGTCAGGAAGCAGAAAAAGCGATCAGAAAACGTAATAACGAATGAAAATAGACTGAATGCCAAGTAAAGCATTGGTTGGCGTGTTTTGAGCAAACTTGTACAATTTTTTATTACTCATGCAAAACAACAATAGTACAAACGTTTCTATGACATTCTTCGACGATAATACAAAGTTTATACAATGACAATACTATAAAAACCTATGTTTTGTGCTGATTCTTCACCGAAGAAGACTGTTCTCGAAGACATTTCATACGGTAGCGGCTTGAGTGATTCGCTTGTTCTTCTTTGCTGGCCTCGGCACGCAATTCTCGAGTACGATCATACCGATCCTATAATTTTTTAAACAAATTTCTGGGTAAAATTTGAGAAAAAAGTATACCTCACCAAGCAGAGACGCCTAAGCAAAGCAATAGAGCTAACGGTCCACATCCCAGGAATAGCCACCACGGCGAGATTTTCCTGAAAAAGTGTAGTAACAATTTTAACAAATTACGTAAACGGAATTATGAGCGAATATTTTTTACTCCGGTCACTCTTTCTCTGTAAAAATTTACTTGATTTTCGTTAATAGAAATTTATAACAAAATTTTGTCTACTAAAAACTGGCTGTGATGCAGAAAATTCGGCCAATCCAAATTTCAGCTTCGAATCACAATTAACTTTAACCTCGGAATTGTATCACAACTTTTTATTTCAAAATATTGCAAAACAGTATTTTGGAAGTAAGAAAAAGATCAGGATCAAGAAAAGTAGCTCATACTTGAGCGAATGAAAAAGTTAAAACAAACCTGTCCAACACAAGTATTGTTACCACAATCGGCGCCAGAACGAATATCAGACATGACAGCAATTTAAGGCATGGCTCCACTGAGTCTGACAAGCAGTCAATCGTCGCAGTTGTTACTGGACGTTCCATTGCTCGAATCCTTCGTATACCTGAGACTACCTTCATATCCAAGAACTCTTTTTGAAACTTGAAATCAAGTTACCTGTCCAATCAAGAAGACGACAAATGAGACTTGAAATTCGGCCAAGAATTCCTTGGGGTTGTCGCCGAGTGACCGGAGAAGAGTGTAGAGTCGATCGGAGCTGTCAATACCGGCCTTCTTGAGATTCGTGTCGGCTAACTAAAAAGGAAATGTAACATGTTCCCAAATTATGGTTGTAAAATATTTAATTGGAATTGAAAATGCATGAGCCTAAGCTTCAATTTGAGCCATTACTCGTGTCTTAAACTTAGGACTAAGCTCAGTTATGATCTTAAATGTTCGCTGAGGCGTAAACGTTTGGCGCGCTAATGTCATAGAGCCATAATTTTACACTACTGTCACTTTTTGCCATATATTTTTATGGAACATTCTAGAAGAATATAAGTAATGGCTCATACAGAACCTAAGAATCCGTGCTCTAGATTGAGCCCACACATGTCGAACGTCGACACGAGGAGTCTAGGTAAAACCCCCCGGTAAAACCCCCCCGCTCGCCATTTTTGCCATAACTTTTTACTGGAACCTTCTAGAAGGATGAGTAATAGCTTAAATGGAAGCTAAGACTCTGGGCTACAAATCGGTATATTACTTGCCGCATCTCGATTCAAGATTCTCGAGATTTAATTATTTTTGTCTCAAATTTTCGAATTTGCAAAAAAAGTTGAAATTTTCAGACAAAAATAATTAAATCTCGAGAATCTTGAATCGAGATGTGGCGAGTAATACACCGATTTGTAGTCCAGAGTCTTAGCTTCCATTTAAGCTATTACTCATCCTTCTAGAAGGTTCCAGTAAAAAGTTATGGCAAAAATGGCGAGCGGGGGGTTTTACCGGGGGGGGGGGGTTTACCCATTCCCCGACACGAGTTATTTGTCAGAATCGGAAAGCGCCCTCGATTTGAGCGGAAGAGCGATTCGCCCACAGAAAGTTATCCTTGGCCAATTGATCGTGAAAAAAGTCCTCAGGGCATTGCTTCAGCTGGAAATGGATGACCATCAACAAATCCAAGAAGAACTGCGAGTGTGTCACCAATGCGCGATTGCAACTGCACATCAAATGGATTAGACGTTTCCATTGCTCGAATCCTTCGTATACCTGAAATTAACCTGTCAGCATATCCAAGAACTCGTTTATGAAACTCAAAACCTGTGTCAAGTTACCTGTCCAATCAAGAAGACGACAAACGAGACTTGGAATTCGGCCAAGAGTTCCTTGGGGTTGTCGCCGAGTGACCGGAGAAGAGTGTAGAGTCGATCGGAGCTGTCAATACCGGCTATCTTGAGAAGAGTGTCGGCTAACTGAAAAGGAAAATATAGGATGTTGTGATATTTATAACCTGGCAATATAGGCGCAATACGGTTCTGCTTTCATTACTATGCTTACTAAGCATTGCCTAGAGCAAAAATTGAAGCACATTTTTTTTTGTCTCGAAACGACGAATACCGTAAACTCTCTAATTTAACCCCCCCCCCTCTTGTTTTACCCCCCTCTAATTCTGCCCCCCTAGAGGTCGATCGAGTAATTATGCCCCCCTCTAATTTTGCCCCCCCAAAATGCAAATTTTTCCAAAAATGCCAAAAATTCAAATTTTTGGCGCAAATTCAAATTTTTTCCCAAAAATTTGAATTTTTTACCTATTTTTTTACCATTTTTTGCAAAATTTCCCAAATTTTGCGAAAATTTACCCAAATTTTGCAAAAATTTACCAAAATTTTGTAAAAAATGGCAAAAATTTCGAAAAAAAATTCAAAATTTTTTGGGCGGGAATTCAAATTTTGAATTTTTTGAGCAAAAATTGAGCAAATTTGAGTAAAAATCCCAAAAATTTTTCGCGCCGCGCCTCCGGCGCAGCGCGAAACCTCGATCGTGTAATTTTACCCCCTCTTGTTTTACCCCCCCCTAGAGGTCGATTGAATAATTATACCCCCGGGGGTTAAATTAGAGAGTTTACGGTATTTAAATCATTGAATCGATGCTATAATAACACTCTAACACTAATTCCACATAAATTCAGACGAAAACCTTCATTCTTACAGACAATAGATATAGGAACCCAGGGAATCATTGAATTGTTTGCTTGGCGCTGGGGTAAAATGGACATTAAGAAAATTTTGGGGTTGCCGATAGCATCCGAGAAGTTTTTGGCAAACATTTTGCAGGATGTGGTCGTGTGGAGAATACTATTGCTTCTAACGGTTTTATCCAGGACATTGAAAATCTGTAAAAACGGGAGGAAACTATGAAAAAAGTTGGGATGGACTCGTCAATACCAAATTTGTCCCCAAAATAGTAAAAGCAACTCCAAAATGAACATAAAAATCGTCACAACTTTAATGCAGTCAGACAAAACGAAATAGTGCACAAAATATTTGGTCGATTACCAAAAATGTGAAACACTTCAAACGAAAAAATTCCATAGAAATTTCTTTATTACTCACATAAAACGATCGCATTACAAAAAATTTATACAATGACAATACGAAACAAAGGTATGTTTTATGCTGATTCTTGACTGAAGAAGACTTTTCTCGAAGTCATTTCATACGGGAGTGGTTTGATTGATTGGCTTGTTCTTCTTTGCTGGCCCGCACTTGAAATTATCCATTAGTATCGTCACGATCCTGGAAAATTTCAATAGTTTTCTCAGTAAATTAAAAAATGGCTTACTTTGCACAGACGAAACAACAGGCGCTTAGGCAGAGCATTAGAGCGAACGGTCCACATCCTAGGAAGAGCCACCATGGCGAGATTATCCTGAAAAAGTGAAAGACGATGATCAAAAAAATTATCTAACAAATATGTATCATCGCTGCATGTAAGCTAACTAATCGAAGCTACTATCTAACAAAATATTGGTTTCTTTTTCCTTCATCTTTTATGGATTTTCGCCAAATTTGTGTTTTTGGGACTTTTTGGGCCTGCTTTCTCCGTGCTGGTCACAAATAGACGGTTCTATGTAAAATTCTACATAGTTCGTATATCTTTTTCCAGGATTTAAATTGATTGAAATTAGAATATGAAATTGGTCTCTTACATTCTCACTTTTGTAAGCCGTGACGTGAAAATCTATGGAAAAATATAGTAGTTTTTAAATAGATTTTCATTAGCGTAAGATTAGCTTTTACTAGCTTAAGATTTTTTAGTTTAGGCATAGGGTAGAGTACACTTGAACTCTTATTTACTCTCCTGTTTCCAAATTTGGTGCCCCTGTAAGGTCGCTTTAATCAAACAAAGCTTTATAAATGCTTAGACTTCTCACGACGGCGCCACAGGCTGAAGGAGGCGACAAAAAGTGTGAAACCCGAAATACAGGCAAAAATCAAATTTCGTCTTATGAATGATTTTTTTTGCCAGGACGCAAGTTCAGGTGGTCCTCTATCATACCTGGTGGGTGAAATATTCATCCTTCTGTTTTAAATTAATATTTGGGCTGTCAAAGTTGGTACACTTTGCGTTTTTCAGTGTTAAATGGGTCAACTTTGAGAGCCCAGATTTTAATTTAAAACAGAAGGATCAATATTTCCTTTTCAGGGACTATCGGTCAGGTCCTGAATTTTTACTTTTTCATAAAAAATCTTAGCTAAGACGAAATTTGAGCCCAATACGACATTTTTTCGGTTTTTTTGCCAAAAAATGGCCATTTTTGTGTATTTTGGAGAAAATGTGAAGTAGAACGTTCGAAATCGTCTGGGATTTTTGGTACTGACCCTATTTCGGATACGGCGAATCCGAATTTGACCTCAGATCGAGGGTGGTCCCGCCACGAAAGTTGGGAAAATTGCGTTTTTTGACGTTTTTGGCCTAGAAGAGCCCTAATTTCTTGGGGTATACCGTTTTCGGGTGCCATGAGTCCGAATTTGAGCTCAGATCGGGGGTGGTCCCGCCACGAAAGTTGGGAAAATTGCGTTTTTTGACGTTTTTGAGCTGGAAATGACGGGAAATTGTGGTTTTCGGTATGTTTACTGCCCGGCACTTGTGCTGAGGCAATTTCCTGGACACGGACTTTTTGTCCGGGGTGTCGGTAACCTTGTCGAGTAATCTCACAAGGCCCCCAGGAACAATTTTTGGAGGTCGAATTCGACTTCGGTCGGGTTTTGTTATGAAAAATGGCTAAAAGTGGCCATTTTCACGTGGATTTCACGTAAGCAAATTGAATTTTAAAATTCTGGCGGTCTGTTTTCTGCCAATTGCCTAAGGCATTTTTATTTATTGGCGTTACAATCCCAAAATTGACGTGTAAAATGGTGTTTGGGTTAATTTTAAGTGTTTTTTGCGTGATTTTTCGAGATTTTTGCGTGTAATTATTGCGTTTTATATAAATTTTTATTTGCAGATTACTCAATTTTGCAAATTTTCGACAATTTTCAATGGATTCGACACCGAACCAACCCCAACCGTCTTCTTCAAGACGACAAGCTACGGAAAAAGCGAGACAAGCAGCGATCGCAAAGAGGGAAAAGGAGCAGCAAAGGTGGGCAAGCAGCGCTGTGGCGAAACAGGTATAACCTTTTTATTTAAAAAAAAATTCAAATAATTTCAAAAAATATTAAAATTACAAAAATAAACCAAGAAAAGTTGACTAATAACTTTATTTTAGCTTTACGCTGGCCGCTGGAACGATGGACAGGAAGATGGAATCGACGATGGAATGGATGTGGCGGCCGGCTGGAAGCCGGCGGTAAGTTAAACCGAACTTTATGGTACTCGCCGTAATAAATTTTGTTATAGGTAATGATCGCAGGGCCCTGGAAACCGTCAAATTGGAACGCATCCCGGTGGAAACAGTCGAATCCGGTAAGATTTCTTATGATTAGGGCCAAAAACAGCAAAAAACGGGAAATTCCCAATTTTCGTGGCGGGACCAAGCGCAAAAAAATCAAAAATTTGAACTCCCCGGGGTCGAAAACCATATCCCCCTACCAAATTTGAGCCAAATCGGCCAAAAAGAGCAAAAAACAGGAAATTCCCAACTTTCGTGGCGGGACCACCCCAATTCTGAGCCCGGATTTGAACTCGCCGGGGTCGAAAACCGTATACCCAATGCTAATTTCGTGAGAAACCGGCCAAAAACGGCAAAAAACCTGAGTTTCCCAACTTTCGTGGCGGGACCACCCCAAATCTGAGCCCGGATTCGAGTTCCCCGGGGTCGATTTAGGGGGATAGGTGTCGACCAGGAAATCCGGGGAGACGATTTCACACAATCTGTCGCGTCCGGCGCCGTTGTGTTCTCGAAGGCTTAAGTTTATGCTTAAGCTCAGACTTAAAGATCTAGCTTAAGGTTTAAAGAGCCCAGTGGTCGAACTCAAAACGAACAAAAAACTGACCGTACAATGACGAGAATGATTGTAACGATTGGTGCCACGATAAACACGAGAATAACGCAGCTGATTCCTAGCCCAATCCAGAAACACTCGATTGTTTGTGCTGCGACAGGATGTTCCTTCTCGAATTCTTCGCTCGGACAACACATCGCCAAGGGCTCTGAAATTGAGACAAATTTTTAGTACTTATGTGATGGTAAAGGAAACAAATATAGTTAGACGCTTCGCTCTTATTATTCTAGACGACTAACACGAAGCAACTATAAGGCATCCTAGCACCTGGTTTCCTTTAAATACTATGCCTTGTATCTAAAAAATGTTCGTTCTATAAGGCAAATGTGAAGGAGACGTGAAATAAAACATAGCGAAAATGAAAGAAGACAGCAATTGGATTGAAAGATTCGAAAGACCAAATGAGTTTGAAATTTCGCTTCGAGACAAAACTGTTTTGAAATTTGATTTGGTTTCGATATTCGAAAGTTGAAGAAATAATAACGAGAGTAAAGGAAATTCTGGATTTTAAAGTTAAAGGCTGGTATAAAGCCAGAGTCCCAGTCAAGCAATATTTGACGAGAAGGGTAATAAAATTGCCTTTTTGGGCACTTTTCACTATGTTGGCCACAATTTTGATGTCACTCATTCTGTCAACTTTTCCTCTAGTTTATAATAATCCTTTCGAAAATTTGTACTCGCGCCATAAACCTCCCATTTTATCTCTATTACGTATGGTCACCATCTTACTTTGATGAGATCGGGGTGAAATGAGCTTTTTTGGAGTGAATTCAAATTTTTGAAAGACCGCTAGAAACTAGAGAAAAAGTTGTCATATGATGAGTGACATCAGATCTATGGCTAACATAGTGAACAGTGTCCCAAAAAGGAAATTTTATCACCCTTTCCATCCGATATTGCTTGATCCTGGACAACTAAGTCGAGCTACAAAGTCGGCTACAAAGTCGAGCAATCCTAGTCGGAGCCTTGTTACTAAAGAAACTATTCTATAAGGGCAATGCACAGGAGACGTGAAGTAAAACGTAGCGAAAATTAAAGAGAGCAATTGATTTGAAAGATTCGAAAGACCGAAGGAGTTTGAATTTCGGTTCGAGACAAAACTGTGTTCAAAATTGATATTGGTTTTAGTGTTTGAAAGTCAAGATGTGGATCAGAATATATTTACCGTAAATCCTTGAATTGCAGCCCCCTCAAATTACTGCCCCCCAAATTGCAGCCCCAAAAGCCAGAAAAACGTCTTTCGTCTGCAAATCATTTAACGACTTTACATGCAACGACTTCACTATTTCATCATTAGAAAGTTGTAAACATATTTATTCCGACTGACCAGCACAGAGCTCTGCGGGCAAAGCAATGAAAGCAAATTTGAAAACAACGCTTTGTGCGAATGAATCAATTTTCTATTCAATGCGCAAAAAAAGATATCGATTCTGTCTGCTGCAGCAGAGTTAAAGCTTACGAAATAATGGCTCAAAATTTTGGAATTTCTGGATTAGTTTTTTAGAAAGATAGATATATTGGCACTAAATTGTGATTATTAAAGTACTATATTTTTGGGGTCTTTAATTATAATTATTAAAGTACTTCTTCGTTATTATGTCAAAATTTATTACGCGACATTTAAAAAATTGCCAAGATTTAAGCAAAAATTTATGAAAAGTTGGCAAAATTTCAAGCATTTTGCCAGCATACAACTTGACAAGTGACGATCAAGAAGCCACGGGTGACTTTGAGCATCGATCCTCCCAAACCGTTACTGGGAAGTATAGAAAACAGAATGCCAAAGTAGTGGACGAATGCCAAATGAGTAAAGACCCCAAAAATATTTTTTTTTAATTCCGGTTTTAATTAATTAAAATATTTAAAAAAATCGCAAAATATTTAAAAAAAATATTTTTTTAAAATAGCTATTTTTTGCCGATCCTAGACTTTAATTCTGCTTTTTTAGCCTTCATTGTTACTTCAGACTAAATTAAAAGCTAAAATTCAACAAAATATAACAAATTTTGGAAAAAAACGGCAAAATAAAAACATTTTTTTTGAAAAATTTCGTAAAAAAATTTTTTCGGCAAAATTTTTTGGTAAAATTTCTCCGCCAAAAAAGAATTTCGCGGCGGCCTTCGGCCGCCGCGAAAATTTTGCCAAAAAATCACGAAAGTTGCCCAAAAATGCCAAAATATTTACTAAAATATAAGTAAAATTCCCAAAATATGCAAAATATTTTTTAAACTAGCTGCGGGGCGGCTCCGCCGCCGCAGCTAGCTTAAAGATTATAATATTAAAAATCATGTTCTTATGCATTTTTCTTAGCCATAAGTAATGCACATTTTCATTGAACATACTTTTAAGGGGCACTAAAAGGATACCTTGCTTAAAAATGGTATTCTCCTGTGATTGAAATAATTCATCTTAAAAGCATATTAAAATTATGCTTAAGCATAATATGCATTAAAAACTGTTACACGCCATGAACATGGTTAGTTTCAACCAAAACGATGCGGCTTCGCCGCACCGTGTTGGTTGAAACATTTGGGCGCGGCTTCGCCGCGCCCGTGTCTTACATTCCGTGCCATGACATACATGCTTACATTATCATGACTGGATTATCATGCTTACATTCGCGTAGTATGCTTACATAAGGAAGCTTACAGTAGCAGAGCTTGCGAGCTCGCTTTTTTAATGATTCATCATGCTTGCATTCTCATATTTACATTATCATACTTACATTCTCATGCATACGTTCACATGTTTACAGAAGCAAGCTTAGAGTAGCAGAGCTTGCGAGCACTTTTTAGGGGCACAAAAAGGATACCATGATTAAAAAATGGTATTCTCCTGTGAGTGAAATAATTCAACTTAAAAGCATATTAAAATTATGCTTAAGCATAACATGCATTAAAAACTGTTACACGCCATGAACATGGTTAGTTTCAACCAACACGATGCGGCTTCGCCGCACCGTGTTGGTTGAAACATTTGGGCGCGGCTACGCCGCGCCCGTGTACATGCCATGACATACATGCTTACATTATCATGACTGGATTATCATGCTTACATTCGCGTAGTATGCTTACAGAAGGAAGCTTACAATAGCAGAGCTTTTTCATGCTTAGATTATCATGCTTACATTCACGTGCTTACATTATCATACTTACATTCTCATGCATACGTTCACATGTTTACAGAAGCAAGCTTACAGTAGCAGAGCTTGCGAGCTCGCTTTTTTAATGATTACATTATCGTGCTTACATTATCATACTTACATTCTCATGCATACGTTCACATGTTTACAGAAGCAAGCTTACAGTAGCAGAGCTTGCGAGCTCGCTTTTTTAATGATTACATTATCGTGCTTACATTATCATACTTACATTCTCATGCATACGTTCACATGTTTACAGAAGGAAGCTTACAGTAGCAGAGCTTGCGAGCTCACTTTTTTAATGATTACATTATCGTGCTTACATTATCATACTTACATTATCATACTTACATTCTCATGCATACGTTCACATGTTTACAGAAGCAAGCTTACAGTAGCAGAGCTTGCGAGCTCGCTTTTTTAATGATTACATTATCGTGCTTACATTATCATACTTACATTCTCATGCATACGTTCACATGTTTACAGAAGCAAGCTTACAGTAGCAGAGCTTGCGAGCTCGCTTTTTTAATGATTACATTATCGTGCTTACATTATCATACTTACATTCTCATGCATACGTTCACATGTTTACAGAAGCAAGCTTACAGTAGCAGAGCTTGCGAGCTCGCTTTTTTAATGATTACATTATCGTGCTTACATTATCATACTTACATTCTCATGCATACGTTCACATGTTTACAGAAGCAAGCTTACAGTAGCAGAGCTTGCGAGCTCGCTTTTTTAATGATTACATTATCGTGCTTACATTATCATACTTACATTCTCATGCATACGTTCACATGTTTACAGAAGCAAGCTTACAGTAGCAGAGCTTGCGAGCTCGCTTTTTTAATGATTACATTATCGTGCTTACATTATCATACTTACATTCTCATGCATACGTTCACATGTTTACAGAAGCAAGCTTACAGTAGCAGAGCTTGCGAGCTCGCTTTTTTAATGATTACATTATCGTGCTTACATTATCATACTTACATTCTCATGCATACGTTCACATGTTTACAGAAGCAAGCTTACAGTAGCAGAGCTTGCGAGCTCGCTTTTTTAATGATTACATTATCGTGCTTACATTATCATACTTACATTCTCATGCATACGTTCACATGTTTACAGAAGCAAGCTTACAGTAGCAGAGCTTGCGAGCTCGCTTTTTTAATGATTACATTATCGTGCTTACATTATCATACTTACATTCTCATGCATACGTTCACATGTTTACAGAAGCAAGCTTACAGTAGCAGAGCTTGCGAGCTCGCTTTTTTAATGATTACATTATCGTGCTTACATTATCATACTTACATTCTCATGCATACGTTCACATGTTTACAGAAGCAAGCTTACAGTAGCAGAGCTTGCGAGCTCGCTTTTTTAATGATTACATTATCGTGCTTACATTATCATACTTACATTCTCATGCATACGTTCACATGTTTACAGAAGCAAGCTTACAGTAGCAGAGCTTGCGAGCTCGCTTTTTTAATGATTACATTATCGTGCTTACATTATCATACTTACATTCTCATGCATACGTTCACATGTTTACAGAAGCAAGCTTACAGTAGCAGAGCTTGCGAGCTCGCTTTTTTAATGATTACATTATCGTGCTTACATTATCATACTTACATTCTCATGCATACGTTCACATGTTTACAGAAGCAAGCTTACAGTAGCAGAGCTTGCGAGCTCGCTTTTTTAATGATTACATTATCGTGCTTACATTATCATACTTACATTCTCATGCTTACATTTTCAAAAACATAAAAAAGCAAGGATATCCGTCATCGCCTTCAAAATGTTAGAAAAATATGTAATAATCTTCGTCTCAGCAGTATTCAATTAAAAAACACCATGAAAGCAAAAGCTTGCGATTTCGGCCTTTGCATTGTTACATTCACATGCTTACAGAAATTCAGCAGAAATTCAAATTTTGAATTCCAAATCTGACTTCGGATTCGGATTCAGTATGGTCGAAAACCCTGCGTACCAATTTTCAGCGTTTAAGGTCATTGGAACGAAAAATCACTTTTTTGGCCAAAAAGTGGCTTTTTGGCATAAAAAATTAAAAAAATGGCCATTTTAAAAAATGTAAAAAGCAAAGATGTCCGCCATAGCCTTAAAAATTTTATAAAAATAGAATTGGAATTTTTCCGCCTTTAAAAAGCCTTGAAAATCGAAAAATGTATTTTGGCGCGAATTCAAATTTTGAATTCCAAATCTGACTTCGGATTCGGATTCAGCATGGTCGAAAACCCCTGCGTACCAATTTTCAGCGTTTAAGGTGCATTGGAACGAAAAATCACTTTTTTGGCCAAAAAGTGGCTTTTTGGCATAAAAAATTAAAAAAATGACCATTTTAAAAAATGTAAAAAGCAAAGATGTCCGCCATAGCCTTAAAAATTTTATAAAAATAGAATTGGAATTTTTCCGCCTTTAAAAAGCCTTGAAAAACGAAAAATGCATTTTGGCGCGAATTCAAATATTCAAAAAAATCATTTCATATTTTTGTGCACCTAAGAATTTCATGAGGGTCATTTTAAAAAAAAGATCACGAAAAAATACCCATTGGATCATGAGATACAGATGTGACATAGCCATAGACATAAGCCAAATACTTAAAAGAAGGGATAAAAAAAATATTTTAAAAATATTTTAGTTAAAAAAAGTCCAAAATATTTTTTAAATATTTTTTTATTTTAAAAATATTTTTGGGGTCTTTAGAATGGTTTGTAGAAGGCTCTAGAATGGTTTGTAAGTTTCGAGCAAACTTGATACAATTTTTATTACTCACTTAAAACAATAATAGTACAAATGTTTATATGACATTCTTCGATAATAATACCGAACAAAGGTATGTTTTGTGCTGATTCTTGACTTAATAAGACTTTTCTCGAAGACATTTCATACGGTAGCGGATTGAGGGATTGGCTTGTTCTTGATTCCCTCGGCTCTGCTTCTCTCGTAATAATAATCCGAGTTTTGTTTATCAAATTCCATTAGGAAGCTATAATTTCGTAAAAACAAATAGAGAGATAAAAAAGTATGGCTTACCAACCACAGACGACATAACCGAGGACACAACAGCTTGCGCAAGACATTAGAGCGAACGGTCCACATCCTAGGAACAGCCACCAGGGCGAAATTTTCCTGAAAAGTTGGAATACAATCAAAAAAGTTGGCTAATCGGTGTTATTAATTTTTTGGATTTTGGCCAATTTTGTTTCCATTTTTGGACCAGTTTTCACTATATGGATGATAAGTTTGATATAATTAAATTTTGTTTAATTCAAACCAATCAATTCAAGCCGATTCGGGATTGGCTTATCGGCTAGAGTGTAGTCGTAAAAACAAAAATCAAAAATAAATATAAAAACTAATGAAAACAAATGTCTAAAATTATTAAGCTCCGTTTTTTAACAAATTCTTCAATTTTTCAAAAAACAAAAAAAAGATGCCCCTGGTGAGTTCCGCCCTCACGACCTTCAGATTATGAGACTGACGCGCTGCTACTGCGCCACAGAGGCCCATGTCTTGGCTTGTTAATCAGTCCTATTTATCTGTCACCTAATTGATAAGTGTAACTCTAACTGTTTGTCTATGGCCTGAGGCTATAGAATGTGTAAGAAGATAGAAATTTTTTGTACTATACAAAATAAAAGCCAAGTACAATGAAAGAAAAAAGAACCGTGTTATGAAAAAAGTAACGAACAAATAAAACGTGCTTGAACTTTTATTCCAAAGGTGAAACAATTTTAAAACATTTTTATCAAAAAACACAGAATTACATCATTTTCCTCCCGGGTCCCTTGGCAGAATTTACTGCCCAGGATGTCAACCGGAACTTCATCATAAGTCTGACATTGAGGAAATGTTCCCTTGAGAAACGGAAAAAGTTTAGATAGCAACATTATAATGTTTCCAAATAACATCCGGAAACAGAAAAAAAAAACAAACGAAAAAACGTTAAAATGTAGATTTTGCCGAAAATTGGCTCTAAAAACAACCAAAAAAATTCACATCCCAACAAAATAGTTCACATAACGAGCAATGATAACATGTGTTCCATTAGCTCAGTTGGTTAGAGCGCCAGTCTAATAACATGGTTAGCCAGCTGGATGTCACTGGTTCGACCCCAGTATGGAACAAATATTTTTTCGCTCTTCAATTTAACGGATTTTATTTTTATTTTTGTTCCGGCAAAAGTGCAAACAATTTTTTATAAATTTTTTGCAAATCAAAGTTTAAAACAGTAAAATTTTTGTAAAAACCGACCGTACAAAGACGAGAATGATCGTAACGATTGGCGCCGCAAGGTACACGAGAATACTGCCGCTGGTCCCTAGCCCGATCCAGAAACACTTGATCGTTTGTGCTGCGACAGGATGTTCCTTCTCGAACTCTTCGCTCGGACAACACATCGCCAAGAGCATTGTCTCCGCTTGAGATTTAGACCCCCTGAAATTAGACCCTTCTAGATCCTGGAGATTGTCGGCCTTGACGAGCTGGTTCGCCTCTTCCTTCAGCTGATTCGCGCGCTCAATTTGCTCGGTACTCGGTTCGGCTGACATGTTCACTGGAAATGAATTTTCTGGAAGAGGCTCGTCAAAAATATGTCAAGATGTCAATATTTCAGGATCTAGTCAAAATCCTGGTTGAATAGAAGAATTCAGGAATATGGGATAAAGGAAATCCAGAGAATGTGGTAGGAGTTCGAGATCGGGATTCGGCAAGCATGGCAACCGGACCGGGGGTGCATTTCCGGTGGACCATTTTTTGTCATCAAAAATTTTTGACCTTTTATAGACCGGACCGGGCAAATACCTGGTCCAGTGCCATTCTTGGGGTTTGGACAATACTCTCGGGCATTGTACCCTACAATACCCTCGGTTCGGCTGAAATGTTCACTGAAAATGAATTTTCTGGAAGAGGATCGAAAAAAAATATGTCAAGATGTCAATATTTCAGGATCTAGTCAAAATCCTGGTTGAATAAAAGAAGTGATATGGGGCAAAGGAAATCCATGGAATGTTGCATGAGTTCGAGATCGGGATTTGGACAATACCCTCGGGCATTTTAACCATCTCCTTCACATCGAGTCGGCCGACTCGATGGTTAACTAACCGACTGTTAACTAGCACCGCAGGTGCTAGTTAATCCTTTTAACTAAAGAAACTATTCAAGGGAAATGTGAAGGAGACGTAAAATAAAGCGTAGCGAAAATGAAAGAAGGCAGCAATTTGAAAGATTCAAAGAATCGAATGAGTTTGAATTTCGGTTCGAGACAAAACTGATTTGAAATTTGATTTTTGTTTTTTGAAGAAAAAATTTGAAGAATATTCAAGCTTTTCGATGAAAATTACCCAAAATTTCTAAATTTCGTCTCTATCTGGGGTCTGCCGCTCCCGGATCCCGGCTATTTTTATGAAAACTGTCAATTTTGGCCATTTCATGCGGAAAATTGGCTGAGAACTTTGCCATGGTATTACAGACGCAATTTTTTATTATGCAATACAATAAAGGTACAAACGTTTATATGACATTCTTCGATGATAATACCGAACAAAGGTATGTTTTGTGCTGATTCTTGACTGAAGAAGACTGTTCTCGAAGACATTTCACACGCCAGCGGCTTGATTGATTGCCTGGTTCTTTAGTCGCTTTGCTTTCTTCTTCTCTTGCCACAATCTCTGGGGAATCGGTAAAAATCCCCCCCCCCCCGCTAGAAATCCCCGGTAGGAATCCCCCCGGAAGAAATCCCCCCTGTAAAAATGCCCCCATTTTCTCATTTTTTCGCTGAATTCGTATTTCACATTAAATCGGATTAGGCTTAAGCTCCCGAACAACCCTTACGTTAGGCTAAACAACCCTTATAAGGCGGCAAACAAGCCATTAAGCTTGGGGCCCCGCTGTGCACGCACAATCGGACTTAGTCTTAGGCTTGGGGCTTAGGCTGCTGTGCAGTCTTAGGCTGAACAACCCAACAAATACGAATTCAGCGAAAAAAAATGGGCATTTTCATGTTTTTTGGCCATTTTTATATGATTTTTTGAAAATGGGGGTGGGGATTTTTACTGGGGGGATTTCTTCCGGGGAATTTCTACCGGGGGGGATTTCTACCGGGGGGATTTCTACCGGGGGAATTTCTACCGGGGGGATTTCTTCCGGGGGGATTTTTACCTAGACTCCAATCTCTCGTAAGCATAACCCACGTAAAGTTCTCATAGGAGCCTAGAATTTTTTCAACAAATTTTTGAGTATTCTGAGAAAATATAAAAATGGCTTACCTAACACAGACGAAACAACAGCCCAGACAAGACGCTAGAGCTAACGGTCCGCATCCCAGGAACAGCCACCACGGCAGATATAGAGACAACCGCGTTATACAGAGACTCGACTGTATGGAACATCACGTTTCTCATCACTTCCACGTTCATCACTATTTTATAGATAAACTATGCCCAAAACAGAATTCAATTTGAATTCAGTTTGAATTCGCGCCCAAATAGATCGCACATTATCTGTTTGTCGGTTTATTAATGTCGGTCCAAAATTAATGTTTGAATGTTTAGCGTTCTGTTTTGCCCTCTTTAGAAGGGGGCTAGCTCAAATCTGATATTTCTAACCCCCTCTAAAATCGTATTTTAGAGGGGGTTAGCAATATCAGATTTGAGCTAGCCCCCTTCTAAAGGGGTTAAACTGAAACGGCGCGAATTCAAATATTAATTTCGTGACCGACATTAATAAACCGATAAACGGATAGGTACTTCTACAGAGCCTTTCTGTAGAAGTGAATAATGTACTATATATATTTGGGCGCGAATTCAAACTGAATTCAAAATTCTGGTCCAAAAAACCAAAAACTGACCGTACAACGACGAGAATGATCGTAACGATTGGCGCCACGAGGAACACGAGAATACCGCCGCTGATTCCTAGCCCATCCAGAACCACTCGATCGTTTGCGCTGCGGCAGGATGTTCCTTCTCGAATTCTTCGCTCACCAGGGGAATCATCTAGAAGTAGTTTAAAAAGTTTGAGTGGGGCTCTGTTAGAGTAAAAATTTTGGTTTAAAAAATCCAGAGAATGTGGCAGGAGTACGAGATCGGGATTCAGACGATACTATCGGACATTTTACCCCCGAGTAATATCCCCCCGAGAAACTTCAATTTCTACGCCCCAGGTCGTATATTAAAGGGGTTCCATTTTGACCTACACTCCAGGTGTTCTATCGCATGGTTCTTGTACTTTCACAAGTATGAGGTATATGGAGAAGAAAGGCATTTGTTTGGTAGATTTGGCCAAATAAGTGGATTGCATAATCAGTTGGGCAGTTTATGCCTGGAGCAAGCATGGATTAGTGAGACTGTGATGAAAAATGGACTGGATTTGGGTCTACGCAACCTGCCTACAATTTTTTGTTCCACTGTTCATAGTTTAGAACGCGATTTGTGGTTTTTGTGCTGATGGCAAACAATGGCAATCGAGCAGAAATTTGCACAAGTTCAAATGCCAATGAAATGCTAATATTCCAATGACCAAAGATCAATGATCGGATTCGGAACGACTTGATACATTTTAAAATGTGGGTGTACCAATTTTTGGGTGGAATGCCAGAGGGGTAAAAGCAAGAATGTATAATAGGAAGCCCACTAGGTGAGAATTCTCGATTAAGGTAACAATGTTGCGCTTCAGAAACTTTTCACAATATTTATTACACATTCAAATACATTTTTTACACGGATTTTGAACTTTTATTGTTGCCGATTATTAAATGACCTTTCGATTATGTTGCCAAAATGTTGCCAAACTGATAATGGCACGCATAGGTAAGACACATATGGGCCGGAGCCACATATGAGTCAACAATGACATTCCATGTCTCAGGAGTTCCGTTCCCGATTGGATTTCGACTGAGTTTTGCACTTTTAGCCGCTTCGTCTGAAGGTGTGTCTGAAACATCGGCAGGTAGCTCGGGAGCTTTGGCCATGGTGAAATTTTTCACCAGTTCTGGAAAGGAAATTTTCACTGGTTCTTCACATGGGACCACACACAGCGGTCCAAAGTGCAGTTTGTCGTAGTCGATTTTGACCTGAAAAACTGTAATTTTGGCAACTTTTGATAGTTTCATGAAACTTGCCTTGGAGAATTTCAGGAAGTCGGTTGGAGTGATGGATGCATTCCTGGTCATGATAAATTGTTGGTCGAAATCCTGAAAAGGTCACACAAGTGCGCGAGTTCCGGAGATTTAATCAGTGATGTCAATATCTATGAAAAACTATAGTATAGTTTTTCATAGATATTGACTACTTCTGATTTTTGTTTCTAGAACATTCTAGAAAGACGAGTACTATCTCAAATTCTTAGACTTTGGCTTTTGAATTGAACCGTTATTCGTCCTTCTAGAATGTTCCAGAAGTAATGATCATGGACCAGAAACATAGCTTTTATGGATATCAGAATCGGAGCTCTGAAAATTGAAATCGGAGCTCTGAAAATTCGAGAGTTATGACCTCTTTAAATTAAGGGATCAAAGATCATGAACTTTGATCAGTTGACCTTTTAACCTCTGAACATTCCAACCTCAGACTGCAGCAGAATCGCGTTCTCTAACACTTCCTTGTACTCCAATTTGATCATCTCGAGCTCCAAGAATTTATGGGCCCAGGTCCTGCGGCGATCTCGACTTATCGCCTTGATCTGCGCCTGCTTCATCAGAGGTGATTGGTTGATCCACACCGACTGGCCATTGCTCTGGCTGAGCATCTGGTCGATGAGATCGTTGGGCAGATTGGCCAGAAGGCATTTGTCAATTCGGTCCTGCTTTTCCAGGAAGTCAATAGCGGTGTTCGAGATTATCTTGTCCAGCTTGAGAGTAACTGTCGCAGGTATACGGCCGTAGAGCAGAGCTTCTTTCAGCTCCGCGGGGTACTGAAAATGAAACAGTTATTCTAATATTCTCAAATCCGTTCAACCACTCAGAAAACCAAATCTGACTCATTGATTAGTGCGTGATCATTGATTAGTGGTCATTGATCTCTTAAATTAAGGGATTACTGAGATTCTCTGGAAAATTTCACGAGGGAGAATAAAAAATGTATACAAAAAATGGAGAATCTCAGGACAGGTACGAACATTTTGATGCGTCAAATGTTAATTTTGCAGTATAAATTTGTAGTTTTGTTGCAAAAACCCATAATTTTGTTGCAAATTCAAACCGCAGATAAAAATCCCGAATAAAATGTAAAAACTTACGAAATCATGTATCGAAGGCGTTCCTTTTGAACGTTTTGGATGCTTTCTCTTGGCATCCGCCGATATCAAAAGAAGAAAGGTCATCAAAGTACAGGTGACACTGACGAGCGAGTTCATTCTCGACTTAAGAATGGCTTATGACAGTACAAATTTATGGAAAGGACTAAAGACAATGTTGCAAACACTCTCATTCCTTTGATATTTATACTCTCGGATTTGGGCTGGAAAATTTACTTAGCTGCACTTTCCCTTTCAAAATAAGGAAGTGCGCGAGAGCGGATGTTATTGGCAGGTGGCTGAACACCTGAGGTGTAGTGTTGACAGGTATGCAAGACAGTTACATTACAAATAGAGTCAATGTAATGAGCGAAAACAATGGCTTTTTCTAAACACAATTGACCTAATTAGGGAAATGTAACGGTAAAAAACCGTTATTCCTCTTTCGAATGACTCATTTAAGAGGTCAAACATTAAAGGTCAAATTAGAGTGGATCGATAACTGTTCAAAAAAATATACTCTAGGTCTTGTCTTGTACCGAAAATTGCAACTCCGATTTCTCTTCTAGTCATGCTGCCTATGGCTAGGGATGTTAAAACTATAGTATAGCTTTTCACATATCACATATATATGCTTTTGATGACTGCTTCTTCTAGAGCATTCTAGAATTACGGGTTATGACTCTAATGAATGAGTCTAGGCTATCGATTGATTCATTAATCGTCCTTCTAGAATGTTCCATAAGCAGCGATCAAAAGCAATCAATATCTATGTAAAAAACTATACTATAGTTTACCAAATTAGCTTAGTTTTTCCATAGACATTGGCATAACTGCTAAAGGCGAAGTCGCCTCTGCCCAAATTACCGAAAACGCGGTACAAAGAAAAGACAATGTAAATTGACAGAGCGCAGAGAAGCATGTTGTAATAGTTTGCGACAGAGTGATACCCGAAAATATATAGCAAATTTTGGCCAAAAATATCAATTTCGTGGATTTATGGATTCTCCACAAATCTTTTCTCACTCAAATCCACAAAAAGGAGGACGACTTTCATCGGGAGCTGAGAACGGTCGGCGAACGGTCCAGCCCAGCACCTGGACTTCACCTGGCTGAAACGTCTCATATGACACAAACTACAACTCATTTCAATTTACCTTTGCCAAATCCAGAGTACGGTCTTGACCTAATCTTTAATCTGGTTGTCTGTGCCCTTAGGCATTGGCCACAGACTTTGGCATTGACGAGAGCGCCAGCTTCCATCCACTCAATCGGCCGTCTCCTAGGGAAGACTGACAGGTGAGAGGTATATATGGATAGTGTTTTTGAGGCAGTATGAAGTGATAGGGTTGGGTGAAGACAGAGGGGCAGAGAAAAGTGGAGAGAGAGATGTATGATCTTTGATGTCTTAGCTCGGTTGGATGGACGAAGAAGAAGAGTTGGTGATTTTCAGAGATGACTGACAGACAGGCAAAGAAATGCGATGTGTGATCAAAAATGTCATCAAAGCAAATGCATTCAAGGATGACTTCAGGAAGCATAAAGCTGATATCAGAGTCGTCACTCCGGCAATGGCCCATCGGATTCCGCTGCTAAAAGATGAAAATTTTGATAAGTTGTGAATAAATCATTCAAATTTTGTTACGTAATAATAAATTTGTATTTATAAAACAATGTGAACCCTGGTTCACGTTGGTGACCTTCTTGAATTGGCCCATCGATTTAGCCCATTTTTTGGCTAGATAACTAAAATCTGATGTAGACGGTCTTATGTCAGTTTTTTGTGTAGATTCTGAATATGTTATTTGTTTCTCCACTTGATTAGTATTTTTTAAAAGGTACACCTGTGTACCAAAGGTACACAGGTGAACCTTGGTTACAATAGCCATTATGAAGCAAAATTACTAATCAAGTGGAGAAACAAATAACATACCGTAAACTCTCTAATTTAACCCCCGGGGTATAATTATTCAATCGACCTCTAGGGGGGGGGGCAGAATTAGAGGGGGTAAAACAAGAGGGGTTAAATTAAAGAGTTTACGGTATTCAGAATCTACACAAAAAACTGACATAAGACCGTCTACATCAGATTTTAGTTATCTAGCCAAAAAATGGGCTAAATCGATGGTTTTAGTCGAGAACTGGGTTGAATTGAAAAAAGGGTTCACAAGGTTCACATTGCACATCCGGTAAATCTACAGGTAAATCTACATTATTATCCTCCTTGTTGTCTCCTTACATTCTCAGAACCGCACTTTTCAGCGAACTAGTAGATTCTGATTCTGATGAATATGTTTTTTTTTGTTTCTCCACTTGATTAGTAATTTCGCGCTAGCAAAATTTATCAACAAACGGCAGTTGACAGATGGAGTCTCTGTTCGAGATTGGGGAGTGGAGTAGCAGTGCGGAGTAGTTGTGGTGTCGGATTGCATTTTTATGATTATGCATTAGTCACTCTCTGTTTATCAAAATTATACTGTCCAATTATTACTGTCCAGCGCCAGAGGCAGTCGTTCGATAAACAATATCATTAAACAATATCAATACCCAACGCCCTTTATTTGTGTCAGTTGTGTCGTCGTTAGGCTTAGTCATCGCTTCAGTTCTTCTCTTCTGCTCTAGAACAAATGAGATAGCAAGACCATTTTTCATTTAGGACTGATTGAGCTGAGGGAGTTTTGTGGATTGATAAGAAACATTTTCATTCTGAACTAGCGCTTAAATTTATGCACTTTTTCCAAACAATTTCTCAGCTCCCAGAGAATCGTGTCATTGTCCAAGAAAAAATTGTACGAATCATCTCGTTCCCAAAAAAACTCAGACCAACGACATGGCTTACGCCAAATATTTTTCATTCAAAAAGTTTTCCAATCCCAGAAAATGCGCCAAATCCGCTATATTCCTTGAGGACACAAAACGGATATCTGCCACAAGAACTGCAACACAAAAGGCCCAAATCCGCTATATGCCCCCAGGGCTCAAAATGGATATCCGCGTAGAAACCCGACAAAAAGGACATGACCCTAAATGGCTCAAACCCGCCACGTGCCTTCAGGGCATGATAAGATTTGTGTAATGTTTCACGTGATTCAAGTTTAACAAATATGTACTTTTAGCAGTTATGACCAGTGTTGTCACTTTTTCAAAAGTCGCCTCCGCCTCCGCCTCCGGGCAATTTTCCGAACGTCGCCTCCGCCTCCGCCTCCGGAGGCGCCTCCGGAGGCGCCTCCGGCTATTTTTGATCGCCTCCGGGTCGCCTCCGACCAAAAATCGCCTAAAATGCCCATTTTAGGCATGTTTGAAAAAAATTTTCCCAAAATTTTCAAAAAAATTTTTCAAAAAATTTTTTGGCGCCAAAAAATTTTTTGAAAATTTTTTGGAAAAAAATTTGTCAAAATTTGAAAAAAATTCCAAAATTTTTCTTGTTTTTGTCAAGTTTTCATTAAATTTTCGGAGGATGGGAAAGGATCGCCGATCACAGCGGCTTTTCGCTTTGGTCTAGGATTGAAACGTTTGAATTTAGGAAGGGCAAGGTTTCTAATCAAAGTGCGCATAAAAAATAAAACGCTGAAAATTTTTTAACCTCTATACATCTCTTTTACATTCTCTTCCCTTTCTTGCATTCCTAGTTCGGAGATTGTCCATTTTTGGGTACGTGATATACGTGCAATATACCGATCGGTAGCACGGAGCCTTAGCTATGATTTGAGTAATTAGTCATCCTTCTAGAATGTTCCAGAAGAAAGTTATGGAGAAAATAGCGAACGTAAGGAGGCAGGGCTAATCACCGTACCCCAGAATTTTCTACAACCTTCTAGTTCTTTTTTCGAATGTTCCATAGTTTCACGAAGGTTATAGAAAGTTTTCCTATACGTATAGGTGTAACCACACACAATAGCCAATGAGCTAGGGCATTGAACTTGGCACATTTAGAGGTTCCCGATCAATTATTCTTTACAGGACTCGACAAAGATCGATAGACATTATGAACCGCACCGATCTAACGTAAGTTATTTTTATACATTTCTCACCTTAGGGAGCCATACTTGAAAAAATCCCAAGATCGTAGACGGTTAGAAATACAATAATATTTCCACTTTCAGCTACTCTTCGCGTGTCCAGTGCCGTGTTTCAAATTTGCAGACAAGAATGATCCATAGCTTTGATCGAGTGGAGACCGCCCTCGACAAAGCTCTCATTTGCCCCCTTTAAGATGACCTATTGCTGTTAGGATTTGCCCGTTATCCCCTTGTGTACTTAGCATTATATGATTGTTTCAACTTTTGTGTTTTTATTGCCCAAATTTGAGGTACTCGGAATAAACCTACCGTATTTTCTCTGATTATACCCCTTAGCTATTGCTGTTGGTTTTCAAGTGAGAGTCTTCAATTTTAGAGTATCCTAGAGTAGAAAAATTTTTTATAGGACTAGAATGATTTTTGGCATATTTTTGTCATTGGATTTTGAATTTGGCGGGAACCTGCACTATACAGGGTAAGTTAGATGCAAATTGGAAGAAGAAGAGAGTTCTTGCCTTGGAGGTGCTGGGAGTTGGAGATTGGGACTATGGATGGTTGCGGATTTCATTTTTATTATTCACGCAGCTTAAAGTCACTTTTTCTGTTTATCAAAATTCATTTTAGTTTATTGCTGCCAGTGCCGGAGGCAGTCGTTCTCCGATAAACAATATCATTAAACAATACCAATACTCAATGCCCTTTATTTGTGTCAGTTGTTTCGTCGTTAGGCTTAGTCATCTCTTCAGTTCTTCTCTTCTGCTCTAGAACAAATGAGTTGGCAAGACCATTTTTCATTTAGGGCTTGATTGAGCTCTGGGAATTTTGTGGATAAAGAAACTCTAACCTTGATAAGATACATTTTCGTTCAGAACTAGCGCTTAGATTTATGCAATATTTTCCAAACAATTTCTCGGCTTTCCGAGAATCATCTCGTTGCCGAAAACTCAGACCTTGTCTCTCAGTTTCTATGATGCGTCCCATTGTAAATATTTTTATCAAGAAGTTTTCCGTTGACTGAAAATGGTCCAAACTCGATATATCCTCAGGGCACAAGACTGATATTTGAGACAAAAATTCTGATAGAAAAATTATACGCATCATAGAGAATCATCTCGTCGCCCAAAACTCAGACCGATGATTTGGTTGATTCCAAATATTTTTCAGTCAAAAATCTTTCCATTCCCTGAAAATGGGCCAAATCTGCTATATTCCTTGAGGACACAAAACGGATATCCGCGGATATCTGCGACAAGAACCATACTTCAAAAGGCCCAAACCCGCTATATGCCCTCAAGGCTCAAAACAGATATCCGCTGGATATTTGAGCCAAACATTTGATAGAAAAATTACTCCAAACAATTTTCAATCAAAAATCTTTCCATTCCTTGAAAATGGGCCAACCCCGCTATATACCCCCAAGACACAAAATGGATATCCGCCTAAAACCCCAACAAAGACATGACCCTAAATGGCTCAAAACCGCTATATGCCTGCAGGGCACGAAATGATTTGTGCAATGTTTCTCAGGATTCAAGTTTAACAAATATGTACTTTTAGCAGTTATGACTCATCAGTCATTCTCGCTCATATTTCTGATCGCATTATTCCCAACATCGTCTTCCGGCATCTCGCTGGATCGATTCCTTCCCTATGGGACCACACACGGCGACACTGAGATGGAGAGAGGTGACGACACCGGATCTCCGGCACTCCAGCTTTCGGTACCGTTTCCTTTCTTCGACACGCTCTACAGTACGCTCTGGGTCAATGTGAACGGTGCCATATCGTTTGCCAAACAAATTTCAAAGTACACACCTGTATGCGGGCCGGTCGAGAGGGAATACAGCTCAATTGCTCCGTTTTGGTAGGCTGTGAAATATGGCGCAAATTTGAATTTTTAAAGATTTTTAACGAAATTTTTGGAAATTTTTAACAAAATTTTCGGCAGTTTTTGGAAAATTTTTGGCTTTTTTACACATTTTTGCCAAAAATTGCGTATTTTGCAAAAAATTGGCCAAAAAATTTGAAATCCCGGCAAAAATTTTCTCCCACCGAAATTTCCGGATAAATGATTACCGGTATGATATAAAATATGGCGTAAATTTGAATTTTTTAAAGATTGTTAACAAAAATTTACGCAAGTTTTTGGTAGATTTTTTGCCTTTACACTTTTTGGTCAAAAATTTTTGGCTTTACAGATTTTTGTCCGAAAAATGGCACTAAAATTGACCCAACATTTGAAATCCGGCCAAAAATTTGTACTTTTAGGGCCGATGTCGATATTCGGTACACAGGTTATGTTTTCTACCGCCAAACGACTGTCGCCAAAAGTTTGGAAAAAGCTCAGAAAGAAATTTCGAGCGCATTTTCAAATTTCGCCGGAATCAAATTAAAGTGGCTCTTAGTCGCCACTTGGCTCAACGTCACCTACTATCCCGACCGCACTTGTTGTGGTCCTCGAAAGAGGAACACATTCCAGGTGAGTTACCCGTAAGTGACCATTCATAAATTGAATGGAGGTGTGTTATAGGCGATAATTACAACCGACGGGCGGCATTCCTTTGCCATTTTTTACTACCAAAATCTGACGTGGACGACGGGAGCGGAAAGTGGTGGGAGAGATGGTCTCGGAGGTAAGTTGGTATATATTACGTGAAAGTAGGCCAAAAAGCTTTGGATTAAAAAAAATTTCTATAATACCATTTTTGGCCAAAAAATTTGATCTTTGTGTGGGTTTCTATTTCCGTCTAGAACATATCTTGTATATGTACTTTTTGTAAATAGGACCATGATCTTTGATCACTTAATTTTGCAATATCGATATTTGCACCATTAAAAAGCGATACAAACTTTGATTAAAAAATCTTTCACCTTGATTCAAACTTCTTTCAAAGTCGCAACTTTTCAAGTTGATCATTGATCTCTTAGACTTTTAAGTACAAAACAGACATATAAACTCTGATCAAAGATCATTTCCTTTTAAGGTACGCCAGCCCAGGCAGGCTTTGACTTTGGCGACGGAAATCATCGTCTGATGATTCCCGGCTCCTGCACCGGTGACGTGTTAAAGATCAATGAGCAGAGCAATGTGGGAGATCCTGGAAAATGGGTCTTTCGAGTTGACAGGGCCGCTATCCAGACGGCTGGCTGCACTCAAGGGACCGGAAAAGTTCAGCTTCGGATCTCCCCCAGTTTTGTGTATACGATCACGCGCCAGCCCATTGAACTGGTCGGACCTTGTGTCGAGAATGCAGGTAATGGGACAGGTGCATTCTGCCGCTTCTTTGATCCCAATGGAAACACGACAGAATTTGACGCGAAAGTTCACGTGAATGGGTCCAGTTATGCCAAATTTACCTGCCCGACACCTTTCTTCTATACCGTAGGTAAGAGTATTTCGAAATTGATAGGAAGACAGAGAAACTATCTAAACTATCGTATTTTTTCTAATTAAGCCCCCAGAGGCTTAATTATTTCAATATTCCTCTAGAGGGGGGGGTGTTATTATGAGTTTTTCTCTCTAATCTCGCATTTTTACACGCTATTTCTCTTTCTGTAGGGGGTTTATTAGAGTATCTAAAAATAAGTAAACTACCGTAAACTCTCTAATTTAACCCCCCTCTTGTTTTACCCCCCCTCTAATTCTGCCCCCCCTAGAGGTCGATTGAATAATTATACCCCCTCTAATTTCCGTACATTTTGTATGGATTTTTTTGACCCTCTTGTTTTACCCCCCCCCTCTAATTTTGCCCCCCCTAGAGGTCGATTGAATAATTATACCCCGGGGGTTAAATTAGAGAGTTTACGGTATCTAAACTATACTATCAGTTTGTCGGTTTATTACTGTCGATCCAAAATTAATGTTTGAATTGGCGCCATTTCAGTTTAACCCCTTTAGAAGGGGGCTAGCTAGGGCTGTGCAATGCTAACATTTCCTAACCTTTGCTAACCCACGAAAAGGGAGGTTAGCATGCTAACCCAGAAGGTTAGCATGCTAAGCCAGAAGGTTAGCATACTAACCCACATTGGTTGTGCAATAACCAGAAACGAAGAGGAGACACAAGAGACGTTAGACAAAGAGAGCGTTCTATTGGGGCGCCGCACACTAGCTCTTTATTGGCCTGATTCTGAGTTAGGTGCCAGAGAAAGAGAGACACGATTAGATAGTGGGAAATAACCGACTTTCCTCTGAATTAATCCGGAGTGGGTTAGCATGCTAACCTCCCTTCTATTTCAAAGGTTAGGATTGGGGTTAGCATTGGGGCGGTTAGCAAAGGTTAGGAAAGGTTAGCATTGCACAGCCCTAGGGCTAGCTCAAATCTGATATTGCTAATCCCCCTTAAAATACGATTTTAGAGGGGGTTAGCAATATCAGATTTGAGCTAGTCCCCTTCTAAAGGAGCTAAATTGAATGGCGCGAATTCAAATATTAATTTTAGACCGACATTAATTTCCCAACAAACTGATATTTATGGGTAGACAGTATGAGAAAGAGAAAATTGTATGAATCAGATAGACAGAATGTTTCATTAGTGGAATTCCCTGGGTACTGGAGAAGCACGCCGTTTCCACTTAAAACTTCTTTGTATTTTGTGTTTATAGTATAGGGAGAAAATCGACCTCTTACATAGCAAAACTATTCGTTTAATGATACCGATTCAGAAATCTCGACATTTTGAAGACTATTCTAGAACAATTTTAAAGTACAATAAAATGATATAACAACATTTCTTCCAGGCCGACTCCGAGTCGAACTCCACGTTTCCAGCGGCCAATCTTCAAAAACTCAATCCTACAATGGTCACTTTTACACTCTTGATCCACACTCTGACCTCAACGGAAACCAACTCAAAGTTGAGCTGGAAACAGTTATCGATGCCCAAGATCCCGAAACAAATAAGAGTGCAAAGATCCTGAAATTCTCCTGGGACCCGAAAATTTTTCCTGAAAACCAAGGCCAAATTCAAGTCGGCTTGCTCGGACTGACAAACGGGAAAAATCAAAGCTGGAACGAAGTTTTTCCTCTGGTATTGACTGAAGAGAACAAAGGAGTGGCAAGAGTCGACGCCGCCAAAGTCGCGGAAATCCAGGAAAAGTTCAATGACACCGAACTGATCCAGAGATTCGCCGATATGTCCCAGCTGGCTTTTTACGCGGCTCCCGTCGTGCCTTCTTCAGACAACAGCGATCGACAGCGCCGCTTCGCTAATCTCATAGTGCCGTTCCTATCGCTTACAAAACGCACATTTTCATTCGTCACTACCAAATCAATAATAAGTACCAGTAAGTGAAATTTTTATAACTAGCGGGATATTGTGCCTTCGGAACCGAAATCGGAATCTCAGTACCCCTTAGGGCCTGCGGCCCTCAGTGCCTCTTACGTTCTTTTTTCGTACCCGGGGGTACCCTCGGAATTTTTTAACCTCAAATTCGGATTCCCCGCACTCGAAAACCCCCGGGTGCAAAAAATCAGCATTAGAAACGGCAAAATACCTTAAAAAATAATTTTGAAAAATTTCCTAGCCCGGGGGTACCACTACCTAAAAATAATATTTTTTTGGATTCAGGACCTCTGACAACCCCGGGGGCAAAAATCCCGGTGTCAAAAAAACGATTTCACCCACGCGGAATCGAACCTTCATAGGCGGGCTGGTGCCTGTACCCCTTCGCACTCGGCCATGGAGACAGTGACATACTTCCCCTGTGAGTCAGTCAGCCAAGTTACCGAATTACTTTATAAAAGATAATATTAGGTTGTTAACCGCAGTTTGACCCTTTGGGATTTTGAATTTGGCTATTTTTGGCATTCTGTCTTGAACTAAAATAAGTGTTTCGAGGCTTTCCAAGGCATTTCGAGACAATATGATGGAACCCCTATATAATAAATCGACCCCGCTGTGTTTAAATCCGGGGTCAGATTTTAACATTGACTTTTGATTTTTCAACTTTTCCCTTTAAAATCTCGATTTTTTAAAGATTTGACGGGAAAAGTTTAAAAATCAAAGGTCAATGTTTGAATCTGACCCCGGATTTGAACACAGCGGGGTCGATTTACTATGGAGAGGTTCCATCATATTGTCTCGAAATGCCTTGGAAAGCCTCGAAACACTTATTTTAGTTCAAGACAGAATGCCAAAAATAGCCAAATTCAAAATCCCAAAGGGTCAAACTGCGGTTAACAACCTAATAAATCATCAATGAATGTGGTATTTTCAGTGGCTACATTCAAAATCGTGTCCACGATTTTCGGTACTAACGATTCCAGGCGACGAACCTGTCAAGCATGGTACAACACAGATCCTGGAACACAGTCGTTCAATCTGCCGGACTGTCCTTGCACAAGTGAGCAAGCCGATAACGACGCCGATTTCGAACGCGACGGGTCAGCCGCTTTAACATGGTTCTTCCATCCTGGAGCGGATCATTGTGTACGCTCGAAGCGCAAATCTGCTGCGCAGGGAGGTCAGCAATGTTGCTACGACAAAGGCGGGAAATTGCTTGTAGGCCCGCCAGGTAAAGTTTAGAGTGTAGGAAATGTTTGAAAGTAACGGTTTCAGGAGGCGGTACTGAAGATTGGGGCTCGCATGGAGACCGCAATGTTGTTTCAAACTTTTTGTCTCACGCGAGAGCTGATATTCTTACTTGGCATGCCTGTTGTTGGGATGATCCCAGTGGTCCATATTGCAAAATGTACTATGAAAAACGACCTTCGAAGGACTGTCGAAATTATAGGTATGACATATTAGTTCAATGATCACGTACCCAAAAATGGACAATCTCTGAACTAGGAATGCAAGAAAGGGAAGAGAATGTAAAAGAGATGTATGAGGTTAAAAAATTTTCAGCGTTTTATTTTTTATGTGCACTTTGATTAGAAACCTTGCCCTTCCTAAAATCAAATGTTTCAACCTTAGACCAAAGCGAAAAGCCGCTGTGATCGGCGATCCTCACATGCGCACCTTTGATGGTCTTTCTTACACGTTCAATGGCATTGGTGAATTTTGGCTTCTGATAAACAACACAGATCAACCACTTGCACTGCAGGGTCGCATGGAGAGACAGGGTTCTGCTAGTGTTGTCACCGCACTCGCTATGAAAACCGAGGATTCTTCGCTGGTGCAAGTAAGTTCGGGATGAGAATTCTTCTAAATTTTCTTTGAAAACTTTTCCAAGTATTTGGCTCAAAATTTCGAGAACTTCCTAAAATTTCTTCTTCAGATTCAATACTCCCGAGTGCGTGTGGTCGACATTTTCATCGATCGAATCCCCATGGACCTAAGCCAAGACGAAACGCTCTCTGTGGAATTCAGCAACGTCAGCGTGTCTGTCACAAAAGCACTTGACCTCGTGTACGTATCCATCAGTGATGGCCACACTCTCGAACTAAGAACCGGTTTTGGATTTGGGCTCAGTCTTTCGGTGCCTACAGAATTTGAAGGCAAGACCGAAGGCCTTTTCGGTACTTTGGACGACGATTTTACAAATGACCTGAGGGCACGGAACGGGTCTTTAGTCTCGCATGATGCCTCTTTGGAGCGCATTCACTACGACTTTGGACTTACCTGGAAGATCCGCGAAGAGGAGTCCTTATTTGACTATTTTGAAAAGGATTACGCGCACTATAATCCCGATGACAAAGAGTTCAGCCCAAATTTCAACTTCGATCCAAGTGAGTCATCGGCCGCGGCAAGAGAGTTGTGTGGGGACAATTGGGCTTGTTTATACGACTTTGATAGCACCGGAGGCGATGCAGAAATGGCCAATCGGACGCGTCGGCAAGTTGAGGTACTTAAAAAAACATAACCTTCGGATATAACTGGGATCACAAATCCAGGGAACACAGACCATGGAGTGAATATATTGGTCAATAGAAAGTTGTTCTATCTGGCTGTATACTACAAAATATAACCTTTGGATATAACTGAGATCACAGACCGAAGGACTCAAACCCCGGGATCATTAAATTTGCCAATAGGAAGTCGTTTTAATTTAACAAAATTTTAAAGACAGTTTTATGGACGAAATGACATTTTGAAATCAAAGCCTTTTTATGGAACAAGAATAGGTTGGTCGGATTCCCCGATTTCTACTTTCTACTGAAAAACAGCAAGGAATCAAATATCTCCACTCAAAATAATTTTTTTACTCAAAAATTTCACAACATTTTCAGGCTCATGAAACATGGCGCAATGTTTCAAACACCGCTAAAGTGCCTCCAATATGTCCGCCTCTCAATCACCCCAAGAATGGTCTTTGTCTCACCTCTCATCTCTTTGAAGGTGCCGAGGCTCAATGCCATTGCTTTCCCGGATTTGAATTTCCAGAATCAAACAATGGAGATGAAATCAGAAACAGATCTGTACTGACAATGCGCTGTCAGATTTCTGACGCAGAATCGACCGATGAAAGTGACAACGTTAAATCTGTTTCTTGGATTCCAGAAGTGGAAGGACAAGTGACAGATTGCGAGCCAGCCAAGCCTGAGGAGGAATGCAAAGGTAAGTTGCATTTTAGAGATACCTTTTATGGCCAATGCTGGTCGGAAATTATAGACTTGTTCCCTTCGGGGAAAGATCAACATTGCCCAATGGCGATTTTTACCAAAAATTTTTTCTGGAACATTTTAGAACTGTGACTAATGGCTCAAACGGCAGCTAAGTCTCTGGGCTTTCGTTTGAGCCCAAACGACGCGAGCACCTCTGTTCATGAGTAACCTAAAACAGATCTCAAAAGAAAAATGAATATTTTTTGCTCAGCAAAAATATGAACAAAATTTGTAAAAATGACAGAAAATAATAAATCTGTTGCAGATTTGTATGGTTGTTCAATGCCTGATATTGTTGACATGACGCCTGAGGTAGAGCGACTTGTCATCCCGGAAGGTGTCAGCGTCAACTTCAGTTGTCGCTGGGCTCTTGGTAGCGGGAAACTCTTTCCAGATCCCTACATCATATGGAAAGTTAATGGAAGTGATCTGGATTGTGAGGCACCCGATTGTCACGAAGAATCAGAAAACGGGACCAGCGTTTTGACTCTGAAAAACATAAAGTGAGTCTTGAATAGTACGCTTAACTATTCTCAAACTTTTCCTCCTATTTACAGACAAAATGAATCGCAGTATTGCTGTTTCCCGGCCATTAATCACAGACGCACATCTAGAGGCTACTGCTGGAATGTGATTGTCGTTGACAAACAACCGGACGATATAGAAATGGCAGCGAATCCTGAAGAGGAATGCGAAGGTGATACATTTTGGGATAAAAGTTTAATATATAAGTATAATTCTGGGCTTTATATCAATAGTTAGTAAATTTTTAAAATAGGCACAGCATAGCGATTGAATTGCTATTTCATCGATCACATTTTTCATCAGGCTTATTAAAATTTTAGAAAAAGTATATGAAACTATGCAAAAAGTTGATATAGTGACATCTGTATCAGATTTACGAGCAACATAGTGAAACGGACCGAAAAATAAAAATTCCCTCCTAAATGGCCAAAGTGAGATGTCACAGCTCAAAACCTTGGAGAAAAAAAATTACTTTTTAGAAAAATTTGAATTGCGCGTCGGATACTAGAGAAAAAATTGACATAGAGAAATTTATATTACATTTACGGCCAACATAGTCGAAACTGATCCAATTTTTCAGACAATGTTTGGAAAATTTATCAGTAAATCAAAAAATGTTTAAAAAGATAGGAAGCTTTTTTTTTGCAGACATAACACTAATGGTTGCTCTTTTTGCAAGTTGCTAGTCTAGGTTCCGCCATAATTGATGAAAAATAGTAATGGATTCCATAGGACCACCCAGCGGCTACGCCGCATGGCGGCGCCCATGATCATCCACGGGGGGGGTAAAGGGGGTCGTAGGGGGCCACAGGGGGTCGTCTGGGGGCTGAAAATGGTACCAATCGTCTTCTCTCGTCGAGACGAAGCGATTGACGTATCACACGCCCAAATCCGAGTGGGGCGTGAAAAGTTGCATTTTCTGGCCCCCGGGGGGTAAAGGGGGCCACAGGGGGGTCGCCGCAAAAAAATTTTTGCAGATTCGTTCTTAGAATTCTACGGGGAGCATTTTGACGTATCGTGCGTCCAGAAAGGAGCTGATCCCGAAAAATTTCCTTTGTAGCGAAAAAAGTGGCATTTTTGGCACTTTTTTGGCCAAAAAAGCCACTTTTTGAGATCGCCGCAAAAAAATTTTTGCAGATTCGTTCTTAGAATTCTAAGGGGAGCATTTTGACGTATCATGCGTCCAGAAAGGAGCTGATCCCGAAAAGTTTCCTTTGTAGCGCAAAAAGTGCCATTTTTGGCACGTTTTTGGCCAAAAAAGCCACTTTTTGAGATCGCCGCAAAAAAAATTTTGCAGATTCGTTCTTAGAATTCTAAGGGGAGCATTTTGACGTATCATGCGTCCAGAAAGGAGCTGATCCCGAAAAGTTTCCTTTGTAGCGCAAAAAGTGCCATTTTTGGCACGTTTTTGGCCAAAAAAGCCACTTTTTGAGATCGCCGCAAAAAAATTTTGCAGATTCGTTCTTAGAATTCTAAGGGGAGCATTTTGACGTATCATGCGTCCAGAAAGGAGCTGATCCCGAAAAGTTTCCTTTGTAAAAACCCCCCAAAAGCTGAAAAAATGGCGTTTTCTCGCTTTTCGTGGCGGGACCACCCCAAATCTGACATTGATAACCCCCCTAAAATCATGGGTTTTGGGGGGGGGGTACTCGCGAGTTTGGGGTCCGGGACCCCCAAAAAGTGGGTTATTCTATTCGTGGGGGAACGGGGACACCTATCAACTTAGAGGGACACGAAACAGGAATTTTGGCTAAATTTTATATTTTCTTTGGCAATGCAATATCATATAATGTATTAGAGAGAGTTCTGCTTTTGCTATCTATTGTAGTGACTACAGGTATTTTCAGAGGCGAAATCATTGTATGGTAGCGATATCGTGCTAATACCATATAGTGATACATCATTTACGGATGAGTACGGCTTCCACGACAACCATTCTTTTACGTTTTACTGTGCAACGCGCGGAAAAAATACGGAAGTTTACTTTACTCGGATGGGCTATTATGACAGCGAACGACTCTTGGGCAATGCCACAGAAGAGGACATGACACGCTCCGAAATTGAACAAATTATTGACAGAAGTTTTGTCAATTCTTCCAAATGTGTAAGTTTTTACTAAAAATTGTTGAAATGATAATTGTAAGTAACAGTAGTAGTCCTAGTGGATTACATATTTTTATATAATGGAGTGTTGAGATACAGCTTATTGCGGAATCGTAATGTGTTTCTTTGGAAATAAGATCCCTTGCTAAACCGGCCCGCCCCGCTTATAGGTCCTTTGGAACCGATGGGAAGGAGGCTTTAAGAGGATGACAGTACTTGCAGTGAATTTGATGCTGCAAATTTAGATCACTGGAAAGCGACTTACTGTACCATTCACAAGCGCGGAGAGTGCTGGACTATATCACTGCATTGCAAAAAATAGCTACGACTACATGGGCAAATATTCAAGACTTAAATTGGAGAGAAGCGGAGGTGTGTGCCATTTTGAAAGCGAATACCGTTGTGCTGATGGACGTCAATGTGTTGCGAAAAGCCAGGTGTGTAACGGTCAATCTGACTGTGCGGATCTCAGTGATGAACGAGGTAAGGAAATATTCATTGGAGAAATGTTCAACATACAGTCGGCTCTTGGTATAACGAAACCGTATATACTCGATATAAGTACACAAAAATAAATGAATATCATGGGGCTACTCCGGTTTAAGGGGACAAACCGTGATAATTTGGGAAAAAAAATTTTTTTCTGGAATACGCCTATATGGGGGTTTTCGAGTGCGCTGAGTTCGAAAATGAGGTTCGTTTTTTCGTGTGGGTCATTTTTCCCGGTTTTCGCGTCGGGACAAAATTTCGAATTTTCTAAATTTGCTCGTAAATACCGGAAAGACATGTTTTTCGGGGGTTTTCGGCTGGTCCCACCACGAAAATATGGATTTTGCCAAAAAACGTCAAAAAATGGCCGTTTCCGCATTTTCGCTGTAGGACCAGATAAAATCTAACATCAAATTTGAATTCAGCGCACCCAAAAACCCCCAGAAAACACGTTAGTCTTTGGTCCTGACGCGATTTTTGGCCATTTTTGCACATACTCCGGTTTAGGGGGACAAATGGAAAAAGTGCGTAAAATTGCAATAAAATCGCGTGTATTGCAACGTAAAAGTGCTCATGGGAGTTTTCGACCCCGCTGATTCCGAATCTGACATTATTTTTGTCGTGTCCCGTGACGAAAATATGAATTTTCGAAATTTTTTGCTATTTTTTGGCATAAAAATGGTCAAATTTGCCAGTTGTTGCGATTTTAATGAATACTATTGATTTATTTTGCAGAGATTATTCTTCGTACACAAGCCCAATAATAAGAAAGCTTTAAAATTATTTTCGTTGATAGAGAAGCACTTTCAAAGAATCTCTGCAAAAGATTCGGGCTCAGCGTAGCCGAAAACCCCCGAAAAACATGTCTTTCCGGTATTTACGAGCAAATTTAGAAAATTCGAAATTTTGTCCCGACGCGAAAACCGGGAAAAATGACCCACACGAAAAAACGAACCTCATTTTCGAACGCAGCGCACTCGAAAACCCCCATATAGGCGTATTCCAGAAAAAATTTTTTTTCCCCAAATTCTCACGGTTTGTCCCCTTAAACCGGAATAGCCCCAATATCATAATGACCAAATTGTAAAAAAAAATAAAAACTTAATTGCAAATTTTCTATTTAGAGGTAAAAATTGCAGATAGACATGGGTGCTCATATCCACTTTTCGTGGACATGAAACCTGACGAAGTTCTACTGGAAATCCCGGAGGATGGCATCCTCAACCTCACTTGTCGAGCTATCGGAAAGTCAGATCCTCTCATCAAATGGCGTGTCAACGGAACCGAGATTAGTTGTGCCGAACCAGACTGTCAACAGGTATCAGAAAACGGCACCGGCACTTTGACTTTGAAAAACGTAAAGTGAGTCTCAAATTGCACTCTTGACTGTTGCCAAAGCCAATAACTGTTTGCTATAGACGAGAAAGTGAAGGAGCCTACACTTGCGAGGCAATCGTCGATTACCAATACACAGTTGCCAGCAGAGATTGGATTGTGCGCGTTGTTGACAGAATGGTGTATGGTAAAGAAATTCCGGATAAGGTAAATTCCATTTGATAAGTTTTCAAAAAATGTTTTCTGAGGAGAGTCATCGGAAAAGACAAGGAAGATTGTGTTGAAACATTTTGACCCAGAATACTAAGGCATGTTTATGACTTGAGTTGATCTGGGTGAATTTTGCTGTAGACCAAAGCTTTGAGATTGGTCCTGAGGTCAATATGAAACTGAAAAAGAAAATTCCGCAAAAAATAACTTCCTCCAAAAAATTTGCAAACTCAGGAGCGCCAGAGGCGTGTTCCGGAAATTAAATTTCTTTAACATGTGCTTTAGTTTCTCGGTTATTGGAAGTTGGATCACAACATAAATTTTAATGCGTACCTGAATGCGAGGTACCATTCCCGGCCGGTTCGTGAAAAGGCCGAAAACGGTAGGAAATGACACCGGGCTTTAAAAATTATACCAAGCTTTTAGACATGAAACGCAAAACGATCCTCCGCACCGGAACTGGGAGCTACAGCTGGGTCTCTAAAGAGGTTGACGTTTAGAAGAATGACATTTATGTTATGCACTTAAACATTATGACTTTAGGGTATCTACGACAACGTGGTGCTCGGAAAAGAGTTCCCTTGCACTTCAAGTTTCTGTGCTGATCAGAGTAAATGGGTATGTGTCTCTGAAATTTTTACAGTACATTACATCAATGTCGTAATACATTACATTAATAACCTAATCTTACGCAATAAGCCCGGCCAATACCCCCGAATGTATCCCTCGGTATCATCCTACAATAGACTCAATCTATCTCAGTCTATTGCACGATGATACCAAGGGATACATTCGGGGGTATTGGCCCGAGCTTATGGCATAAGGGTTTACTGGTTAGGTTGGCCACGACATAAGTTTAGGCTTAGGACCAATGGCCCCAAATGCATCCCTCAATAGACAAACGGGAAAAAACAACAAGTTAGGAGAAGACATTCTTTAGGAATTTTTTGATAAAGGATTAAAAAGTCTTACCCCGAAATAGATTCTTCAATATTTTCACACCACACTTATCATTCTATCGTCATTCTCCTCGGTCCCCACTTTCATTTCCACCATTAAAATTTGACCAACAAGCGAACAAAAAGTCTTGAAATGTCCACAATGTAGCAACAACCTAACAACAAGTTAGGAAGACATTCTTCAGATATTTTTGATACAGGATTCAAAAAGTCGCATCCCGAAATTGTGTCTTTCAATATTTTTACACCACACTTATCATTCTATCTTGATTTCTCCTCGGCCCCACTTTCACTTCCGTCATTCAAAATTCTACCAACAAAATGTCTAAAAATGTCCACAATGTAGCAATTCTTGAAAGGCTAACCAGAGTCTTTTTCCAGGTTCTCTTCGAATACTTGCCAGCTAACGAGACCATAATTGAGACCCAGAAAATCAATTCTAAACCGATCTATGATTATAAATACACGCTTGAAGACGGCTTTCTAGTCAAGGTAAGTTTTAGCAACGTCTAAATATATGATGTAACCGAAAACGAAAATTAGCCTAAAGTTCAGTAAGGACCAGTCCTACGTTCGAGCCGGACCGGGCGGGATCGGGGAATATGACCCGGAAAATTCAGCCCAGGACCGATCCTGAACGGACCAGGCATTTTTCGAACTTTGCCTAAGGGTTGTAAACAGGGCCTGGGCAGGACACGTCCCTGTTGTTTTAGTCTGCGAATTGATAGTCGATGATTTTGTCTTTGAATTCCAACACTTATATAACTCTTATCACTTAGCATATGGAATGGGGCAATGTGTTGGCCAAGCTTTTCTACCGAAACGACGACTCGAAATGAGCGTACTGACATGGAATGTGCCTAGAAACTTGAATAAAGCAATGCCATAATAACCATTTATGCAAATTGTCATATATTTGTCGCTAAAATAAACTTTCATATAGCTTTTGTAATGAGAGAATCGCGAAGTGATAAATGATAAGACATGCTAAGTCCGAGATTTCGGAAAGTATTGTTTTTCTGTTGCAAAACTCGGGACAATAGGAAGGACACCTAAGTTTTCTCAAACTCTCTTAACTCAAATCATAACATCGTATCGCTAAAATAAATAAATGATAAATAAATAATGAGAAGAATGCTAAGTCCGGATTTCGGTTGCCGCATGAGTATTGTTTTTCTGTTGTATAAATCGTGACAATAGGACAGGACACATGGGCTTTTCTCACTCAATCCACAAAAAGGAGGACGACTTTCATCGGGAGTCCAGCACCTGGACTTCACCTGGCTGAAACGTCTCATGTGACACAAACTACAACTCATTTCAGTTTACCTTTGCCAAATCCAGAGTACGGTCTAGTCTCAATATTTAATCTGGTTGTCTGTGCCTTTAGGCATTGGCCACAGACTTTAGCGTTGACGAGAGCGCCAGCTTCCGTCCACTCTTTCGACCGTCTCCTATGGAAGACGGACAGGTGAGAGGTATATATAGATAGAGATTTTGAGGTAATATGAAGTGATAGGGTTGGGTGAAGACAGACGGGCAGAGAAATAATGGAGAGAGACGCGTGATCTTGCCCGGTCAATTGGGCGAAGAAGAAGAGTTGATGATTTTCAGAGAAATTTTTGGTCAGCAAAATTTTTGACAAATGAGTTGTCCGGTTGATGAAAATGCAGAGATTCTAGAAATATTTTCAAATCCTTTTATCGAATCCATTAAAAATGGACAAAGATGCGGTGTTTACTGTGTATCAAAACTGTTATTGATTTGAGAGTCGCGCCCATTCTCGTATCCCAACATCATGTTATCAATGATCACTTGTAGGAAATGTTGCCAAGATTTCATAGTGTCCGGATCAATTTGATAGTTTGAGGCACCGTTTTCGGTAGACGACTCTCCAAGCTCCTCGACCATCGCTTTGGAAAACATGTCCCAGTATGAGAGCTGAAAGTTGAAAAATTAACAAAAATGGAAAAGTGGTTTAGAATTTTTACGCATTTTTAAGTTTTTATTAATTTCATTTTCGTACCTTTGCCGAAAAATTGCGAAGTTTCTTCAAATTGTGTGAAAATGTTAAAAAATTTGACAAAATTAGTGATTTTAGCCCAAAACCCTTCTTTTTTATGTTTTCTTTTTACAAAATTTATATTTTTCGTTTTAGTTTTCTCTTGACAAATTAAAAAACACAAACGTTTGGCATAATTTTGCAATTTTCGACAAATTTGTAAAAGTGTTAAATTTTAAAAAAACTTCCACGGGTAGTTCCCCCCACTAGCACTTCCGGGAGGGGTAATCTCCTGGAGATCATTTGGGGATAGTTCCGAAGAAATATTTGGAGCATTGCCAAATACAGTCTTCCCCTTCTGATCCGGCACCCGATTAATCCAGCACCCCCGCTAATCCAGCAGGATTAACACCTTCCCTAATCCTTCCCCATTTAGCCGGAACGGATTAGTCAAAAGTTTCAACCGACCTTAAAGGCCTCTCTCGAATACGCCGCGTGCTGTTTCCCCATTTGGAAGGCACTTTGTTTGAGTTGGCTCAAATCCTCCAGCACATTCTCCTGGACCAAAGTCTCGAAGAATGCAAACATTCTGTCACCCAATTGCCTCAAAAGGTAATCCTGCTCATTCTCGTTTCCGTGTGTGTACTTTTCATTCGAGAGCAGAGCCGTTAATTGGACGTCTCTCGCGCACACATTCTTGAGCACCTGGAATTTTGAAACTTTGTCAAATTTGGAATTTTGCTTAGAACCTACACGGGGTGCCCTCTGGGGCAATGCCCCGGATTTTTTTCTTTTTCATTAGCTGGAGGAGATGCCCTATAGGGAGATGTCCGGGAGATGTCCCCTAGAGGAATTGTCTGGGGATATCCTGCAGGGGAAATTTCAGGGGAATGTCCCACAGGGGATATATCCGGGGAATGTCAGACCGGGAAATATCCGTGGGATGCTGCAGGGGAAATGTCCCGGAGATGTCATACAGGAGAAGTGTCATGGAAAATATCCTAAAGGGGAAATGCCTGGGGGGTTTTCTAGAAATGTCCGACAACGGAAATGTCCTACAGGGGAATGTCTATAGGGGACATACCAGGGGAAGTTCTATAGTGGAAATATCCGGAGGGATGTCTAACAGGGGGAACTCTCAGGGGAATGTGTTAAAGGTGTGTTATGTACATAACGGAAATGCCAGAGGGAATGTCCCACAGGGATAATATCCGGAAGAATTGTCCTAGAGCCAACCTACTCGGTAGAAATAATCGCTCTGAGTCGAGATCACATTTTGCCACAGGTATTTGATGTGTGTTCGGAATTGATCCGGGTCATGCGCTTTTCCGCAACTTTCACCAAAGCGAGTGATGATCCGGATCTTGGACCAAATTCCACGGACCCGAGAATTGGAACGGGAACGGGCGCGAGGATTCATGCCTGAAAAATTGGGCGATATCAAGAATGTACCTCGGGAAAGCGATTTTGGAAATAGATAAAAAGTCGCGTAAGATTTTCCTATTCAGAAAATTCTCGATGATGACTTCTGGGTACATTTTTTAACAACGCACAAATAAATTCCGAAAGTATGTCACATTTTTGCTGCGGAACACACTCCTTAGAAAGGTCTAGAATGTCCTAGAACAAAATTTAAAACAGCAAAGTAAAAAAGAAAACTAGATAGAAATTTTGATGAGTTATCCGGGGCTACCTCAACAAAAAAATACGGTATTTCCACTAGAGAATCGATTTCTCGCCCAAAGCTCAGCAGAAATCGGGAATCGATAAAAGAAATGAGGCAAAGGTAAGGTAAAAATGTTACATGTGACTTTATGTCGAATGCAAGCCATTGAGGATAGAGGCGAATTTGTAGGTGGCGACGTCCGAGAGTGGGAGCGAGTTGTCAAGAAAATTACCGTTAATTACCAAGTTGGTCGGTTCCCGAGTGTATAGCCCTGGGCAATACGCGAGAATGACAAAATATCTGCATGAAATTTAAAGAAAACAGAACAATTATGTTTGTTGTCACGAGTTTGGATCAGAAAAACAATAATATTGGAGATAAAAAACATGAATGTTGCAAAAATTTAGGCCGATGCAGAAAAATCGAGAAATTTGAAATTTTTTAAGGAATCTCACGAGTTGTGTGGGCAAAGCTGCTTATAAGGTCATGTCAAGCAACTTTGCTCTTGGATCCATCCACTCAACTCGCACAGCTGTGTGATGAGCCTAACGCTGCTTATCTTGATAGATCGGACGGAGAGACGTCGTTGGACTCCACTATAGTAACGCACTTTCAAATTGCCGCCATTATATTTCGTTGGCGCGCTTTTCTATCCGTCATAGAATTTTCTGCGCAGTTGAAAGGCATTGGTAATATCGTTTAAAATTTTATTTCGCGTAACACAAAATAGAAAACTGCAAATCCGAATGATAAAAAATAAAACTGACCTAACAGTGAGAGAACATTTTATATAAATTCTAGAAAGAGCAACCAAATCGGACATCGGATGTAAAGGAAAATTCAATAGAGAAACTAATAGACAGACACAAAACCGCAGGCATTCAGAGTGGCGATTACACAAATTTGGAGAGACTTTTAATGCTTTTGAGAAGTATTTTCTAAGGAGGGCACAGGAACAGACAGAGAGAAAACATGACATTCATTGGAAAATACCACAAGTCTTACGAAATTTTTGCTAAGGAATTTTATTTACACTTTTTCTAGCAAACGAGATTGGAATATTCAAGAAATATAACACCAATTTCAAGACAATCGCTTTACTCGATCAAATTTTTAGGCCTTCTTTCGGTAGAACAGTTTCGCTTTCACATTGTCCCATTCCATACGCTTAATTCATAATATATAACAATTAGTATACTGTAGTAAAGTAAAAACTAATCTCAGTAAAAGCTAGGATCAGGGCCGGCCCACGATCTGGCCCGGTCGCTAAGGGTTTACCAGTAATCTCGGAAGGGACATTGGGTACATTGAGCTTAGTTTCCGGGCCAGATTTCTCGGTTCGCGCCCTGTCGTTTTGATAGAGTAACTGATAGAATCAGGACCGGCCCATTAGTGGCTTAATTAGCGGGGCCACGGAAATTCTAGACGGGGAAATTGAGCCTCGATCCAATTTCTAGGATCGATTTTTCGGCCCGGCCCAGTCCCTTTTTCGGGCCAATCCGGAGGAAAAAAATCTTTGGACATGTCTACTATCAGTTTTTACTGTAACAAATACTTATTTAGACATTGCTAAAACTTACCATGACCAGCAAACCGTCGTCAACAGTGTATTTATAATCAAAGACCGGCTTAAAGTAGGGCTTATGGGTCTCAATAAGTGTCTCATTGGCTGGCAAGTAGCGGAAAACGATCTGGAAAGTGGAATTTTTAAGAAATTTTTGGCGAAATGTCAAAAAGTGATAAATTTGCCGTTTGTGGGCACTTTTGACCGGAAGTGAGAGAATGTGTGAAGATCTGTATTTTCGTGCTAGGACCAAGCAAAAACTAATATCATAAACAAATTCATGGTACTCAAAAAATCCGAAAACATGTTTCCTTATGGATTTTGAGTTTAAACAAAAAATTTTAGTTAAAATTTAAATTTTGGTCCTGACACGAAATCTGCTTACTTCGGATTGTTTTACATACCCGTTTGTCTTCTCCAATACAGTTAATGGAAGTGCAATCAAACTCTTCTCCCAGCACCATACCGTAATAGAGATTGTCCCAATCGTAGCTCCCATCAGGGTTCTTCAGGATCTTTTTGTTCATCATACCTGAACACTGAGCGCAATTTTCAAATACTAGTAACATTTTCTCACCTAATTTCGCAACGACTCCGATTGCAGCGAGTCCAGTTCCAAGCCAGTTCTCCCCATACCTCGCAAACAGGTATGCATCGAAATTGATATCGTGATCCAACGTCCAAGAGCCACGGAACTAAAGTGCATCTATAAAAGATTCTAAAATACTTCTAGAAGCTACCCTGGAGCTTAAGGACATTTCTTCGGATAAGTTCCTCCACAAGGTTTTACCTTCTTCTAGAAGGTTCTAGAGTTATCTAGCATATGTATAGGTAACATTTCCTAGGAATCTTACCTATGAGTTTTTGGCATGGCTTCTTGCTAGTCAAAGATACTATTATCCAAAGGAGCCATTGCACCCTTTTGAATTGGCGGTTTTGGCGCGGTTGCGCCAAACCACTTCTGGAACATTCTAGAAGGGTGAGTAATGGCTCTATCGAATGCTGAGACTCCGGGCTTTCGATAGAGCCATTACACACCCTTCTAGAATGTACCAGAAGTGGTTTTGCGCAACCGCGCCAAAGCCGCCAATTCAAAAGGGTGCATTGGTTACTTTTGGATAATAGTACACCTGGTGTTAGTCGGAAAAAATACATTTTCAAGACCCCTCAGAATCAATCTCAGACCTATAAAAATCCCCATTCATGCCTCTGGGCCCGAAAACTTTTCTTCCGAGATTTTTCATTAAATTACTGAATGAAATTTACCTTTTGTGGAATTTCCTTTGGCTTTCTGCCAACGATTTTCACAACCCAATCTTTTCTGGGAATTGTTCCCGAATCGTACTCGTCGAATGCGACACACGTATATATCCCACCATTTTCTCGCCTATAAATCAATGACAGGTTTGAAATAGTTCAGCAGAATACAGTCAGACCTCGATATAACGCCCCTTGATGTAACACCCATCTCGATTTAACGCCGATTTCGTTCGGGCCCAAGACCGGTGTTATATGGAGGTCCGACTGTACTTAAGACTCACTTTACGTTTTCCAAAGTCAAAGTGCCGGTGCCGTTTTCTGATACCTGTTGACAATCAGGTGACATACAATTCATATCGGTTCCGTTAACACGCCATTTGATGGAGGGCACGGTATGTCCGACAGCTCGACAAGTTAGGTTGAGACTGTCATCCTCCGGGATTTCCAAAAGGACGTCGTCAGGTGTCATATCCACAATCTTTGGTTTGACGGCCCTGTCAACTCGAAAGACCCATTTTCCAGGATCTCCCACATTGCTCTGCTCATTGATCTTTAACACGTCACCGCTGCAGGAGCCGGGAATCATCAGACGGTGCGTTCCGTCGCCAAAGTCGAAGCCTGCCTGGGCCGGAGTACCTTAAAGAGAAATGATACCTTTGATCAGTGTGAGATGACCTTTGATCAAAGTTTCTATTTCCGTTTTGTACTTCAAGTCTGTGATCGATGATCAGCTTGAAAAATTGCGACTTTGAAAGAAGTTTGAATCAAAGTGAAAGATATTTTTGATCATAGATTGTATCGCTTTTTAGTGGAGCAAACTTTGACTCGAAGCCAGATGATATTTTTTTCAATTTTGTGTTATGTTTTTAGAGGAAAAAGGACATTCCGTGGGTTTTGTTCAATTTTTTAGGTAGAAAAGTGAAAAACCAACTTACCTCCGAGACCATCTGTCCCACCACTGTCCGCACCTGTCGTCCACATCAGATTTTGGTAGTAGAAAATGGCAAAGGAATGCCGACCATCGGTTGTAATTATCGCCTTTAATACACCCTTAGGGTAAAAACCAAGGGGGAAGCGAGATCTCGGCTTTCAGCCTATGGCGTGAACTTTAGACTACCACCTTAGAGTTAGAGCCTATAGATAGAGCCTAAGGGTCAGATTGGACCATAAGGGTCGTCCCTCTACAAAATCCCTTGGCACTAGGATTGTACCCAATCAGGGTAAATAAACCAGGGTCTCCCCAACTTAGGCTTGCACTTAAGTTTAGGCTTAAGAGTAAGCTTAAGCTCGAGATCTCGCATCCCTAGGTGGTATTCATCCACATCTTTATACAATTTATGAATTATTCATAGAATTTACCTGGAAAGTATTTCTCTTTTGAGCACAATGAGAGCAGTCGGGACTGTCAGTGACGTTCAGCCAAGTCGCGACAAGTAGCCATTTTAATTTGATTCCGGCGAAATTTGGAAACGAACTCGAAATTTCTTCCTGAGCCTTTTCTAGACTTTGCGGGACAGTCGATTGGCGATAGAAAATGTGACCTGTGTACGAAATATCGGCGTCGGCCCTAAAAGGGCATCTGTAGTATCTCTCAGCCAGAAACCGGTTATCCGGAAATTTCGGTGGGAGAAAATTTTTGCCGGGATTTCAAATTTTTTGGCCAATTTTTTGCAAAATACGCAATTTTTGGCAAAAATGTGTAAAAAAGCCAAAAATTTTCCAAAAACTGCCGAAAATTTTGTTAAAAATTTCCAAAAATTTCGTTAAAAATCTTTAAAAATTCAAATTTGCGCCATATTTTATAGCCTACCAAAACGGAGCAATTGAGCTGTATTCCCTCTCGACCGGCCCGCATACAGGTGTGTACTTTGAAATTTGTTTGGCAAACGATATGGCACCGTTCACATTGACCCAGAGCGTACTGTAGAGCGTGTCGAAGAAAGGAAACGGTACCGAAAGCTGGAGTGCCGGAGATCCGGTGTCGTCACCTCTCTCCATCTCAGTGTCGCCGTGTGTGGTCCCATAGGGAAGGAATCGATCCAGCGAGATGCCGGAAGACGATGTTGGGAATAATGCGATCAGAAATATGAGCGAGAATGACTGATGAGTCATAACTGCTAAAAGTACATATTTGTTAAACTTGAATCCTGAGAAACATTGCACAAATCATTTCGTGCCCTGCAGGCATATAGCGGTTTTGAGCCATTTAGGGTCATGTCTTTGTTGGGGTTTTAGGCGGATATCCATTTTGTGTCTTGGGGGTATATAGCGGGGTTGGCCCATTTTCAAGGAATGGAAAGATTTTTGATTGAAAATTGTTTGGAGTAATTTTTCTATCAAATGTTTGGCTCAAATATCCAGCGGATATCTGTTTTGAGCCTTGAGGGCATATAGCGGGTTTGGGCCTTTTGAAGTATGGTTCTTGTCGCAGATATCCGCGGATATCCGTTTTGTGTCCTCAAGGAATATAGCAGATTTGGCCCATTTTCAGGGAATGGAAAGATTTTTGACTGAAAAATATTTGGAATCAACCAAATCATCGGTCTGAGTTTTGGGCGACGAGATGATTCTCTATGATGCGTATAATTTTTCTATCAGAATTTTTGTCTCAAATATCAGTCTTGTGCCCTGAGGATATATCGAGTTTGGACCATTTTCAGTCAACGGAAAACTTCTTGATAAAAATATTTACAATGGGACGCATCATAGAAACTGAGAGACAAGGTCTGAGTTTTCGGCAACGAGATGATTCTCGGAAAGCCGAGAAATTGTTTGGAAAATATTGCATAAATCTAAGCGCTAGTTCAGAACGAAAATGTATCTTATCAAGGTTAGAGTTTCTTTATCCACAAAATTCCCAGAGCTCAATCAAGCCCAAATGAAAAATGGTCTTGCCAACTCATTTGTTCTAGAGCAGAAGAGAAGAACTGAAGAGATGACTAAGCCTAACGACGAAACAACTGACACAAATAAAGGGCATTGAGTATTGGTATTGTTTAATGATATTGTTTATCGGAGAACGACTGCCTCCGGCACTGGCAGCAATAAACTAAAATGAATTTTGATAAATAGAAAAAGTGACTTTAATCTGCATGAATAATAAAAATGAAATCCGAAACCATCCATAGTCCCAATCTCCAACTCCCCGCACCTCCAAGGCAAGAACTCTCTTCTTCTTCCAATTTGCCTTCTAACTTACCCTGTATAGTGCAGGTTCCCGCCAAATTCAAAATCCAATGACAAAAATATGCCAAAAATCATTCTAGTCCTATAAAAAATTTTTCTACTCTAGGATACTCTAAAATTGAAGACTCTCACTTGAAAACCAACAGCAATAGCTAAGGGGTATAATCAGAGAAAATACGGTAGGTTTATTCCGAGTACCTCAAATTTGGGCAATAAAAACACAAAAGTTGAAACAATCATATAATGCTAAGTACACAAGGGGATAACGGGCAAATCCTAACAGCAATAGGTCATCTTAAAGGGGGCAAATGAGAGCTTTGTCGAGGGCGGTCTCCACTCGATCAAAGCTATGGATCATTCTTGTCTGCAAATTTGAAACACGGCACTGGACACGCGAAGAGTAGCTGAAAGTGGAAATATTATTGTATTTCTAACCGTCTACGATCTTGGGATTTTTTCAAGTATGGCTCCCTAAGGTGAGAAATGTATAAAAATAACTTACGTTAGATCGGTGCGGTTCATAATGTCTATCGATCTTTGTCGAGTCCTGTAAAGAATAATTGATCGGGAACCTCTAAATGTGCCAAGTTCAATGCCCTAGCTCATTGGCTATTGTGTGTGGTTACACCTATACGTATAGGAAAACTTTCTATAACCTTCGTCCGTCACACAACTGGCTTTTCGCAATACATTGACGCTCATCGGCACAAGACCATTCGCTTTCAGAATGGCACGTTCCTCCACTACGCTCCAATTTTAATCGCATCGTGGCAGAGGTAACATCATAACTATTTTTTGCATAACAGGTATACGCGCCAGCACTCTCCGCGTTTGTAAATGGAATTGTCAATCGTTTTGCTGTGATCTAAATTTCTGATATCCTGTATAAGTTTCTGAAATACTAAGTGAAACGGTGGAATTTGTTATTACTACTATCGAAGTACCGTTTTTACTCTTATATAAATTCACAATAATATGAATGATCTTTTTCCAAATTTCGCTCAAATTCAAATATTTTGGCGCGAACTTGAATTTTTACTAAAAATTTTGCTATTTTTACCTATTTTTGGAAAATTTGGTAAATTTTATCAAAGATTGAGTAAAGAATTCAAATTTTCCTTAAAATATTTTGGCCACCAATTCAAACCTGCTATATAATTTCAGACAATTTGAAATAAATAATGAAAAAACAAGAAAAGTAATCAAATCAATCAATCGGTGAAATTTGTTTTTAGCACCATGAAAGTAATCAAACGCTTACACATTTGGAGGAATTCATAAAGCTCTTGCCAGAAATCTGTTTAATTTCAGAGAAGGTCATGTCCTCTTCTGTGGCATTACCTAAGAGACGTTCCTTGGCATTGTGTCCCCTGCGAGAAAAGAAAACTTGAATATCTTTTCCACGTGCCGCGCAATAAAAATGAACAGAGTTGTTGCCATCAAAGCCATACTCATCCGTAATCGATCTTTCTTTCGGAACTACCAAGATATCAGAAGGATACAAAGATTTCTCTGAAAATATTTATCACAAAAAGAGCATTCATAAACTAAATATAAAAATATTACGTTGCACGTCACAACAGCCATGCGAATCTGCAATAAATTTAATGCATCTAAACAGTTCCCATAAAACATCCCGTCAAATTTTCGTTCAGATTCAAAAACACAAATTATTGTGCCACTTTACTTTGCCACAAATTTTCATCAAACCGTTTTTTAAACAAAAAGCACGTGGCTGTTTTGGGACTCCAAAACGTGGAAACAGTGTTTTACCCATGACATTGAAATCTTCTCACATTTCTCATCGCTTTCGTCCTCACAGTCGGATTTTTGGTCACAAGTCTGGTTGATCGAGATACATTGGCGCCCATTCGCACAAGCCCATTCGCTTCCCATGTGGCACATTCCTCCACTTCGCTCCAGTTTTAGTTTAAATTTTTGTTGTACTGACAATACAAAAATTCCGTCGTAACGTTTCCCCGCATAACAATGGTATAAGCCAGCATTCTCCGCGTTTACAAACGGTACTGTCAGCCGCTTTGCCGAAATCTAAATTTGAGAAATCAATTAAAAAAATTGAGAATACATACTTGTCTACTAAGGGATACATCAGGGGCTATTGGGCAGGCCAATACCTCCAAATGTATCCCTTGGATGTCCCCTTCCAGTAATATTTCTTTCACGCAGCAACGCAGAGATAACCAATACCCACTTGTCTATTAAGGCATACATCAGGGGCTATTGGGTCAGGCTTAATCTCCCCTTAATAGCCCTGAATTTTCAAAGTAGTAAAGCACTTACACATTTTGAGGAATTAACAAATTCTTTATCAAATATCTGTTCGATTTCGGAGCGGGTCATGTCCTCTTCTGTTGCATTGCCCAAGTGGCGATCATAATTGTCATAGATGGCGCGAGTGAAGAACACTTCCACCTTTTTTCCACGTGCCGCGCAATAAAAGCGGACAGTTGTTTCCGTCAAATCCATACTCATCCGTCATCGACATTTGCGTTGGAACTACCATTATATCAGCATCGAACAAAATTCCTGTGTCTGGAAATACTCATCCGAGTATGGTTCAAAATGAGTCTAATCTTTAGACAATCGACTTTGGCTAAAATCTTCTTAAGTATACGGATTTTGCTGATTTGGGGCTTGAGATTAAGCATTAAAGTAGCTGGCTTTTTACAGATCTAAAGCACTTAGGTGAGCTAAGTGCTTTAGCTAAGAGCTTTGAGCTAAGTTAGCTCAAGCTTTAGGGGACTGAGTATATAATCTGCGAATGTTCAGGATGCATGATACTTTTTTCCGTTCAAAAAGCACTTTTTTTCGTGCAAAAATTCAAAAAGCAAAGAAGTTCTTTTTTTCGTGCAAAATATTTTCGTGCTAAATAGTACTTTTTTTCGTGCAAAAGTCAAAATGCAAAAAAGTTCTTTTTTCGTGCAAAATCCTGTTTTAGGCTAAACCACCCTTATAAGGGCATACTTTAGGCTTAAGAGGGACTTAGTCTTAGGCTTAAGCTCCCGAATAGCCTTTACATTAGGCTGTAGCTTGAGCTTAAACTTGATCTTAAGCTTAATCTTAAGCTCAATGCCCTTCTAAGGGTTGTTCAGCCTAAAACTTAGGGTACGCAGGATTTTGCACAGAAAAAAGTACTTTTTTGCACGAAAAAAAGTACTATTTAGCACGAAAATATTTTAGCACGAAAAAAGTACTTTTTTGCATTTTGATTTTTTGCACGAAAAAAAGTACTTTTTTGCTTTTTGGGTTTTTGCACGAAAAAAAGTACTTTTTGCACGGAAAAAAATATCATGCGTTCAGGATTGGCCATAAAAGTTATCTCAAAAATGCAACTCACCTTTGCATTCGTCTTCAGTCCGATCCAATGGGACGCCGGAAAACGCTGTAGGGAATAATGCCACCAGAAATATGAGCATAAAAGTCTGGGAAGCCATAACTGCTAAAAGTACAGGTAATACGGTATTTGCGCAACTTGAGTCATGTGAAACATTACAAAAATCGTTTCAAACGCTGGGAGCATATAGCATGTTAGTTCCATTTAGAGTCATGTCGTTTTGTCGGAATTTTAGGTGGATATCCGTTTTGCGTCCTCAAGGAACATGGCGGATTTTTGAACACAGCGGAAAAAATTTCTGATTGAAAAATATATCATGCTCTGAATTTTAGATTTTTCCGAATTTTTTCTATCAAAACAGCTTTATTAAAAATTTTTCGAAGCCCAATCATCCCTAAACGAAAAATGATTCAGAATAAAAAGAAAGAAATAGAAAAATAAGCGCTATGGCGAGATTTTATGATAACTGTTCAAGAGCATTGTGCGTTAGGATTGTTTATTGATATTGTTTGTCGGGAACGGCTGCCACCAAGTTTCGGGCAATGGAGCATTAAACTTTTGTCGGAGCAACTTTTGTCGCACAAAACTGAAAATACTAATGGTGACAGGAAATTTTCACAAATTGTTTTGTGCCCTGAAGGCATGGGCAGGTTGACTTGCCATTTGTGCCCAGAAAGTACATATCGAGTATGGACTATGGTTGTCAAAAGTTGGAAAGGCAGATTGCTTTCCGACTATTTTCCTACTCTTTTTTCCCAGCGCGAACTCGGCATAAGAAGCTAGAGAGTGTATAGCAGACAGCAGAGAAATCTCCATAATCGGATAAAACTTATAAATGCCTTTTGATCATTGGTATTGTTTATCGGAAAATGGCTGCCACTGGCTATGCTCTATATTTCGCTCAACAAATCACATTGAGCTAGAGTGAAGAGACAAATTAGAGATGCAGAGATACAGTCGGGGAGAAGGTGACTAGACGATCAGAGTATCGATCGAGTAGCAATATATGAAAGAGCGGCAATTGTGAGAGCTCCAGGCCTTGATAGAGACACACAAAGTTGGGAGACATATACCAGGTAGTGGCATTGGATATCACAAGATTTTCGTATACCAACACGCACCCAGACACATGGGAAATACAATTTTTTGAAAAAATTGTAAAAAATGCTTTTCAAAAAAGCAAAAAATTGACCGTTTTCTCGTAGTTTTTTTGTAAAGCGGTTCTACGCTTACCGTAATTTCATAAATTAACGTTTTCTCTGCTGGAAACAAAGCTTATGCTGGAATTTCTTTATTTGGCAACATCGGAAACATAAAAGGGCACAAAGTGTAACAAAAAGTGTAATAACACAAATAGTAAATGGTGACAGAATATGGTAATAGTACACCGATAAATGCAAGAAACAACAGAACTGCCGCAGGGTATGTAGTGCCAAATTTGCATAAAATAGACTTTGTCTGACTAGGTATCTGATTAAAAGTCTAGTCTTTTTCGTCAGATATCTTTGTATATTCTTTTCCTTCAGTTTTCTTTGGGGGAGTTTTTTTTTGAAGGATTTTGGGGGAGTTTTCTTCTCGGGAATAATATTTCTCCCTTCTTCTGGCACGGTAATGTACAATGAGTCTGTATCCTCGAGCTCATTATCCCGCTTGATCTCGAAATTTTCAATGTTCGCCTCTTCATTCGGGTCCTTTGTGTAAATTTTGCACCCTTTTCCAAGACTCAGCATATCCGAAATCATTTTACCAGTCAGCTTCGTTTTGCGGCGAGTTTAGTCACCAACGGATGTCTATTTTTGTTCTTCCAGCATTCGGCAATGTCTCGACTAACGGATAGTGTTCGCTCCCGGTAAACTCTTTGCGCACCTTGTTTCAGACCGTCTTTTATTCCAGTTTCTACGTACAACTTTACCGTTTTTTCGACCCAAAAATCCTGGATAATAAACTCATTTTTTTCGGTATTGATCCAACTGCTTGATCGATCCTGTATGATATGACTACTGTCTGAGGGAATGCCCTGATCGAGCAGGTACTGTCTCATCGTTTCAAATCCTGTTTTGTGCGGAAACTTTATACCTGTGTCTTGGGTGTTTATATATAAATGGATAGGACGGTTATCAGCTGCGTAAGATTTCCCTTTTACGAATTTCCCTGCAGATTTCAACCGGTGTCTATTATCGCTACCGTCTCCTTTACCTTCAGGCGCTTCTCCTCCTATGACGGTAAGTGCCAGAATGAATGCAACTTGAATAAACATTTTCTCGCTCAATACTCTCGCTACCGAAACGGTGATTTGCTAAAAGTAAACTATCATATTAAGCAAATTTCAATAAAATTTGGGTCATAATCGATAAAAGTACAAATCTGCATTGAAAAGGTCGTTTTCCATGAAATAAGAGCATGATTCATCACTTCAGGGATCAGTTCACATACCGTATTTGCTGTAATGTAGCCCCGTATAATAGAGCCCTCCTCTCTAACTGAGCCCCTAGAGAAAGAGAAATAGTGTGTAAAAATGAGAGGTTAGAGAACAATTTTGCCAAAATTTGGCGGATTGAAATAATTAGGCCCCCGGAGGCTTAATTAAAGGATATACGGTATCAGTCCACATGGCCGGCGTATATAAAGTAACGCTTTCAGCGAATTTTTTGGAATAAGTTGGAGTGGATCCGGAGGTCTAAGTCTAAGAAAGAAACTATTTCGCTTTGTTTCAAACGCGATCGTAAGGATAAACAGATAACTGAGCAAATGCTCTTCTAGAAAGTTACTTGGATTGAAAGGAATATCCAAGCCAAGAGGAATAGATCATACAATTTGAGGGCCAAAGTGACCCTCAGTGTGCAGCAATTGATAGATTGTATGGAGAGAGGAGAAGAATCCGGCAGTTTGTTCAAGGTTAAAATATAATTTAACTCTCATAAGTAATACTAGGGGCCAGTACAGGGCTACTGCAAGGCTACAACAAGGCTACAACAGGGCTACTAAAGGGCTACAATAACAACGTTGCTTCAAATATTGGAAACTAGCGAAGTGAGGGCCGCTTCGCGGCCCTCACTTCGCTAGGAAGCGGTTAGCGTGCACAGCGGGAGATTGGGTTCGTCATCGCTTCGCGCACCGCCATCAGTATGCCCTCGTCTGTATCAGTATGCCCAGCGCCATCAGCGGTCAGATTGGGTTGTTCCGAAGCGTAAATTAATTGTAAAGCATATATTCGTGAAATCATAAGTTATAATTTTTTTGAGGTATTGGTGGTAACACCTGTCACGACGTGAACGTTCCTCAATAGACAGGCGTTTTGGGTTTTTTGGTTCACCCGGGGGATTTCAACCGCTAACCTTTTTTATTTATTTAGAATCGCTTATTTATTTCTTTTGGAGGAAAAATTTAGCATTTAAGGATATTTCTTGTTCCAGCCACTCTAAATCTTCTTCTGTGTATTCTTGCGATTCTTCGTTACTTAAAGAACCTTTTTCAATAGAACATTTCGGGTCTTCATCCGGAAGGGGTTCATCTTCCATTGCTTGCCTATTTTTTCTAATTATCTCTTCTCTCTCCGCGACAGTGACTCCTTGTTCTTTTTCCCATTGTTCCCAATGTTGTCTTGTTCTCTCATCACGCTCTTTTTTCCATTGTCTTTTATATTCTTCTATCTGCTCTGCATTCCTATAAAATTTTTGCTCTATGGGCAACGCGTCGAATTTGGCTATGAGTGCCTTGTCTTCTTGACTGTATAACCCATCTTTGTGTTCAATGAGTTGGGCAATTCTCTCGCATTCTTCTTCCGTAAACCCATGATCTATTGGCATTTTACTTCTCAAAGTGATTCTTATATAGTTACCTTTTTTCCCACAATCCACTTCAAAATGTCTGAAAAATGATCCAATATGACTTCTGTTACTAATAACTCCCCAATAGCTACGGCAGATTCGGGTAAAATTTTGGACAGACAGAGAATTTGCACTGGTAAGAATCGACTTTCCGAAAATTTTGGACAGACAGAGAATTTCCACTGGTAAGAATCGACTTTCCGAAAATTTTGGATAGACAGAGAATTTCCACTGGTAAGAATGTGTATGAAAAAAGTATGAAAAAGTCTATATTCTGTCTATATTTTAGCTAAATTTTGACCTCAAATTTGGATTCCCCGCTAAAAATTACCCTAATTAGCTGCCTTCCAGTGAAAGCGTGACAAAACCTTACAGACAAAAAAGGGGGACAAAACCTTACATACAAAAACTATCTCCGTCTGTGCGTGCACAGACGGAGATAGCATCGCTTTAGCTTACTGGGGGGATAGAGGCCTTTACAGAAGAGTCTTTCGAGTTTGGTTTGTCTTGCCATTGGGTGCTCTTCAATCGATTCCAACAAACAACGTTGTTGTATTGCGTTGTTCGAGCAACGTTGTTCGATTTCCACTTCTTTCATGAAAGTGCACATTTGATGACATTCTCCGATGTTTATCAAAGACTGGCGAATATTTGCGAACAACATTGGGCTACAACAGGACTACAACAGGGCTACAATAACAACGTTGTTTCCATTAGAGAGCGGAAATTTTCATTTTCGAAATCGAAATTGCAGAAGAATCTTTCGAGTTTGGTTTGTCTTGCCATTCGATGCTCTTCAATCGATTCGCACTGCTTTGATTGTCAAGTGTACATTTGACGACGGCCTCCGGTACTTTCGGCTTATCGGGCTGGGGGGGGGGGGATTTTCATTTAACTATATTATTTTGCAGATTTCTGTATGTTTGTTTGTTTGTGTGGAACGCTTATATCTGACGATCCGTTCGTTAGTTTTTTATGAGTGATAGCTCATTTTGTAGGTAATGATCTGTAGGTTTCCCGAAAATTGTAAGATTTGAAATTTAAAAATTTGAATTCGCGCCAAAATGGGAAAACGTGTTTTTAAGCGTTTTTGTCAATGGATGTTTGTGTTTTTTTTGTTTTATATCGCAAATATATATTATTTAGAACATTTCGGCTTTTTAAATTTTTGGTCACTTAGAATCCGCAATTCAAGTCTGCGATGAAACGAGGTTGAAATCGAAAGTTTTCAGTTAGGTATCGAAAGGTAGCACTTAGAATCCGCAATTCAAGTCTGCGATGAAACGAGGTTGAAATCGAAAGTTTTCAGTTAGGTATCGAAAGGTAGCACTTAGAATCCGCAATTCAAATCTGCGATGAAACGAGGTTGAAATCGAAAGTTTTCAGTTAGGTATCGAAAGGTAGCACTTAGAATCCGCAATTCAAATCTGCGATGAAACGAGGTTGAAATCGAAAGTTTTCAGTTAGGTATCGAAAGGTAGCACTTAGAATCCGCAATTCAAATCTGCGATGAAACGAGGTTGAAATCGAAAGTTTTCAGTTAGGTATCGATATCGAAAGGTAGCACTTAGAATCCGCAATTCAAGTCTGCGATGAAACGAGGTTGAAATCGAAAGTTTTCAGTTAGGTATCGAAAGGTAGCACTTAGAATCCGCAATTCAAGTCTGCGATGAAACGAGGTTGAAATCGAAAGTTTTCAGTTAGGTATCGAAAAAGGTAGCACTTAGAATCCGCAATTCAAGTCTGCGATGAAACGAGGTTGAAATCGAAAGTTTTCAGTTAGGTATCGAAAGTAGCACTTAGAATCCGCAATTCAAATCTGCGATGAAACGAGGTTGAAATCGAAAGTTTTCAGTTATGTATCGATAACGAAAGGTAAAACTTAGAATCCGCAAGTGAAATTTACTTTCTAACCAGATAACCACCCCGTTGAAAACTGGACATGGGACCCCGTTGAAAACTTCACAGGGGTCCCGCTGACACCACCCCGTTGAATGATGGGCAGGGGACGCATTGGTTTAAGCCACAGCTTCAATTTCAATAAAGTGAGCAAAATTAATTTCGAAACCAATCTAGACTAAAGAAAAATGAAAGCGAAAACAACATTGGGCTACAAAGGGGCTACAACAGGACTACAACAGGGCTACAACAACAACGTTGTTTCCATACATTGAAAATGTAAGCCTTTGCAGAAGAATCTTTCGAGTTTGGTTTGTCTTGCCACTGGGTGCTTTTCAATTCGCACTGCTTTGATGATCAAGTGTATATTTGACGACGTCGTCTGAGCGTAGATTGGGGCATACTGATTTGCCCATAAAAAGTGCTCATTTGACAACATTCTCCGATGTTTATCAAAGACTGGCAAATATTTGCATAAGTCTACGAAATTCCTTTGTACTTAAACTAGTCCAATATTCCATTTTGTATTCATTTTGATATTTGCGCCATTAATTAAGATATGACAAAATTTCCTATTTATGTGCTGTTGGTGCTTGTCGTAGTTTTATGGATACAAAACTTGGGTATGTCAATACTTTGATGCGTATTGTAATACAAATTAAATTTCTGTAATATATTTTACGAAATATATTTTTGCCTTTTCAATTTTTGTCTTTTCTTTTGAATTTCCATTCTGCGCCCAGAATTACGGCCGGATAAATGTGCACGCCTGAACAATATTTCCATCATCCCTGAAACAAAACAAAACAAAACTAGATAGAATTGGAAAAGTAAAATCAAAATAAGACCAGAAACAAAATAAAATTTTGTCTCGGTAATTCTAATCCAGGGATGTCATCAGCTTTGGTCCAAAAAGTAGCAAAATTTTTCGAGACGCGACATTCGGACGCGACGAAAAAAGTACGCATTTGTATGCGTACTACTTCCGCATAACCCCTTCTTCCGGCGTATCCCCTTCCAAAAAATTAGCGTGGGTACCTCCAAAAGAACGCAAATGCTGCTAAAGTGCGCAGAAATGAGAGCCCTGTTCAAATGATACATTTTCAGAAGCCAATCCAACCTGCGAACGTTGTCATACAGAATTAATAAGAGGCGGAAATGGATGTCGACATTACAAAAGAAGTAAGTGAACTTTAAAAATTTTGCGAAACGTGTCCCTGCTCTCTATGAACGGAGAAACGATATAGTTTTATTTTAGATGTTGACTACTGGAAGGCAAAAATCCACGACGATGGAGAGTTTTTAACAATAACTGAAAACAATATACAGCTAGGAAGATTACAATATTCATTACGTGGTACCGCAAGACCTTGGCTAGAAATAGATTGGGTTGAGTGTCACGATGATCGAGCAGGTCAGGGCATAGCTCGCGCACTGATGGAATATGCGATAGAGAATATTGCCATAAAAGATAACCATGTCGATCAGAGAGATAAAAGTGAGAAAGTGGGGTATGTGAGACTGGAGTCACGGTACGGTCCTAGAAATAGGCATGCGTCTAGTCTGTACACTAACTTGGGATTCGTGACAATGGCGGAAAACGAAGATGTTCGTCAGCCAAGAATGGAGTTGGACCTGCGCTGCTATGAGTCTGGCGACAGTCGTTATACTTTGCCGACACTTTCAAAAGCTCCATGGAAATTAAAAAAGAAATGCAATATTCTCTAATTTGAGTTTACCCCTAATTCGTTTTGTCCTGACCCGACATGTGTTATACAAAAACAACGATATTGTGTTGCGGGAAAATGGAAACTAAGATTTGCTACTAATTTTACTATGCAAATCTTAATGCGTGATAGCTTTTTCCGTGCAAAAAAAGTTTCGTGCAAAAAGTAAAATCACCTTTTTTGGCCACTTTTCACTATGTTGGCCATAGATATGATGTTACTCATTCTATGTCAACTTTATCTCTAGATTATAACGGTATTTTTAAATTTAGGAATTCGCGCGAAAAAGTACATATTTCAGCCCAATTTCATAACAATTTCATCAAATTTTGGCTTTTTTTATTTTGGCACTTTTTTATCAATAAATCACGAAATTCAAAAAATTTAAAAATACCGCTATAAACTAGAGATAAAGTTGACATAAAATGAGTAACATGAGATTTATGGCCAACATAGTGAAATGTGCCCGAAAACGGCGATTTTATTTTTTGCACGATTTTATAAAATATTTTTTAAACTGAAATTGGTCCCAAGCAGAAAAGTTTTAGAGAGTGGATAGCTTTGAAAATCAAGTCTGAAAGACTGTTTCTGTATTGGGTCTTTGTACCGGTGTATGTCGTCTATTGTATCTCTGTATCGGTCTTTCAGAAAAATCTTCCCTTTACCAAAACGTAGGCGTTCCAAAGAAGTGCTTACACAATTTTCGCTAAATTTAAAAAATATAAGTGTTTATCAAATTTTGAGCATGCATTTGTTTGAGATAAAAATTAATTAAATTAAATCAGTAATCGAAACGCAATAATCTCTAATTTGAGTTTACCCCTAATTCGTTTTGTCCTGACCCGACATGTGTTATACAAAAGCAAACGATATTGTGTTGCGAAAATGCTAACTGTGAAAATAAATTTATTTTTATTTCATCGCAATTATTATATTTGGGAAAATTTTTATCAGTGTGGACCAAATTAGATGGTGGAAAGCGTTATGATGGGGTGAAAGAACTACAAAATCTACTGTCCTCCGGGATTTGGTTTTCCGAAGAAATGAGCTACTGCGTCTGAAAGAACATCTAGATTGTTTCGGAGCGATTTGTACATAATACATCAAGCCATATGAGGAGAAATTGAGTCATCTGTTCTTCTTCTCGCTTCTTCTTCTTTTGAGGAAAGGAAGCAATGCTATGGCTCCTTTTAGGCTTATGCCGCTCGCCTCTGAAAACAAATGCTGATTTCGATTTACGCGGCCGACGATTTATGGCTCGCATGCGGCGCCTAGGATATAACATTCTATAATTAACAGGATATTTTTATTTATTTTATCTAAAGTTTGACGGATCCAAGATTGTTATTATATTTTGTATAATATTGAAGGTTTGAGCATTAATTAATTCCAAATCATTATATTTTACTTTACCTGATCTTCAGTCAGCTGTCGCATTCGGCCATCGCGTGGAAGCATCATAGCCGGAGGCTCATTCGCGAGAGACGACGTCTAAAATTTTTAAAATATAGCGAAATGAATTCAAGATGTTTAGCTAATTATACAGGGTGCTCAAAAAAGTCTCTATTTTGAGGCCTTTATATTTCATCGATTTTGAATTAACCCGAATGATGTTAATATCTTAAAAACTGCTACTATCTGAGCTTACTTATATGCAGAAACGATATCATTCGTGACCGGCGAATTTCATGGGTAACGGACCCTCTGGATATACCACACTTTGCAACTTTTTCCATACAAATTGAAATTTAGAAGGCCTGTTTCGGCCACTTTTTGCAGAGAAAATGGCCAAATCAAGGTCAGATTCAGATCCGCCGTGAAATTCTGGGTAAGATAGGCTATTCTGCGGTTATCTATCGAAATTTTATTTTTTTGTCATTTTTTGGTCCATTTTTGACACATTTTCGCCCAAAACTCATTGAAAATCGTCTCAGACGACCATGCCGTTGACCACAAAGTTGTTCAGTGAGTCGAATACTACCCGAGAAACACATTTTATCAATGATAAAAATTTTGACCAATTTTTCAATACCATGTGGTCCCCCACATGCACCCGAAAAATCGCATTTTTTGGTCAAAATTTTTATCATTGAGAAAATGTGTTTCTGTCCAAAATTCTAATCATACTATTGGTGTGCACCGCAGGTCATAGCTCAGTAGCGCAGCCAGGGGGTACCGGGGTACGTGCCCCCCCCCAAATGGGAGAATTTGAAAAAATGACTGTAAATCAGTGCAATTTTCGGCAAAAATTTGGTCCGGTACCCCCCCCCCCCCCAAAAAAAAATTCCAAAAGTCGGTTGTCCCCTCCACACGGTGCCCCCTCCAAAATGGCCATTTCCACTGAAACGTACCCCGCAAAAAAAATCCTGGGTGCGCCCCTGCTTTGCGCCTCATGTTTTAGGCAAGAAACTTGGAAACATTTTGACAAAGAAAACAAGATTTGTTCTAGAAGCAGTACAAGCCGCGTAAGCGGCTTCCAGTACACTATTCAATTTACAGACATACTCACAAATACACCATCCCCCTAGTTTTCCTTGTTATCTGAAATCAAAGTAATATACAACCGGGTCCAATCAAAAGTCGCACCCCCCTGTTTACGATTACGTAATCATTACGTAATCATGTAAACAGAGCGGCGATTGCCTCTCTCGCGGCGTGTTTACGCCAAAAACAAAGGAAGTTCCTTCTTTTTTGGCGTAAACATGCCGCGAGAGAGGCAATCGCCGCTCTGTTTACATGATTACGTAATGATTACGTAATCGTAAACAGGGGGGGTGCGACTTTTGATTGGACCCGGTTGTATTATTAGGGGCCAGTAGTAAGGGTAGTACCAGTACATAGGTAGTCCAGTAAGCAGTACTGGACCCCTAGTAACCTTGTATAACGGTTCCAATAATGCATTTTTACATTAAACATTCTAGGCATATTTTTCGTCGTAAGACTAGTTTTGCTTTAAACAATACACGTGGAAGACACAAAGCAAACTGTCTTGTTCAAGTACAAAATCATCCTAAAAGCAAATTCTGAAAAAAATTCTGTCGCATATTTTCGGCAACTAATAAAATTTCTGAACGTTGCTATTGACAGAAACATTTATCCTTTTTGGACACGAAAAGAATAAATTCGAAATTAATTCGAAAATCCCTAATTTTGTGGCTGTCCGAAAATTTTGGAAAATTAAGGAAATGACAGGTTATCAATAAAGACAAATTTCTGTGAATGTTACTTTGGTTATGCATTTTACGTTATACTAAATCTTTACAAAAAATGAAACAATTCGTGGAGTTTTTGCCAAATCAGGCTTGGGAGCTTGCTGAGCGGATTGATTGTGTCCGTAGGATTAGGCCGACTGTCCTGTTATTAGGCGGGTCGGCTCTCTACATATTCATATACCGCATATTCATATAATATACATATTCATATACCGCATATTCATATAACGGTAAATTCATATAACGGCATATTCATATAACCGCATATTCATATAACGGTAAATTCATATAAAATTTCTATTTCGCGAAAATCGAGGGGTTACGGTCGAAATTTTGACCCTATATAGGTTTTCGACCATGCTGAGTCCGAATCTGAAGTCGGTTTTGGCGTGGAGTATACTGTAGTACCACTTTCTGGCATTGTGCCCATTTTTGCTTACACATCGAAGGGGTAAAAATGCGGGAAGTCGTCTCCCCGGATTTTCTGGGCGCATATACCCCCTAAATCGACCCCGGGGAGTTCAAATCCGGGCTCAGATTTAGCTTGGTCCCGCCACGAAAGTTGGGAAAATCGCATTTTTGATCCAAAATGGCCAAAAAATGGCCGTTTTTGACGCGCTACGTTAAAATTGATTGCAGATTCATGATCAGCGTATCTTAAAACCCCTAAAAACACATTTGGCGGACTTTCCGAAAAAATTTCATTTTTGGCCATTTTTGACCATAGGGGGATCGAAACTACCACATGGATTTTGAAAAAATCGATTTTTCGAAAATGTGGAAAATTCTTCTGCAATGAGTGTTTTTAGGGGTAATTCGATGCGCTGATTCCGAATCTGCAGTTAGTTTTTTTTATATCACGCCAAAAATTGAATTTTTTGCAGTTTTTCATCTCAAGTTCGAATCCCAGGTCGGGTAATCAATTTTTTTATCGCGAAAATACTGTGTTTCGTTAAAAAAACCCCAAATTCTTGTTCCCCGAATCGAAACTGATTAAAAATGTGGACTCGCCATACTCGTAAACGAGTTAAGCTTCAAAATGGTGTAATTTACGGCCATTTCTAGCCGAAAAACGTCAAAAATGCAATTTTCAAAAATGCGTGCGTCCGACCCGAGCAGAATCTCCCGCTTTTTGACACTCCCGGACCCCAAACTCGCGGGAACCCCCAAAATCCATGATTTTAGGGGGGTTATCAATGTCAGATTTGGGGTGACATACGTGAAAACGTGACATCCGTGTGTCACGTGGGTCACGTAAAAGGGCAAGTTTCGCTGCACAGCTCGGTTCCGGGCTCTCGGTCAGCTAAATCGATTGGTACCGGTCTCGCCGACAAGTTTTGCGAGTACCGGGATTTATGGCTTCCGGAAAATCCTGGATTGGGGGGCGTGGTCCGCGGCGGAGGCTGCGGGTGCGTCCTATGGAATATCGTTTCTATATCTTCATACCCTTCAGAAAAGTGCAATTCAAATGTTTGATGAGGATTATATGTGTCTGTCAAAGACATAAAGAGCTGTGCAATGAGAACCTTTGTGAACCATTGAGATCCCTCCCCAATGTGAACCTTTTGAATAGAAGGGAGGTTCTCATGTGAACCTACAAGGTTCACATGAGAACCAAAAGAAGAGAGACTTGTCGGTTTGAATACCCAAAGTCGGTTATTTCCCACTATCTAATCGTGTCTCTCTTTCTCTGGCACCTAACTCAGAATCAGGCCAATAAAGTGCTAGTGTGCGGCGCCCCAATAAAACGCTCTCTTTGTCTAACGTCTCTTGTGTCTCCTCTTCGTTTCTAAGCCAGCTCGCCAGATCCCTCGCTTCATATCTCTCTTTCTCTGTCGACCCCACACCCAATCAACAAATCGGGCCTGAACTAAAAATGCTATTTTACCGTATTTTTACCTAAGATACCTAAAATCTGATATAGATACCTTATATCACTTTTTCCTGAGGATTCCGAATATGCAATTTGTTTGATCACTTTATTTTAAAAATATCAAAAATTCTGATGTGAACTTCTAGGGTTCACATGAGAACCCATAGTATTTTTGTTTTTAATTTTTTAGTTTACCTATGTAAATTATTTTGAAATAAAAGTAGAAATAACATAAAGATTTATGGTAGAGTGTCGTTTCGACCCCAAATCTATACGACTCCATGTAGTTGGGTCATCATCAGTAGATTTACCACATGGTTTTTAAATATTAGTTATTTTTACTTTTTAAGAAAAAATGTAGGAATATTTTGGAAACAATATGGAAAACCAGTTTTTCAGCATAGTTTTTAACTATGCTGAATTCGATAATAGATAAAATGTTTACCTGTTTACTTTTGTTCTGCATTGGTTTCTTAGCACCTATCGGAGTCTCAGTGTTGTCATTATTGGCACGCGACTCTTCCGAGATATTGTCCACATTCGATCCATTCGACTGTTCTCCATTAGCATTATTGCCGGTTTGGTCCGAGAGATTGGTAGAGTTGACTTGTTGCATTACTGTGTCCAGCGTATTGTCCATTTTAGCGAAGCTTTAGGAACGTGTAGAGGTGTACTGACTAAACTGTGTTTATAATTATTGAGAATATATACATAAAACTGTTATATACATCAATCTTACAAATATGGTTGAAATATAATTGGTGAATAAATTAGATTGGACCAGACATTTTCCATAGTTATGAAATCCTACATGTGTTATTCTCTTAAAAACAAACTATCGTTTTTGAAATGATTTTAGCTAATGCGATTGTTCGAATTCGCTCCGAGACAATTTTATTTTGAAGAAAAGTGTGAAGGAAGATGTATGTGAGAGAGTGAATATGTTATATTGGATTAGACAACGTTAAAGATGCCAATGATACAATTTTTGAATTTTTGAACAGGTATTTTTGTTGTAAAATTGTAAGTTTAAGAGAATTTTGCCCTGAAGCGTTGTAGACATTCTATAGTATCTCTATTGAGAAGATTAAGGAAATCCTTTTTGTTGGAAATTATGCGGTTAATATTATTCAAAATGTATTTTTCAGGGCAGCTATTTTTCTTGAATAAATCAAATAAAATTGACAGGTTCTTCTCGAGCCCGTCAGTTGTATTATTTGTTTTGCTGAATCTTATTATTTCTGTTATAAGTATATTACAGAACATATTTCTTGGAATGCAACTATCGAATTTTGGATATTTTAGTACTGGAAAGCTGAAATCACGTGTTTTGTCGTAAGTTTGGAACAGAATTCTGTTGTCTTTTAATTCAATGTATGTGTCAAGGAATGCTGTTTTAGTGAATTCGTCTGTTCTGTTTAGTTCAAGTGTTGATCCATATATTTCGGTGGCTATGTTTTTGAAACTGTTATTAAGACTGAGGATATCATCAATATATCTGAATGAAAGAGATAATTCTCTTTTAAGGTTTTGTTGTTCATCCGATAGTTTATTCATATATCTAAATTCCATTGCCGTCAAAGTTAAATCCGCTAGTAAAGGTGAGGCATTCCCTCCCTGGGGAATTCCATTCGTTTGTTTGAAATTTTGTCCTGCAAATTGGATGTAACTGTTTCTGACTAGGAATGATATCATTAATGCTACATCGGTTTTACTGTATGTTTCATATTTGTTATTACTGTTATCGTAATTATCACTGAAGAAGCAACGGTGTTGATTGCAAAATAAATAATTTTTACCATTGTTTGTAAATGTCATATCTACTAGATACATTATATTATTTATGACATCTATGTGCGGTAATGCCGTGAATAGATTGGAAAAATCGCCGCAATATAGTTCATTAATATTTTTATTGTGTTTTCTAAGAGCTCCAGTGACGAGTCCACTAGAGTTTACTGACCAATACATTTGGATTCCGCTTCTACTTTTTGTCTTGTTGCAATAATTTACTATATAATTTTTAACGAATTCGAGAATCCTAACAATGACTATATTGAGTGGTTTTGACATAGCTTTCTTCGCCCCTGCAATAAACCTGAATTTTATAGGATTTTTGTGAAACTTTGGTATGGCGAATAATAATGGTATACAGTTTGCGTCAAAGCTATACGACCACTTGAAATTTTGGCGTTTTGTCCAATTTTTGTAAAGGAGTTTCGAAATTGATTTCACCCAAAGTTAGAGCACATGTTATAACCTAGGAAAAATATAAAAACCGGGGGACCGCCTTTTGATTTTTAAAACTTGCCTTTGTACACTTCTAATTTTAGGTGCATCATAGCTATACGACCACCCCTTTTTGTATGGACGAGCCGTGTAATTTCATAAAAATCCTATAAAAATCCAAAAACTAACTTCATATTCGTGATCAGCGCATCAAATTACCCTAGAACACACTTTTTCAGGCAAAAATATCGACAAAAAATTTTTTCGATCCATAGGGGGGACCACATGGATTTTTTGACAATTTCGAGACATGTTCAAAAAATTGCCAAAATTGGCACTTTTTGGCGTTCTGTCAGAAATCGGATGAATGATCCAGAATCTAGAGACTTTTACGCACCGGACGCAAAAAACCGCACTGAAAATCGCAAATAAAACATGGATTAAATTTTTGGTTAAAGTTCGAGTTCACAAAAACACCAGTTTTCCATACAAAATGTCGAAAAATTGTAAACTCGAACTTTAACCAAAAATTTAATCCATGTTTTATTTGCGATTTTCAGTGCGGTTTTTTGCGTCCGGTGCGTAAAAGTCTCTAGATTCTGGATCATTCATCCGATTTCTGACAGAACGCCAAAAAGTGCCAATTTTGGCAATTTTTTGAACATGTCTCGAAATTGTCAAAAAATCCATGTGGTCCCCCCTATGGATCGAAAAAATTTTTTGTCGATATTTTTGCCTGAAAAAGTGTGTTCTAGGGTAATTTGATGCGCTGATCACGAATATGAAGTTAGTTTTTGGATTTTTATAGGATTTTTATGAAATTACACGGCTCGTCCATACAAAAAGGGGTGGTCGTATAGCTTTGATGCACCTAAAATTAGAAGTGTACAAAGGCAAGTTTTAAAAATCAAAAGGCGGTCCCCCGGTTTTTATATTTTTCCTAGGTTATAACATGTGCTCTAACTTTGGGTGAAATCAATTTCGAAACTCCTTTACAAAAATTGGACAAAACGCCAAAATTTCAAGTGGTCGTATAGCTTTGACGCAAACTGTATTGTGTTTTTCAACATCGGTTTCAATTTTCATACTATTATAGAAGTCCTTATCATGTGAACCTACAGGGATCACATGAGAACCGCCTTTTTTCTGGGTTCCCAAAGCTTCACAATGTGCAATGAGAACCTTTGTGAACCTTTGAGATTTTTCTCATTGCACAGCCCTAAAGACATATCATTGAAACTCATTTCGTTCATTCAAACCCTTAAAGACACTTTCGCTTTCATTTGTTTTAGCGCTCATTATTTTGGTTCGTTATTCTATTCTGTCTTCTAGCTAAACATTTACCCATAAAAACCCACAATATCTTCTTTAGTAATTGTACCTGTGTTTTAAGTTTTATGCGAAAATCAAGTACTGAATCGCGAGCTTACGCGTTATTATAGCAAAGGACATTTTTTCTTCAAGTAGACATGAGTTTTCCCAGGAAAGTGAAAACGTCGTAATGACTTTCAAATTCACTTTGTTTTAAACATATGGTTTGGTTCCAAACTAATTGTCTACAGAGCGTCGAAATAAACGTTTGTGTTTCTGTTGTGATCCACTCTTACCTAAACCGCAGTGTCTCCGTCACGGCCCCCCAAATTTTTTTTGCACGTTAGAACGCTAGAAGTTTTAGGGTAGATTTAGTTTGTGAAATTTTTTTTCAGGCCCCCCCCCTGCACACACCAAAAGGGGGTAAGCGACCCCTTTACCCCTAGGGAGCCAAAAACCTAACTCATGCTGCGCCGGCCGGATCTGGGCGTGTGATACACGAATGGCTTCCTCTCGGCCGGCCAAGACGATTGGTACCGGTCTCGCCGACAACTTTTGCAACCTTTTGGAATTGCTGTGTCGAATAATTTCGATTTTTGCATGGAAAATTCTGTTTCTTTGGTTTAAAAGTGTATATTTGTTAAATTTTTTCTATGTTGGCCATAAATCTAATATAACGGACTCTATCTCAACTTTTTCTCTAGATTTCAGCGCATTTTGCGCAATTTTTTACATTTTGCGACTTTCCGATCAAATGTTAGCTCCTCATGACACACCCAATTCATTGCTTTTTTTCATTTTTCAAGCTGTTTGTTAACTTTTGAAGAAGTTTTCACAATATTGTTCGTAAATCAGCTCTTTTACACACGCTATATTATTTCCCTAAAATCTGCAATCTATAATTACATTATCTGGTGTCTCCTACGAAGGATATTTTCTCTATGAGAATATAAGAAATAATATATTCCGTTCATTGATTGAAGTCTCCAGGATATCCCTGCCGCAAAAAATTGCGTTGTGTTTCCCGTGCTTTATTCATGTTTATACGTATTATTATTATTTGCATTCCAGATAAGGGCCGCTATTGGAACCATTACCGTTTGTATTTTAACTAGGAATACTTTAGGTTTACGTCATGGGTCTTATATATTCACGTGCTGTCCGAGTCCGAGCGATTCCGAGTCCGGACTCGGTAGGGTTCCAATATCAGTTGACGAGTCCGAGTCCGGACTCGGACTCGGTAGTGGACACTGAGTCCGTTTGAATTTTATTTTTCCCGCCAATTTTTTTTTATTGTCAAAGCTTGTGTTTTTGCTGTTTTTTACTAGTGTTTCGTATTTTTACTATAAATAGACAAAATTTAGACGATTTGGTCTATTTTTTAGCGATTTTTAGATTTTTGAAGAAATTCAAAAGTCAAATTTTATCTGTATTTTTCCAAAAATTTTTAGTATGAATATAACCGGTTTATGTCGACTATTTAGCGTCCTAGATGGGTGCCATATTTCTATGGTTCATGTCTGAAAAGTATAGTCCGACTGGATCTGCGCCGAGTCACTTTAAAAGTGCGGCAATTTGAATGGGTATTTTTTGGTTAAAACCCAAATTCGGTGAAATTTGGGCCGTGTGATATGCTGAGAGGAGGTCAAATAAGGGCTAGTGTGCGGCACACCGAAAAGACAACGCAAAGGTTAGAGCGCAGAGAATGTCTTTGTCTGCCCGGTTATTTCCCACTTCCTCTGTAAAGCAATGAGAAATAACCGGGCAGACAAAGACATTCTCTGCGCTCTAACCTTTGCGTTGTCTTTTCGGTGTGCCGCACACTAGCCCTTATTTGACCTCCTCTCAGCATATCACACGGCCCAAATTTCACCGAATTTGGGTTTTAACCAAAAAATACCCATTCAAATTGCCGCCCTTTTAGTGACATGTTTACTTGTTTATTTGGGGCTGGCGTAGATCCAGTCGGACTATACTTTTCAGACATGAACCATACTTCTTCGGCAATTTTTCTAAGAAAATTTTCTATAAAGAATAGGCGAAACTTTTTGAGCTGTTGCCGGACAAAATGCCATCTAAAATTTCGCCGGGATAAAATCGCGCCGCAGGCGAAAAAAAATTAAAAAAATGTAAGATATAAGAGAAAAATCAAAGAAAAAATAGCGCCGCAGGCGAAAATTTTGAGAAAAATAAGGCTATCTGCAAAAAAGGACATTGAAAATTTTGTATATTCTTCAAAAAAGTTCAAAAATGGCACGGCTAATTTTCTGGCTAATTGAATTAAATTAACTAAATTAAAGAGTTCAAAAATTTCGCTCGGCCGCGCCCAATGGGCACGGCCGAAAATAACCGAGTCCGTTTTGGACTCGGACTCGCCGATGCCTAGCTCTAATACATACTTTTTACAGAACATTTTTTCATTTGGTGGTTGCTGAGATATGACAATTTTAGTGAATGACACCACCAGAAAAATGGAAAATTTTGATTTTTGCGATTTTTCGGTTTATGTCTCAAATTTGAGCGATCATATCTATGGTTTGCCATAACTATTGGTTTGCGCAGTACCAAAATTTCAGGTATTTTGTCGATGAAAGTTGCTCAAAATAACCAAAAATTAACATTTTGGGTGTATTTCATTTGGGTCTCTATTTTTATTGCGATACGTAAAAATAGCTGCGGATTCGTGATCAGCGTATCAAAAAACACATAAAAACACTCTTTAGACATAAAAATTAACAAATCGATTTTTCGGTACCATAGGGGGTACCACATGAATCCGGAAAAATTAATTTTTTGAAAATCGTCGAAATATTTCCACAAAAGGTCCAAATAAGCACCCCTAAGAATGAGGTCCCAAATTTCTGGCACAGTGACATTTTTCTGACCGACAGACTATAAGCATCCCTAAAAATGCAGGCAAACATTTCAGTGACACTTTTCTGACCGACAGACTCTCCCTCAAAAAGGGGGGACAGACAGACAAAAATATGCTTGGCACACAATTTTGTCTATATTTTGTCTAAAATTTATCTACATTTTAGCTAAATTTAGACTCAAATTCGGAATCCCCGCTAAAACTTACTCCAAAAAGGTACATTTTGAATATAAGCACCCCTAAGAATGAACTTAGGGGTGTGCGTCATTCGGATTTCTCATCCGAATGACGGACAAAGACGTCACAGACTTATTATAAGGATTAAGTAGAAAAGAGCGCCGCACGCGAAAAAGAGCGTAATTTTTCAAAAAATTACGCCTGCGGCGCTAATTTTCCTTCTTCGCCAATAGTCCTAAGCTCAAAAATAAAAGATTAATTTTATATGCTAATAGTTCTTAACGAGACAAAAGTTGTTTACAACAAGTTCTATGTTGTTTAGTACTTATTTTTTATTATAATATAAAACAAGAATAATAATAAGAAAATTAACTAATAATAATAAAAAGAACAGAAGGAAAAATAGCGCCGCAGACAAAATTTTGAAGTTTGGAGTCACCAGACAATGAAAATTTTCATAAATTTCTTAAATTTCTGAAATTTGTTTCGCCCGACCGCGCCTTATCGGGCGCAGTCAAGCGAGGTCATTTTATCCAGTGCTTATTCGGTAAAATTCGGGAAAATCGGACGAATTCCCGAATCCCGAATGGCCAAAAAGTACCGAATTTTCCCGAATCCGAATTCCAAATCCGAAGCCCACCCCTGGTATACGGTATATAGTATTTGAGTGCTGTGCGTGTGTCCCATGGGGTGATCTCTGGTGCCTTATTCTCTGTGACTTATTACGTGACCAAAAGAACACTCATTATGTCAGAGTGACAGAGAATTTTTCAAAAATTCATGGTTTCGGGATTCCGACCCAAATCCCCGTTTTCGGACAGACTGTTGGATTTGAGAAAATTCCAGAAAAAGAAAGCAAAAAGACCACAGGAAAAGGCAGGCGTGTCCTTTTATAGCAAACAGTGTTTGATCTTAGGTGTTGATCAACCGACCTTTCTAAGTCGCTTGAACTACACCTCCACCAAGAAACCTGTTGGTGGAAAACCAGGGCTTTTGAGACCTTGTTTGAAAATATTGTTCTGGTTTCTCTACAAGTCTGAACAATTTTTTTACACCGGTTAACCCAACCCAAAAAGGTGAGTTAACACGTTTTTTGCAGCCGCGGTTTTCGGATATGCTGAATACGAATCTCACGTCAGATTCAAATTTATTATTTACCTAGTTTATAAAATTACTGAAAAAAGAACAAATGGACCACAGGAAAAAGCAGAGCAGGAGAGAAAAATGCGTCTAGCCCGCAGATTTGGCGCCTACAGCGCTAGCCCGTCTGGGTTGGCACTGTGTTAATACGAATACTGTTTAGAGTGTATCGCTGGAAATAATTTGCGGAATATTGGACAATTTTACTCGACGAGAACTGTTCGACCTACAATTCCTCTGCCGCCAATTCGATACCATTGTCAAAACTCATTACAATCAAAGGCCGCTGTATATAATTAGAAAGTTGACGTTCAAGGAATCCCCGTATACATATCCGTGGATTTGCAACTATGACTATAAAAGGTAAGTGAATATGCCTTGCACCAGAGGTGGGCGAAAATCGAATCTCGCAAGACTCGTTGTTTTACATCTTGAATCTCTAAAAATTTTTGCCATATCGAATCGAAAATCCCTGTATCGCCCATCCCTGCCGTTCACGCTTGTTTGTGTGTGTTTGAGTTTTTTGCTTAAGCTTAAACTTGATTCGAGTCATGACCAAATTAGACTTAGTCAAATGTGATTACCGTATTCCCTCTTGATTGGTATATTGAAAATTATGCAAATTAAAAAATTTTAGACTCCCAACGCCTTCTTTTCCCTTGGATCTGCTCACTCCATTTTTTATTCGTGTTGCGATCATGCAGGTGCATATCAGGAACGATACTTTTACACAATCGCCATCTCTTTTGGCGACACTTTGCAACTATTCTCACGTCCTTTTGGACCTCGACGTTTTTCACCCCCCAACGAATTTCCCCCGAAAAAAGATTAATTGTGACAGATTTCCCCGAATATCATTTTTGGCGTTCCCAAATTTTTTAATTTGGTGCAAAAAAGATTGGGGCTGAAATGAAAAGAAAGTTGGCGGAGTGGGATTAAAACCCCCCTTTCCAGGATTGAGCTCGGGGGCGTGGTTGAAATTAAAGGGGAAAGCAAACTGGTACTGCACGGGGAAAAGCCCCCGTTTACCATGGTTTCCTTTCCATCAGAATGGACCCCTAAGAAACGGTTTACTTGTGTGGGTCGTCACAAGCTGTTATCCCCACACAACAAAAACCAGGGCTTTTGAGACCTTGTTTGAAAATATTGTTCTGGTTTCTCTACAAGTCTTTAAAAATTATTCACATTATTCTCATATCAATAATATTTCTAGGCTGATATAAATATTTGAATATAGGAAAAATCGCTTAAGGAAGTAAACATCGCTTGTGTCTAAAAACGTGACGTTTTCAAACCAGATTTTTCCCAAAGAATTCACAAACTTTATTTAATCCAAAGAAAAACAAACCGTCTGAATATTCTATATGCACATTGGGAGGATAATTCCCACCAGAGTTGCACGCAATTGCGGTTTTGCGGCAATTTTGGCGTTGCGGATTGCGTTTTGCGGTTTGGGCCTGTTTTTACCGCAAACCGCAAACTTTAAGCACCCCTAAGAATGGCCTCGGCCGTGCCCGAAAGGGCCCGGCCGAGGAAAAAATTTTGAAATTTTGCCACGACATTGAAAAATTTCAAAGGAAATTTTCTCCAAGTCCACTAAATTTTTGAAAAATTTTCGCCTGCGGCGCTATTTTTTCTTTGATTTTTCCTTTTGTATCCAACATTTTTCTAAATTTTTCGCTAGCGGCGCGATTTTATCCTGTATTTTTTACAGCAATTTTAGATTCCGGCGCAATTTTAGATGACATTTTCTCCGGTAACAGTGATATATATCAATGAAAATTGACTCTATTTTTCCAAATTTCTAAAAATTTTCGCCTGCGGCGCTATTTTTGGTTCTTGATCCATTGACTTTGAACTTTTCGCATTGATTTTGTAGTAATTTAATGCATTTGATTGAATGAAAACTGATCCTGGCTGTAAAATACCATAAATTGGCAAAATTTGGAAAAAAATTTGAAAAATTGCGGTTTGCGGAAACCGCAAATTTAATTTTTTGCGGTTTGCGTTTTGCGGTTTGGGAAATCCCGTTTGCATGCAACTCTGATTCCCACTACTAAAGCGGCGGCAATTTGAAGCAACTCTGAAGTGCTTGTATCTATTGGAAAAAATGCATTTTTTACCCGGACACGGTCTTTTTGATGCCGGGTCATTTTTTATGCAGTTTTCGAAAAACTGTGTATTCTGAGACGGGAGGAACATACCGTATTCCCTGTAATTACTACCCCGGGGTAATAATTTTTCAAACGAGCTCCAGGGGGGTAATAATTAGAGGGGGCAATAATATATCAATGTCGCAGTTTTTATAAAAAATTTTGAGAATTTTTTATAAAAAACTTTACCTAAAAATTCATTTTTTGGCATTTTTGGCAAAAATCGAATTTTTAAGTAAAAAATTTCATTTTTTCAAAATAATTTCAAAAATTTTTTACCAGAGGTTCCTTCCGGCTCAGAATACACCGTTTTTCGAAAGCTGCATAAAAATGACCCCCTGGATCTAGAGTTATAGCCCCGGCATCAAAATGTCACGTACCCTTTTTTACCAGAATTGGGATGCGACAGTTCATTTTGGGCACGAAGTATATTTTAACCGGTTTTTTATTTTTCTTAAAATGTCTATTGAAAAAATTCCGATCGCAACGGTCGATAACGCAGTCATCGGTAATACTAAAATTTGATACTACGGACCAGGGGTGGGCCTGGCAAATATTAAGAGGAACTTTATTTGCCCAATAACTCAATTTTTTGAAACCAATTCGTTTTTCTGGGTGCACATTTTGTACCTCAAATATGTGAAAATATGAATGGATAAATGAAAAAATGGTTTCAAACCTTAGCATTTTAGCGTTTCACGTCATGGCCCAGTGATGTCGCGATTTCGGAATTTGTTTTGCATATATGTCAAGTAGGTGGAAAAAGCGAACCGCCCACTCTTGAGGATTTCTGTCTACTGCGCACTGTGGAAGGAAGTAATCGATATTTATTACTGTCATGCCAGTCAGATTATTTGGTGATCAGTTGCAGATATCATTCTTGAGGCACATAACCTTGCATAGCGTTCCAATAATGCACTTTGACAATAAACATTCTAGACATATTTTTCGTTGTAAGACTAGTTTTGGTTTACATAAACGATATTATTATTACATTTAACAATAAATGGGGAAGAAGCAAAGCAAAGTGACTTGTTCAAGTTCAGCACAAAACGGTCATAGATACAAATTTTGTCGCTCCTTTTTGTCTGTGCTTTTTGACCGTGGACTAAGTGTACAGGAGACTAAGTGTCCGAGGACTAAATTTTTTACATTATGAATGCTTTCTTTCTATCTCTGCTTGCAACTTCCTAACTTGCAATTTCTCTTAATTTTTACATAAGGAATGCTATATATAACCAATAGATGTACTTTTGTTTACTTTACTAAAGGATCAAAATAAATCACATGATCAAAATAAATAGCATGATCAAAATACATCACATGATATAGATAATCGGACTTAATAAATTTCTGCTTCTCTATCTTGCAATTTCTGTTAATTTTTACATAAGGAATGCTATTTCCCTATATCTTTGCTTCTCTATCTTGCAATTTCTGTAAATTTTTATATAAGGAATGCTATATATAACAAATAGACGTACGTTCTCGACAACAAAGATTTTATATATTTCGGAACATCACATGTTCAAAATACATCAAAGGATCAAAATAAATCACAGGATAATCGGACTAAATAAATTTTCTCAGCAGGTTGTTTCTCGCAGCAGGTTACTCGGGTAATGTTTCCTCCTCTTTTTCTTGACTTCCGGTGGGCTTTGTTTCGGGCGGCTGAAATGTTGTTGTGTGTTCCTCCATTTCCGATATAAAAGTGTCTGTTTCATGCTCCTCCAAAGCGTCATACTTTGATTCCACAAGTTCGAGAAATCGCTGTTTTTTGGTCTTCTGAGAATCCTAAATTTATTAGTTCAATCCAAGAGTTCATTCAAAAGAAAATAAAGTAAATGGTTGACAACAGCACAACTTTTGCTGAGTCGGAGAACCAAAGTCAAAATGAAAAGGATTATCCCTCGATATCAGCACCACTCGGACGCCGATAGTGAGAAAACATAGGAAAACTTTGTGAATTTTTCAAATATTTGTGAAAATTTTGCACTTTCGAGGCTTTTTGCAAAATGTTTTTACGTTTGGTGCAGCTCAATACCGTTTAATAATTCGAATTGAACTTAAATTAAGTTATTAGTTTAACCTGGGAAATATGAGCCGAATAATTAAAAAAGGTATTATTTTCAGATATTCATTTTTCACAAACGGATTTAGTTAAAATTTTTAACAAATATAAAAAATTACCTTGAATTTGTTGCCGAAACAAATCACAGCTAATACTAAAAGCACGACAAAATGAACTCCCATCAACAGCCACAAGTTTTCGACGAATTTGCTAAGCAGAATTCTGAGCCACGCGCTGTGAAAATTGACTATGATTGCTATCAGCACGCGCCAGAAGACTGGATTACGATCGACTAAAACCGATATGCAGTATAAAAGCCGATACATTTGCCTGTTTTATGTAATTTTTGAAAAATTTTTATTCTAAATTTTTCAAAAAATTTAGAAAATTTCACGTTTTTTATAAAATTCACAAAATTTTTCGACAAAATGACCGAAATTTTCCGCCCCCACCTTCGAAATTCTTTGTATAAAAATTCTTTGGAAATACGACTTTGGTTCTCTGTTCAGGGCAACAAGTATTTTATAGCGGGGTATAGCTTGGGTACCTAGAAGCGTACCTTTTAGCGGAGTTTGACTGTATTTCTATTTTTGGAAAAAATTAGCTTGCGGGAACAAAGAATCCTTTGGCGCCTTATCCATACACTTAAAAATATAAAACTTACTATACGCAAGAATTTCCTGCTGCAGCGTATTTGCTTGAGCTTGTCGCGGCTGAGCCATTTCTTTGGTAATACTTTGATAATTGAAAGGAATTTGCTGAAAAAATGGATAACATCGGGACTACCGTAAACTCTCTAATTTTGACCCCGGAGATATAATTCAATATTATTCAATCGAGGTCTAGGGGGGCAGAATTAGAGAGTTTACGGCAGGGGTGCCATCGACTCGGCTCCAAAAATAAGAACATTTGCCCCAAAAAGTAAGATTTCGGGGTCAAAAATAAGAACATTTTTATAATTTTTTCAAACCATTTTTTCAACCCCCTATGGTTTTTTAGCAAAAAATCTTTTAAAGAATTTTTTTGCCAAAAACCATATGGGGTACCGTATTGATTTTTTGACAAAAATTTTCAGAAAATTATTTTTCAAACTATAGGGTCCCCCTATGGATTTTTGGCAAAAATTTTTTTCAGAAAATTTTTTGGCATTTTTTCCAAGTGCATTCTTAGGGGTGAATTTTTTCAGATTTTTAAAATTCGCGCCGAAACCATACTGCTAATATTTTTATTCTGCATGAATGAAAAATAGCGCCGCAGGCGAAAATTTTTCAGTTTTAGGCGATATTCATAAAAATTTGCACTATTTTTAAATACTTGGAGAAAAAATGGCATCCAAATAGCGCCGCAGGCGAAAATTTTTAGGAAAAGTTTTATTTCAAAAATTCCCATTTGGAAATGGATATTTCGTGAAATAAGAACAAAATAAGAACATTGGCCAAAAATAAGAACAAATCTTACAAATAAGAATATTTTATTTTTCTAAGATTTGGACCCTCAAAATAAGAACAAATCTTAGAAATATGAACAAATGGAACCCCTGATGTTTTGTCATTCAAATCTAAAATAATTCTTGGCTTCCAGGATTACGTGCCAATCAATGATATGCAGATTGTAGGTTCACTCGTGTTCTCCTTCCCATGTCAATCATTAAATAAATCCTTTACCGAAAACATTAATTCATACGAACTGTATGAAATCTGAACAGTAGCATTCTCTTCTTAACAGCTCCGCTTATCTTATCCATAGATTTAGATAAGGGAAACATTCAAAGCTTGTGAGCTTTTATTTTATTGCTTTTAAATTGCTCCCAATTAGATCATCGAGGGGTCGCAGAAACGGATCTTCGAGAAATTTTAAACAAAATGTCCTTCCAGGGGGACTCCCGCGCAGTATCTTCCCAAAGTCCGTCAATCTTTGGAACACTTAGGATCAGTTTTTAAATACAGCTGTTCGATATGATTTTGTGACCCCACAAAGTTACCTGCTATTTCGCAATAACGTCTCTCATTGCTCTGACAAAAGCAACGAGCACAACTCGTTCCATGTTGTCACAAGATCCTGGAGTATCCCCAACCATATCACAGCCTCCTGTACTAACGCAGATGTCTGTTCGATTTTGGTCGACGAGTTCACGGATTTTTAGCTTGTGCAAGCTTGGATCCATGAAGATAAAGTTTGTGCCTAAAACAGTTTGTTGAAAGTTCTATAAATTCCACAATTTCTCGTTCTTTACAAAGTTGCGGTGTATCGTAGGATTGAAGAAGACCGTTATCACATCCAATGTGACGTATTCAACTTTTCCTTGCCTTTGGCATCGATCATTTTTTGGAATAAAAGAACCGAGTGAGCTCTTATCCAACGTTAACTTTGCTGGCGTTAAACTCACCTACGGAGCAATATGGCACCTGTAATGTTTTACATACCGTATTTCCTCCAATAAAGTCCTGGGGCTCTTATTATTCAGTGTCCCTCTGGTGGCCCTTATTGAGAGCGGCCTTTATTTTGCAAGCTCGCCAGCGAGGGTTGCAAAAAGCGGTTTTATCGGGAAAAAAACATTTTTGGCACTATTTGGCTGGTGATTCGTATTGGGAGTGCCCTTATTGGAGGAAATACGGTAACTGATCATTAATGCGGTTCGATTGGTTTTGAATTGACTTTGGTTTTGTTTATTGCTTTCCCCGTTACTTTTATTCTATCAATTTCTTCAAGTTACAATGAAAGTATCGAATGGAATATAATGCTTTGCAGCTGCAAACATGACTTATAAATAATAAAATAAGAACATTGGTCAAAAATAAGAACAAATCTTACAAATAAGAACATTTTATTTTTCTAAGATTTGGACCCTCAAAATAAGAACAAATCTTAGAAATATGAACAAATGGAACCCTGGATAAAGCTTAAAAGGTGGCATATATCAGATTTGGACTAGCCTCTATATTTAGACTAGCTTCTATACATCTTAAAACAAATGACGATAAATTTTGGTCAATTTTTGACGTTTTTTCCAATTTTTTATAAAATTTCCGCCTGCGGCGCTTTTTTGCCTTATGTTTATTGGTCTACTTACCCAGAAATATGAAAAAATTCGCGGAAAAAAGTAAATTTTTTGAAAATAACTCTGTATTTTTCAATAAATGCAGCCAAATCCACGCCGAAAAAAGCGCCGCAGGCAAAAATTTTTGAAAAAAACGGCTTTCTCTTTAAAAATTGACTAAAATTTATCATTCAAATTAATTATAACACTGAATTTTTTGAATATTTATTGAAAATTTCGCAAATTTTTGTTGATAATTTTCGAGAATATACAAAATTCAATGCATCTCCACTTGGTTCTGAAGAATCTGATATAATAATTTTCAACCGCTCGAGCAATAATCACGGATCTCCGAAGCCGATTATCTCCTCGAAATTTTGAAAAATTGCTCTTTATCAATCACAATTTTTCTCGGCTAAATTTATTGCAACATTATGCTATTTTTGCGTTTTAGGCCAAAATTTAATTAACTATTAATAATAACTATTTCCAAAAATTAGTACCAATTTCAGAGATGAAATATTCAAAATTTGGGACATTTTTTGTTCAAAATAACAAAAATTAGCTCAAAAATAGCTGAAAAATAGCCAAGAATAGCTCAAAAATAGCCAAAAACCACCCCTTTTTAGACATAAATTGAATAGTAGTACTAATAAATAACAATTAACAGCAAATTTTAGCAAAAAATTGCTTTAAAAACCGAAAATTTTGACTTTTTGAATCATCAGGAAATTTGACTCGAAAATGACTCGAAACTCGACTTTTTCGTCGACTCGAAACTCGACTCGAAGAATTTTCGGCCGACTCGGCACAACCCTGATCTCAAACAATTCCTCTTACAGGAATATCTCGCCCATAGACTAACGGGTGTGGTGCCGTGAAAATATCGGAGAAAATTGAGTTTGAAAAGCTTTAGGACGTTAAAAAATTAACCACAGGTGGTTAATTACAGGTTGTACGGTATTTTCTTTTGAAAATACTGGCAAGTTTTGTTCTCTTATGTCTCTCCACCCTTGGGATATGAAACAAATTTCAGATAATTTTCAACTTTTACCTCAAGAGTTGAAACACTGAAAAGAATGTTCCCCAATGCCGAAAGGAATTTGGAGTCGACTTGGCTCAGAAAGTCGTAAAAATGATCAAGCATGTATTGCTGAGGTAGTGCATATTTCATTTTGAAAATACAAATGATCTTTGATCTCTTATGTTTTTTAATTGGTATCATTTTCAGATTTGTAAAGAAAAATATCAGAATAACCAGGAAGGTTCCTACAAAGAGCCAGGAGCTCTTAAAGTTCAATCTGCACCCTGTTTAATAGAGTGCCGATGAAAACATTCGAAAAATGTCTCGAGGCAACGTTTATTGGTTCCTACACAAAGTTATAAAGGATAAAATAAATTTTTATTTTTAATTCATCAAATCCAATTCAGATTTCATTGTGCTTTTGTAAAATGAAAGAAATTTAGACTGTACTAAAAGTTTCGACACAACTGCTCGGTTTTTATGGATCAGAACAAGAGTATTCTGAATGATTTATGCTTTCTTTTAATACACTTTCAATCCATGTGAAAATTATTCGTGTTATTCTGTCACAGAAATGGTTCTTTTCTGTCACAAATTTGGCATTGGCCCTATTTCAGTTCTCTCTGCAAACTGAGTGAGCAGCCCATTTTGATCACCAAGCTCGCTGTGCTGTCAGGTGTGTCACAGACGTCTTTGTTCAATACAAAATGAGGTAAAATGAATTGGTCTTCACTTTACAGAGTATTACAGCGCAGACATAAGAAAAGATTTTGTATGTCTTTGTGTATGTCAGACAACATAAGACAATTGTCGTGTCTGCGTTAAGCGGCACTCACAATAGCGAAATTATTGATGAAAATAATTGAAGAAAATACCTTCTTTGGGTCACTTTTCACTATGTTGGCCATAAATCTGATGTCACTCATTCTATGTCAACTTTTTCTCGAGTTTAAAATGGCACAATGCAATTTTTTATAATTGACCAGTTTTTTGACCAAAATGCGCCCTTTGCCTAATTTTTCATCAAATTTTGATGAAAAAATGAAGGAAATGACACTTTTTGGTTAAAAATGGCTAACTTGAAAAACATATGCTAAAAAAGAAAAATGACAGCAAAACCCAAAAGAAGGACCGCAAAACAAAAAATACTAAACACTTGCAAATTCTGAACAAAAAACTTGAAGAAAATTGAAAAATATCAGGAGAAAAATTATGCTGAACCGAGAGGTCGTTTAAAAGAATATGTGGAACTTGTCCATTGTGACATTTATAAATGCGTATCTATTTTCATTTGGAATTTTGACAAAGTAATTACTCCAGAATACGACAGAAGACCTTTTGAGGTCGCCAAGTCCATCATAAAGCATTGTTTGGGAAAATCAGCATAGAAAATTCCCCCTACAAAATTGTCCCCTGAGCAAATTGTTCTTCCTGAGCGCTTGTTCTCGGGACCGGGACAACTCCCACCCCCTTGTATACAGTCCCGTAGCCAGGGGGGTTAGGGGTTAAAACCCCCACCCCCGAAATTCGGAAGCTAAAAAAACAATAGGGTCCCCCTATGGTTTTAAAAATTTTCGAGAAAATTTTGAAAAATGCACCCCTAAGAATACGTTTTTTTTCACTTCGCAACCCCCTGAAATCTCACCCCCCCCCCGAAATTTTTTTCTGGCTACGGGCCTGCTTGTATAGAAAGTCAGTAGCGTGCGAAAGTGACCACGAAATAGTGTGTACTAGTATAATGATCTCTAACCGTCTGCCGTCCCTGAACCCTATTCCCCTGCACCCCACAGCTTTTAATATGAGTCTGGTTTGAAAGTTGAAGGTGGGAATTGTCCGCTGGGATTTGTCCGGTGGGAATTGTCCGCTGAAAGAGAATATACCAACGTTTTTGTGTAATTTTGGACCGTGGACCAACTTCTCAGCCTAAATTAAGTTTGAAAACTAAAAAATTTGATAGTGTATGCAGAATGCTATCGGCAAAATCAAACGAAGCAGATCTCTCACCTTTCACATCACCTGAACGCGACCGAGATTTATGACCAATTCTCTTTGTTCCATTTTAGAATTGAATTTCTGCAGGATTTTTTCCTTCCTCGTTGTCATCTGACGCACCTGTAGCCATAAAACGGGCGCGGTTACCTTTTAAAATTTCTCTCAACTCTTGAATTGGCCCTTCCAACTTTTATGAAGATTGAAGAGTTTGTTCGGGAATCAAACCTTAAAAACAAAGCCCTAATTAAGACTTTTAAATTAAGGACCCGCTCTTGATCTTTAATTTTTCTTTGGACTTTGCAATTTTGTAAACGGAGTCGGGAGTAATTGAAACAAATGGTCATTGAATCGTGATTTTTCCTCCAGATTTTTCTAGAATTTTTCTGAAATAAATGATCATTGAATCAAGAGCTCCGCTTGATTTTTAGCCTATGATCTGTCTGCGGATTGATGCAGAAAACAGAATTAATGTTTGAATTCGCGCCATTCAATTTAAGCTCTTTAGAAGGGGGCTAGCTTAAATCTGATATTGCTTGAAATACGATTTTAGCGGGGATTTGCAAAATCAGATTTTTGCAATACCAGCCCCCTTCTAATTGCAATACCAAAAAGTACGCCAACAAATGCGATCTGTGTCAGGCGTCAGGAGATAATAAAATCGGCTGAAATTTTGCACACTTACCGGCAGGCCCGTACCCAGAAAAAAATTTCGGGGGGGGGGGGGTTGAGATTTCAGGGGGTTGAGAAGTGAAAAAAACGTATTCTTAGGGGTGCATTTTTAAAAATTTTCTCGAAAATTTTGAAAACCATGGGGGACCCTATGGTTTTTTAGCTTCCGAATTTCGGGGGGGTTACAACCCCTCTGGCTACGGGCCTGCTTGTCGGTTTTCAATCCAGACTATCCCAAGTCTGAGCTCATTTTGGCGTTGCATATAATGTATTAGAACTTTCTGGCATTCTGCCAATTTTTATAGCCAAGTCGGACAGAGTGCCATAAATTGGCACTGCGCCAACACTGACCCAGTGGCGTATCTAAGATTTTTTTTGGGGGTACGTTTTAGTGGAAATGGCCATTTTGGGGGTACCGGATTTTTGGGACCCCCATTTTTGGGTTTTTTTTTTGGGGGGGGGGGGGGAACCGGCCCAAATTTTTGCCCAAATTTGCACTGATTTACATCATTTTCAAAAATTTTCCCATTTGGGGGGGGGGGCGGGGTACGTACCCCGGTACCCCCCCCCAAGATACGCCACTGCACTGACCTCAAATTCGGAGACTGGGATATCGAAAACCCATAACGGGTACAAAATCAAGACCAGTTTCCTTAATTTTTTCAAAATTTTGCGAATTTTTGTCGAAATTTTGCGAATTTTTGTCGAAATTTTGCGAAATTTAATCATCTGTCAAGACGTGCCTGGGGAACATAGCGAGAACCGGTTGGCTTTCTCCGAAAAATTTTGTCCGGAGTCATTTTTGTGAGCGATTTTGCCGGAGGCGAATTGTAAATTGTTATATTGTTTTATCCTCCTAATTATACTCTTGAGAAAGAAATCGCATCTCGCTCAGAGATCTTTAGAAATCATAGTATAAAGTTCAACTCCGCCCTATGACTTTCCCAACTTTTTTCTCATTTTTCTCATCACACTTTCTCAAAACTCATTTGGCAACAATTATTAATATTAATGACAGTCGCAGTCCGTTTAACGATCCGTTAGACGGACCGTTATCAAAAATTGGAGTCGTTTTCAAAATGAAATCATTCATTCAAAAATTGTACCGTACATTTTTTGAGCAAAATGTCCAAAAAATTTTCGCTTGTGTAATTTTTAGAAATTTTAGATATGTTTGTATTTTTATTATTTATTTTATTTCTGCTTTTTATTCTATGGAATTATTGCAAGGAAAATGCCACAAAGTCACGTGAACTTTGTCCGAATTGCACTTTTATCGCAGAACTCGACTCTAATAGTCGCAAATATAAAACGATGACTGGACAGCGAACTCAATCTGCAGACATTGGCCAAGTACCGAGTTCAAAGGTAAGATTCGGAATTTTTCCACGCAGGACATCAGAGCGTCGTTATAAAATTTTGCTTTTTAAGCTTCTGGAACTTTCTAGAATATTCCCAAACAGTCCAGAATGTTCAGCTAAGTTTGTATCTCGCATGTATCGCATCTCAGCTACCGCCCAAAGTTTAGCTTCTAGAACATTCTAGAGCCTTAGCTGAACATTTTGGAACATTTGAAAACATTCTAGAAGGTTCCAGAAGCCTATAAAGCAAAATTTTGATAACGGCGTTCTAATGTCCTAGTGTTCTATCACCCGGCGTTCTAACGTTTTGTAGTTTGTAGTCTGTGCAAAAGGTTTAGTAGTTTGTGCAAAAACCAGGTTGGTGAGAAGAAAATTTTTCCAGGTTTTTCCAATTTTTCCAGGAATCATTGCGAACATTTTTCTTATAGAACCAAAATTTTTTCATTCGCCCTAAAAGGTATCATCGAGTCCCTCTAAGGCGCACTCTGAGGATCCGAAACGAGCAGAAATTTTCGCTGCGCAGCTCGGATCCGGGCGTGTGATACGTCAATCGCTTCGTCTCGACGAGCTGAGTCGATTAGTACCGCTTTCGCCGGGAACATCGAAGATTTCCGGGATTTATGGCTTCCGGAAATGCGGAAAATCCACCCGCGGCGAAGCCGCGGGTGGTCCGCGGCGAAGCCGCGGGTGTCCTATGGAATTTTTTCTAAAATGACTATTATTTGAAACTATTTCTAAAAATTGCTTGCAGCCATATATCCCAGTCAGCCTATCCTTTGAAAATTCTTCCAGAAAATTGATTAAAGTGTCGGACGTCTTTCTCCTCAGGCTAATAAAGCCACCACCGGTCGATACACACTCCCAATAGGTTCCGTTACAGGTTCTCCACCGCTCCCAAACATAGGTTCTATTCCTGCAGCCTTCATTTCCCTGGACCCAAAGGGGAGCCGTCACCAGTTCATCCGGACGGGCAGAGGGCAGACACTGGATGTGGTTGCCTTTTCCTTCCGGTCAATTGCTGGGCCAAATGAGGCGAGAGGGAACCGTTAGAATCAAGACTGGGAGAGGCAGGACGGCGAGAGCAATGACCAGGAGAGTCGAGATTGGGAGGCATGTCCAGGAGAGTCGAGATTGGGAGAGTCCATTGCCGTGGTATGTGGCTGCAGGCAATTGCAAAGGCTTGTGAGGGTGGTAGCCTGTGGTGGTGGCCAGTGACAACCCTTTCCTTATAAGGCAAGGAAAGACCTTGCACCGGGACTGGTGGATATTACTAATGGTAATATTGCTTTAAAAGATTGGGTGCCGGTTTTCTTTGTTTGCGTTACGAAAGTCAATGCTTGTGGAATTTGAAACATTTTGTTTGGAGGGGTTTTGGTTTTTTTGGTGTTTGTGACTTTGAATTTTGAAGAATTTTTGTTGCAAATTTGGTATGATTTTGAGAATTTTTTCCGTCTTCTAATGAATTTCACATTAGTTTTTAAATAATTTTGTGTTGATTTATGAAATTTTTCTAACATTTCGGAAAATTGTTACAAATTAAAAAACAGTTCTCACGAGTTAAAAATGCAAAAAAATTCAAATTCTGAAAACCATGAAAATCTGCCAACAAAATTGTGCAAATCTCACATTTCGGAAAATTCTTACAATTTTTTTAAAAATAACATTTCTCACGAGTTAAAAATGCAAAAAACCAAATTTCTTATTGCTAAAATGCAAAAATTCTACAAAAAATACGAAATATATACTACTTTTTTAATTTGTAACATTTTTACAAAAAATTGACTTTATAACAAACCTCCTTGTCCTGGTACTTTTCTAGAACATTTTTTTCGAACACGTCACCTTCCAATGTCCTTTTCATCTCCCACCTCCTACCTGATTTCAAATTCCCACCAAATTTTCTCATTTATCGCCTCCAAATAATTATTGCCCTCTTATCTTCTCATCGCAACACTCACTCTCATACAAAGATTCACTTCGAGAGCAGGAATCTCACTTCGAGACTGGGAATTCTTGGGCTGCCGGTTGTCCACTCTCGGGTCCACTCTCGGTCGCCCAAGTGTCCAATTCCCCGCCGGCCGCTCTGCGGAATGGTGGGAAGTCTTGGAGGGAAGTGTGTCCGAGAATGCTTTCAATTCGTTCATTTTATTGCAACTGCTCCGCGGCCGTTAGCCAGATTAATTTGATTTTGAGGACCGCTGGCTGCACTTTCTCACTTTGTCCTGCACTCTGGGACTTGCACTTTTATTCTGATTACTTGACTTCAATTTCTGAACAGAATTGTTACGTTTAATTTTTGAGTGTTTCGTTTTTCAATTTGGCGACAATTTTAATTGTTGCCATTTTAATTGTTTAATTGGGATAATCGTGGCGATTTAAAACTGATCTATGATCATTTAGATGTTCTAGAATAGTTTGGAAGGTTATTTTTGGGGAAAGTTGAAGAAAATTTCTAGAATATTCCAGAATTCTAGGCAAAGTCAAGAAACAATTTACGAAAAAAATGCCAAAAAATGGCATATGCTATTCTGGAAAACAGAAAATTTTGGAACATTCTAGTTTTTTCTCAAAAATTCTAGAACTAAGTGGTTTGCTAAGGTGGAATCTAGCAGGAAAAAGCACACAGTGTTTTAATATGCCAAAAATCGCCTTGTGTGGTCCTTTGCATTCCCTTATGTGTAGCGCACTGCGAAGACATCTCTCTGTCCGATCGGCCTACTTAAGCCACTGAGCTCAAATTTCGCTAAAAAATTGATAAACCATAAGTTAAATTTTTGACTTTATATCTCTTCTCATGCCACCCCTGAGTACTAGAAAATTCTAGAAAAAATCTAAAAAATTCTAGAAAAATTCTGGAAAAATTCGAAAAAATCTGGGAAAGCTAAATATTGCACTAAATTCTAGAAAAGTTGTAAAAACTTCTAGAAAATTCTAAATATTCTAAAAAATTCCAAATATTCCACAAGATTCAAAAAAATTCCAAATATCCCACAAACTTCTAGAACTTAATACTTCCATGTTCTTCTCTATTATCGATTTCGCTCTCACCACCTCCTCTCTCTTCACACCATCTCTCCATTCATCTGATCATTCTGTATAGCGTTCCGCTAGCCAATGTTGCTTTCAAAGTGATTCATTTTTGCTGTATTGTCGTTATAACGGCGCTGGTCATCGTAATGCTATCCCCAACCAATTTTTCATCCGGATCAATTCAATCCGTTCAGTGCTCGCCTCGAATATAATATATCAATTAATCGCCACGTCTGTGTGTCGCATTGGGCGTCGGCTACGGATGGGTCACCCCCCCCTTGCCCCCTCCCCCTTCAATAGCCAGCGTCAATAACACGATATCATCGACACATATCGCTTTCTCCGGATCGACGTCGCTTGGTGACATTTGTCACGCTTGAACTTTTGACTTGGATTTTAACTTTGATTTCGTTTTCGTTGAGGGATAGTTGTACTTTTTTGAGAAATGGAGCATTTGGCAACATTTTGGGAAGGAGTGAAAGAAAAAATAAATTTTGGAACTGAAATTTGTTTATATTTTTGTTGGAAAGGACATTGAAAAAGTGGAAGTTTTGAGAAAAAATCTCTATTTTTGCAATTTTTTCTCATTTTTTTGCACAATTTTACCCAGATTTTTGAGCAAAAGGTCCATTTCCGTAATTTTTTTGCATTTTTAACTATTTTTTCACTATTTTTGCAAGATCGCGCTAATTTTTTCGCAAAATGTGCAATAATGCAAAATTTTGCTAACAACTGATAAAAAAATTTTAAAAACGCCAATGTAAAATTTTTGAATTACAAAAACCCGCAATTTTGAATCTCATTTTCCCGCAAATTTTCCAATTTGTTTCTTTTATATTTTTACTATGTCCAACAAAAATGACCAAATCTCGCTTTAAGCAAGACAAAAGATTTCTCTCCGCTGAAATATGAGTCTTTTCTTTCTCTTTCTCGATACTACCCAAGGCTTCCCAGGTCTCGAGTCTCGTCCTCATCATTCAAGACTGTCCACTGCGCGGCTAATGACGCTTGATTCCGCTGATCCTTTATTAGTCTTTGGGATTTATTTTCTGGAAAAGAGCAGATTTCATGCTACCAAAACTTGATTTTTGTTTTTTTTTGATTGTTTACCGTTACTTTTGCTTATAATGTTGCAAAGCTGGCATGTAAGCTCGTAATACCTAAGATTGAGAAAAGGACACTAGGTCGAGATCGAGCTTGAGTGTGATGAATTTGGTCCCAAAAGTTTTTGAAATTTTTAAAATTTCGATATCCTGAATCCAAAAATGTTTAGACTCGGACTGATATGATTCTTGGACGCTTTTCGTGATAGGACCAAAATTTCCGAAAAATTTTGTTTCCGCCAAAAAATCACAAGGAAACAAATTTTTAGGGAATTTTGAGCACTGAACCAGAATTTTTAACAAGACAACCCCTGGCCCGTTCCCAAAGCCGAAATTGCAAATTTTTCCTCGATAAAGAGACTCCCGGGTCCATATCCTGAAAAATTTTTCAGCCTGACTCTTGAGCTTTAGTGATGCTAGCCCTATCCTGGGACTTAAGCTTACAGGAAAAGTGATTCCGAGCAATCCTACTTTGAGTCTGAGTACGGGCTCAGGCTCAAAATTCCTCAGGCTATAAGCCCTGAGGCCTATCCCGAGATTAGTCGTTCTAGCAAGACTCAAGAAAAGTCGATACCGAGATGGAATCGATCCCGCTCTATCAAGACTTACCTGACTAACAAAAACACTTATGATATCACGTCATGGTTTTCCAATGTCCCGCTTACCGTTCCTCCTCCAGAGTCTGGAGTCCAGCCCTTCTCCTGCCTTATTCCTGCCTCTGGTTCCTTTCCACGCGCCAATCCAATAAAGTGCTATTGCCCGCGCACAGCTTGAATCCTTCCCCCCTGCCCATTCCCCCTTTCCCTCCCCCTTTCCGCCTCATTCCAACCGGATCCCAAAACATCAGGTATAACATTACATTACATTGCGACAGTTTACCCCCCCCCCCAATGATATGAAACTTGCAAGGAAATGCGTCTATTGGGGCAATTCCTGGATGCGTTCCTGGATTCCTCGCAGTTTTTCATGCAAAAGTGCATTTTTGAACGAGTTTCGTTGTTTGTTTTGATTGTTGCCTTTCCGGTGCTTTGGCTCTGTGTCGTTCCACCTGAGGGCATTATAGGCTTTAAATGGCTCATTTGGGCCTTCTCCAGGACCTTCTTTAGCAACAAACCTAGGAATCTTGAGGAATTTTTTGCGGAAAAGCCCTTAATTGGCCTGAGGGCAAATAAAGACGCGTTTGTTCCGCTCAAAAAATTTTCGCGCAAGTTTTTCGGAGGTTTGGTCGAGAATTTTGTAAAGGTTGAAGTTTTTTTTGTTTTTTGCACAGCACTTTTTCTGCCGTTTATTTAAAAAAGTGTAGTTTTTGACCAAAAAGTGGCTTTCTTGCAAAAATGAGGGTTTTCTTATAAAAATACCTTTTAAGGATTTCTCGTCAGGAACATATCATCAGGAATGCGCTTTTTTTAGTTATTTTTGTGCTAGCTGGCCATTTTTTGGTCAAAAACTTTTTTTGTAAAGAATGGAATTTCAACTTTTTCGAAATTTTTGGCTCTTTTTGAACTTTTTTTTGTTTAAAATTTACAATTTTGAAATGCGATTTGTTTTTCCGGCAAATTTCAAACTCATTCGTTCCACTTCCAGGGAATTACCCGAAGAAAACTGAGCAATCCTGAAATGAGTTTCTCCTGAATTCTTTCATTGAAAGCTTTTAATTGCTTCAGGATGAAATGGAAACCAATTCGATCCACGTAAAACGATGGCCAATTTTGGTTGCTTTTTTTATGAGAAAATTGCAAAATTGAAAGATTGAGAACCAATTTTATTGTCAATTTTATGGGGGAAAACGGTATCCAGAAAAAGGAGACATTTTTGGGACAAAATTGAAACGTTTTTTAGGAAATTTTCTGAGAAAAATTTTTAAAGGAAAAACATTACATTTTTAGAGTTTTGCAAAATTTTCCATTTTACTGACCGAAAAAGTTTACGCTTTGACCAAAAAGTTCAAATTTTGGTCAAAAATGTGCAATTTTAGGCGCGAATTTGAATTTTTTAAATTATTTTGCTATTTCTCGCCAGTTTTTGGAAAAGTTTTGTAAAAATTTACGAAAATTATTCAAAAAATAAGAAAATTAACAGAAAAAGTTCAAAGTCGCGCCAAAATATAAAAAATCCGGAATCCGTTATCAAAACTCGTTGAACTTCCCAAACTCCCGAATTCCCGAATTCCATTCCCATTCATTGCACTTTATGTACTGTTTGCAACAAAAAAATTAATACCGTCTCAATTTAGACCACCCACATCGTGCCAGGATGTAGAATGGCAACAGCGCCGGATCCCGCTTCTGACGCGGCCGTCGAGCCGCGCCCTTGTGTCCGAGAATTGGCCACCAAATTCGAGTCGCTCAGTCCGAGACGCGCTCCAGGGCACAATGCCAAAGTCACCGACACTAGTGACGATATTTTATGCGGCCGGCCTTCAACTTCTCAGAAAAATGCCCAGAAGGCCGAGAATAAACGGTCCCACCGCGCGACTATTGCCATTCACATTCCTATTAGAGCCATCGACCCAACGATGGGAATGCCTCTGGCTAAAGTGCAAGAAAGCAAGGTAATTGGCACAATGCCAATAAACACAACGCCAATGGGCACAACGCCAAAGTCTACAGAGAAAGCTGAGGAATCGAACCCGAATGAAAAATCCGGGAGTGCCAGAGGGCCAACAACTTTCGCGCAACCATCTTCCGGCTCAATTTGGAAGAGACAAAATTCGCTGCAGAGACCGAAAACGAAGCATAGGTTGGCTTTTGGAATTTTTGATTTGGCGGCATAAATTTTGAATCGAAGGGAAGTTTTGAGGCATTTTCTTCATAATTTTTACTAAAATTTGTAAAAAATTGTGACCAAAGTTGCAATTTTTGTCATATAAGTAAATTTTTATCAGAATTTTCTTTTTTCATAATTTTTATTAGAAAAGTCAATTTTTATCAAAAGTTTCTTCTTTTTTCATAATTTTTGTCAGAAAAGTCAATTTTTTATGAAAATTTTCTTTTTTTTCATTATTTTGTCATAAAAGTCAATTTTTATCAAAATTTCTTCTTTTTTCATAATTTTTGTCAGAAAATTCAACTTTTTATGAAAATTTTCTTTTTTTTCATTATTTTGTCATAAAAGTCGATTTTTATCAAAATTTTCTTCTTGTTCCTAATTTTTGTCACAAAATTCATTTTATCAAAATTTTCTTCTTTTTTCATAATTTTTGTCATAAAAGTCGATTTTTATCAAAATTTTCTTCTTTTTTCATAATGTTTAGGAATTATTAATCGATTTTCTGCTTTATTATACCTGTCCCAAGGCATATACCTGTCCCACACCTGGCCCATGCCACTCATTCCTATCCAACTCCATATTACCTCGTGATAACAAGTATGTATCACACTCTCGTGCACAATACACACTCACCTCGTGAAACTTATACAAGTATAGTTCCCATTGGAACTCCAGGATCGAACATCGGGATTGAGGCGATAGTGCTTGGACCCTTTGGATGGCCTCAAGAGTCCTTGAAAATCTGTGTTTGGCCTATGGAACAATATTGTTTCTCCTTTTATGGGAATATTGGAGCATTCCTGCAAAACAGAACGTGAGAACTATAGGAACAATCCTCCACAAAACCGGGGAACCCTTCAGATTCTCTGCGCGAGATTTTCGCCTGGATTGACCCGCCAGGTGTGTTTTCAGTTCCCACGGTGATCTTTGATGCCTTATAAGGGCACTGGTGAAATTTTTGTGAAAATTTGTAGTTTGATCATTTTTTGTTACTATTTTTGAAACTAAAGTGTTTATGAAAATTTTGGAGCATCATTTTCGTCAATACCGCTCTCGAAGTTACCTGAGCAAAAAACTTTACCTTGACAATTTCTACCAAGTTTTTGGATTAAATAATGCCAGAAAAACAGAAACTGCGATATTTCCTTTAGATTATTTCCCCAGGTATTCAAGTCCAGGTAATTTTTCCCAGGTATTTTTCGGTAATTTCCCCAAGGTATCTTTCTTTAGCGATTTCCCCAGGTAATTTCCCTCTGTCCTGCTCCAGAATGATTCCTTCCAGACTTCCCAATAAAACTACCCAGGGAATTATCCAGGAAAATCCAGAAAAATTATCAATAGTGACAGTACACTCTCCTGGCCACCCAAGCTCTTGATTGCTTCCCATACCTTCATCGCCCAAAGCATTCCTTCCACAATTCCAAATACAAACACTTTTCTTTTTCCGTTTTGACTCGCGCACAATTCTCCGCGCATATTTTCTCCGGCTCAAAAACTTTGCTTGAAGAAATGCGCGCAAATCGCCGTAATCGGCCTTCGAACACGCCACAATAACGCCCTCAGCCCCCTAAATGGTGCTGCTAGGGGGGAAACGCAGGGGAGAAGCTGAGGGAAGAGAATGGGGGAAGCAGGCAGGGGAGAAGAACAGGTTCCACTTTGGTCGCCGCTGAGCGCCAGAGGCCGCTCAGCGCTTATTTTCATCCAGAACTCTCTGTTTGGCTGCCCTAATGCCGCATATGGAAGGCCGCTAGCAAAAAAACTGATCAGTGATCTTTCAGCTCAAAACTGAGCTTGCAGTCCATCGGCAAACGGAATTCAGTTTATATTCTGTCTGATCCTTGATCCAGCGAGAGATCAGGCAGAGATCCTCGATCCCGGATTCCAGGATCGAAAAATTTCTAATTTTCAACTTGCCTAGGTTCAAGTCCTAGTGACCGCACAAGTTTTTTGTGAACAAAAAAAACATTCGCGGTCACTAGGACTTGAACCTAGGCGGGTTACCCCAACAGATTTCTAGTCTGTCGCCTTAACCACTCGGCCATAACCGCGCATATTTGATCCGGTGGAACATATGCTCATATTCGTTTTGGAAAAGAGAAATTTCATTAAATTTGATGAAAAATTAATTTATTTACCATTTGGGTCAGGTTTTGCTAAATTGGTCATAAATTTGTTGCTACTGTCTCTATGGCAACTTTTGTGTTGTTTCCAATCTTTTCATATTTTCTACTTAAAAAAATTCTTGTTCCAGAAATTTCTGGATCTGTCAAAGTCAGATATCTAAATCTGATACTACTCTTTCTAAACTTTTTTTTATAATGTTCAATACTATTTTCAAATTTTTGAAATCGCGCTAAAACTTGCCCGTTTCATCGTCAAAAAGTTGACATTTTAATAGCAACATCAGATTTATGACCAACATAGCAAAACTGAAAAAAGACGCAAAACAAATCTATTCTTGTCACTTTTCGCCATTGCAAATGCCCTTTTAGAGATTCTTCGCCCTGTTATTTTTTGTGTTTGTAATTTTTTCTCTTCGGCAAAAAACCTTCCGGTGTTCCCAAACATTTTTTTCTTTATGTCCTTCCTAATTGGCAATGTAAACTTTTTTCTGTGAGGGATCGTAAACCCTCAAGGTCATCCTTGAATCGCTTTTTGTCATTGTGTTTGGTGCGCATTGGATTGCTTTGCCTCTTTTATTCCTCTATCGATCAAAGGCGGCGAGGATCGACTTCTCTGGATTTTTCTCTTTATTAGTCCATTCCAAATATGGATTCAGGAACGCTTTTTCCAGGATTTTATATTCCAGAATTTTATTGATTCTTCATTTCAAAAGAGCGCTAAAATTTTGGAAACAGACGAAAAAATGCAATAAAAAGCTCAAGGGAAAGTGGTATTTTTGGCCAAAATTAAAAAAATCCAAAAAAATTTCAGTATTTTTAGAAAATTTTTGCTTATTTTGGTTCAAATTTAAAGATTTTTGTAAAAATTTTAAACTTTCTGGAAGAATTTCTAAATTTTGCCAAAAATAAGTAAGAAATAAAAAAATATAAAAAATACATAAAAAAGCAAAAAATAACCGAAAAATGAAAATTTTACATCAAAAATGCAATTTTTCGCCCAATTTTTCCCTGCTCTTTGAAAAATTTTCTGGAAATCAATTTCTGGATCCCTGTTTCGACGCCCAATTTCGCGCATTTCCGCTCGATTATTCCTCACAACCTCATCCCCTCCCTCAGGCATTAGTGTCATTGCTTGTCAATCACCTGCGCTCACCTGTCTGTTCCGAAAAGTGTTCCACCTTTTCGTTTCTTCGAGAATCTCCTGGAAGGCCGTCTGCCATTTGTCAACCACAACCTGTCAACCCAAACAAACCCCGTCTCCCCTGCGATGACATGCGAGATGACCGTGAAAGTGGGTCACCGCCAGGATCACCGGCTCTAATTCCCGCGCACTTTGGGGGAATTAGCCGTCATCTCACCACAGGGGCCATTTCGCGGGTGAGCGGTTAAGTGCGCAGGTGAATCTAACGGTACATGCATGCACCTTTAGATATCATAATTATGGCTTGTCTTTGTTTGGCACTTCTTTAAAGTGCATTCTTGGAGGGTCTGGAGTAATTTTGGCAATTATTTCTGAGGTTTCAGGAATTTTAGGAATTCCAGTGACCTTTACCTGTCCCGTTAGGTTTTGAGCTAACATTGGAATTTGAAGTGGAATTCCACACATTCCAAACATTCCAAGCTAATGGTTTCAAAACTGAGCATTTTCCTACTTCAATTTTGAATGCGCTTGCCATATTTGGGCATAAATCTCCTCCAACTCAAGATTTTCTCCGTTTTTTTATTCCAGAATTTTCAGGATCCCAGACTTCTTTTTCCAACACTTTTGTCGCCCGCCACCGAATTTACATTCCTATCTCGCCTTTCATTTTCGCTGATGCATTTGCTATTTTGCTCTCGCACTGTTATCTAATTTAGCCCATTTCTCGCCAACAATGTTTATAATCAAATTACGCATTCGCACATCCAGGATCCATCCTGGGATTGGGCTTTGTCGGCTCCACTATTCTAATGGACATTCATTCTTCTTCTCATTTGCTTAATTTCCGAGGCGGTCAAGAGTGCCGAGCAAATGAGACGTGCCGAGTCAGACTTTATGGACACTCTCTGGCTTCTCTGGCACACACTCTCTCTCGTATAATATATCATGGGCTTTGACCTTTTATGAATTCCAGGATTCAGATTTCTGGAACACTCTGACTTCTCTGGCACTATCTCTCATGTGACCATTTGTTATTGATCATGAGACCACCCAAGTCTATATAAGGAAAGGCTCCGGAAGTGATTTTTCACGCCTCGTAGAAAGCGTAAATTTTTGAAGGTATTTCTAGCGGACTATAAAAAAAAACTTTTCCGAGAAAAAAATTTCCAGAATAATCCAGAATAGTTGTCAAAACTCTTTAGATCCAAATTTTAGTTTTGTTTTAGGAAAAGTTTGCGACAAAAAGAAACATTGAGCAAACATATCGAAGTTCTAGAGCGAAAATACCGTATTCCTTCTAATAGATCCCCTGAGGAGGACATTCAAAAATCCATTCAGCACTTTAATTTTCGATACCATAATTCGGAAATATCACGTTTTGCCTACAGGACGTTTTGCCTACTCCTTATAAAAACGACGTTTTGCCTACTCGTTATAAAAAGGACGTTTTGCCTACCGAACGTTTTGCCTAGAGGACGTTTTGCCTACCCCTTATAAAAAGGACGTTTTGCCTACTCCTTATAAAAACGACGTTTTGCCTATTTATTTCGCCTACTCCTTATAAAACGGACATTTTACCTATATTTTTTATTCAAAAGGTTAATAACAACAGAAAATAAGCATAGTTGCTTGTTTGGCGCCTTATAAGGGTTGTTCGGGAGCTTAAGCCTAAGATTAACTCCCTTTAGGCGTGCACAGCGGGGCCCCAAGCCTAAATCCTTGTTTGGCGAGTCTAGGTAAAAATCCCCCCGGTAAAAATCCCCCCGTTTTCAAAAAATCATATAAAAATGGCCAAAAAACATGAAAATGCCCATTTTTTTTCGCTGAATTCGTATTTGTTGGGTTGTTCAGCCTAAGACTGCACAGCAGCCTAAGCCCCAAGCCTAAGACTAAGTCCGATTGTGCGTGCACAGCGGGGCCCCAAGCCTAATGGCTTGTTTGGCGCCTTATAAGGGTTGTTTAGCCTAACGTAAGGGTTGTTCGGGAGCATAACCCTAATCCGATTTAACGTGAAATACGAATTCAGCGAAAAAAATGGGCATTTTCATGTTTTTTGGCCATTTTTATATGATTTTTTGAAAACGGGGGATTTTTACCGGGGGAATTTCTACCGGGGGGGATTTCTTCCGGGGGGATTTCTACCGGGGAGGATTTTTACCGGGGGGATTTTTACCGATTCCCTTGTTTGGCGCCTTATAAGGGTCGTTTTAACCCAAAATAGGAATTTGGGGCAGTAAAACGTCCTTTTTACAAGGAGTAGGCAAAACGTCCTGTAGGCAAAACGTCCGGTAGGCAAAACGTCGTTTTAATAAGGAGTAGGCAAAACGTCCTTTTTATAAGGGGTAGGCAAAACGTCCTGTAGGCAAAACGTCCGGTAGGCAAAACGTCCTTTTTATAACGAGTAGGCAAAACGTCCTGTAGGCAAAACGTCGCGCTCCGCATAATTCTATTCTTCTAGATTCCGGTACATTCTAGAACATCCTAAAAACTCGAAAATTTCAAAAATTGCTACATTTCAATATTACTTTTCCGAATCGATTCGAAACATTAAATTTTATTGCGACCTTTTCCACGACCCTCCCCGATTGAAATTCGATCCTGAAACCTCCCTCAGTTCTATTACACTTGTCATAATATTCCGTTATATTAGCAAATCCTCGCAAGTTGTTAGCTTTATGTTTACCACACCCAAAATCCCGACCAAAATCCCGGCTCAGCTAACAGTCCCGACCAGCGCTCAAGCGGTCATTCGATGTTTTGTCTCTGCGCGAACGCTTTCTGGATACACTAAAGTGCAGCGGGTCTCGCTCTTGACCACCCAAAGCTTTTGTCTTGCTCAATCCATATCCCAGGATGACCTTTTGTTTAGGCTCTTGTCCACTCTCGCTTGCCCAATTTTCCGTTCATAATAATAACGGGTCGGCCCACACACATAAACATAGGGCAAGGATCTGGGATATTTTCCAGGATGTCTTCCAGGATTTGGCCTAAAGATAGGGTTGGGAGGAAATTGGGCATCTTGCTCTCGAAGAAGAAATCTCGGTCTTGACATGCAAATAGCCATTGGCCACCGAAATTGCGGTTATTAGGATGGGCTGGGAGCTGTCATCGAGCGGGTCCGAGATTTTCATTTGATGATTCATTGGGGAAGTGTTCGTCTGGGATAATAGTGCAAAGTCTTTTGTCTGGAATCCATTGAGCTCATACGCAGTCCAAAGATAGGAAGTCCAGAGGCAGAAAAAAAATTCGGGAGTAGGGTTGACCAAATTTTGAGGAGTGACCTTAGGAAAATTTACACTTTTAGGGGACCTTGTCATATATTTCGGGATTTCTGAGGGGGTTTCAATCCCTCCCTCGAATCCGCCTTTATATGGGCCAGCATAGACTTACCTGTACTCTTGAGAAGGTATGGAAGTTCTCAGGGAAAAATCCCAGAAAAAATTTTGTTTTAGCCTGAAAGTACATTTTTTTTCAGTCCATACCTGCTTCTTTACCTCACCTGTCCTCACCTGTCCCAAAATTCTCAATTTTCTTTTGTGTATATTTTTATTTTCACTCAGGAAAAGGAATTCCCCGGAGAAACGCATCGATTCTCGAGAATGTCCACTCGAATCGATGGACTATTGCTGACTGGCAGCAGTGGTCAGCGATTCCCTCCTCCTCCACATCCCGGGATTGCCCACTCTCGCTCTCACTCACCACTTTCACTTTCCTGACCACCGGTTGTTGTTATTTGGCGATTATCCTTCGCTCTCGTATTTCACTTGAGTCCATTGCGCAGGTAGACGAGAGTCGATCGATAAAATAATAAATAGGGCCTTGGCTAACTCTTACCTGTCTAGAAAGTTCACCTATCAGGTAAAGCACGGCATTTATTGTAGAGTTACGGTATTCACTCTAATTAGACCCCTCATCCGTCACGCATGTCGGTGGCGTTTATTTTTTAAACGAAAAAATTCTAGAATCTTCTAGAAGTGTTTGGTACCAGAAGATAGCCTTGGGTCTTGGCTACCTTCTGGTACCGAACACTTCTGGAACCTTCTCGAATTTTTTCATTTTAAAAATAAACGCCACCGACCGTCGCGACGGGCAAGTCGGTCTAATTAGGGGGGATACGGTAGTTTTAATTTCAAACCTTCCATAAACTTTTTTGAAGCAAAAATTAGGAAAAGCGGTCAAAAAGTTGGACTTTTACCGAAAATGCCATTTTTTCAAGGTTAGTGTAAATTTTTCAACCAAAAATTTTTTATGGAAAAGATATATTAAAATATTCAAGGTAGATTTTGCCTCTACCTGTCTACACTCTGAAGAAATCAGCACCTGAAAAAATTTCTCATGTAAATCCCATCAATCATTGTCCTCTCCTTTTTCAAAGCGGTGCCGAAGGTCGAGCTCTGTTCATATTTTCCCTAACATCTCCATTTACATACCTGTTCCCACAAATTTTCTCTCACCTGCGCAATAACAAATAACGCTGTGTGTGGCCTTGGAAAGTTTATAGGAAACTATGCCCAGAACAATGTTCTGCAAAAAAAATTTGCGTTTGTTGTTTTTCTAGAATTTTCTAGAATGTAGACGAGGGTTCTAGAATGTGCCAATTTTTGTAGTATTTCTCAAATTTTTCCATTTTTCATCTAGATCGTTTTAGAAGGAACTTTTTCGCATTCTTCCTGCACATATATGGAATGCCTTTCTAAAAGCTTCTAATTATTCTACATACTTCTAGAATGTAGCAAAAATCGCTATGGAACATTCTAGGAGAAACTAGAAGGTTATAGAAATTTCATATAAACCATTCTATACCTGCGGAAATATTGATATCAAGTTCCTTCCAGAAACTTCTAGAACGCCCTAGAAACCCCTCCAAAGTACGTCACCCCAAACCCTGACGTAAACCCCCCATTTTATACGAAAATTTTCCCCTTTTCTCCTCCGATTTGTACCGGTTCCAAATCTGCGCAATAACAAATAGGGATTTGCGACCTTGGACAGAGATTCTTGATCCTTCACCTGGTGAAACTCAAGGGGAAAGGTGAAAGGCGATTTGGGATGGGCACTCATCACAATGGGAAATCGCAATGGAAACTTTTTCGCGCGAATAATCGCAGGATTAAAGTTTTTACATCGGAAAGCTCAGCTCTGGGATCAAAAGACAACACCTGTGCTATTCAAGTTCAAGAATTTTTGCACCTGGTTTCCGGTCCCAGTTTTGCGGATTTATGACTAATCGGTGCATTTTCGCAGAAATTTTGTATATGTCTATAGAAATTCAGGATGAAATTTTTTGCTGATGTTTGATTCACTTTTATGCAAATTTTGGTATTCCTGAAAAAAGGAGCAAAAATTTTTCCAGGATTGAAAAATTTTTTTGTATCTATTTTTGGAATAATCCTTGGCCATTTTCTGGATAGATTTTGTGTCCTGACAGGATTTTCATCCTGTTCAGCTCGAATATGGCATTATTTTCGCGTTTACTTATACGGTAGTATACCCCCCAACGCGCAACTTTGCAGTCGAATTATCAGCTTAAAAACATCGCATCAATGCTTCAAAACTGTGAAAGGCTTTGAATTGCCGCCAAACTGTCATTCAGTTCTGGAACATTCTAGAAGGGTAAGTGATGGTTCAAATTAACACTGATGATTTGGCCTTTCGATTGAGGCATTACTCACTCTTCTAGAATGTTTCTTTGAGAGCTTTGGCATTTTGTGGCGTTGGCCGCAGATTTAAACCCTTTCTACCTTTTGAAGCATCAAGGTGATACACAGAAGTTCAATTTGGAAAAAACGATACATCGAATGCTCCCTTAATCTATAATCTCTTTTAGTAGCTTACTGTAATACGATCAGAATCTCGAAATGTTGCAAAATAATAATCGCAACGTATGATCGCAACATACTAATTCAATAATTTCACGTGCATTTTTCAGAGAACCGCCAAACCCGCCAGCATCCCAGGCAAACATTTCCGCTATAGCGCATCCCAAAAACAGCTCCAGGCCATCTAATGTCCTGCCGAAACCAAAGTCAAACAACGCTACAACGATGAAAGTTGCCATTCCTTCCACTTCCTCCAGCTCACCCCTTATTAATAATTCCGTTCAAAACTGTGCCAAAACTTGCACTATTACAAGTCCAAATTCTTTAAATTCCTCGAATTCCTCAGCAAAATCTCCCAAGCCGCGACCCCCGCCGAAGCCATCCAAAGACGTCGTGGAGAGAGCGTTGGCCAATAACGGGACCAATGCCTCGAGAAACGGTATCGAGAAATCCAACGGGAAAACTGCGCCTGCGACGAAGCCGAAGCCAAAAGTTGCGGAAAATGTGAAAAAAGTTCCGGATAATCCGAAATCGGAGAGCGAAGTAAAACGGACCGTCGTCGAGGATCAAAGACCTGGTACTAGTGAATCCATGAAAAACTCTGCGACGATGAAGCTGGAGCCTCAAAGTTTGAATTCTCGAAGTGCGCGGTCGCAAGGAAGACCAAAAGTTGTAAGTTGAAAGATCAATGACCAATTTTTTGCTGGAAAAAATCCTGGAAAAGCCCATTTTTTATCATTTTGGAGCTTGGAATTTAATATGGCCTGAGGACATGACCACATGTCTTGAAGGTATAGTACGTCTTGTAGCTAAAAATTCCTAAAAATTGATTACTCCATCCAAGAATTCCACTAAAAGGTAAATTCCGTGCCCATTCTCGGATGAAATCCACAGTCTATCCATGGAAAACATGGATTTTAAAAATTGTAGCAAAGGGGAAAATCTCGCCTGGATATCCGAGAATCCTAGGAAACGCTTTCTTTCGAAAATTTCTTCGCCGCATTTTTTCCTAGAATTCTTCTAGAATGTTCTTCCTTTCAGAAGCCACCATCGCCAACGTGCGCGAAATCTTCGTCAAAGCCAAAAGAGCAACTTAGCCCAAGACCACCCACCGCGACCACCCAAAGTGAGCCTTTTGTGGACATCAAATCCGAGACTGGAAAAGAGGAGGAAGAAAGTAAAACCATCAAGAACGATGACTCAGCCCAGCAATCCACCTCTGGATCAGCTGGAACTTCCAGCAAAAGGTGAGGTTGACATTTTTCTGGATGTTTTTCCAGGATTTTTCCTGGATTCAATGACAAACTTTCACTTTTCGCGTTTTTCGCAGAAAAGTGCGACCAAACAATAAAAATGTCATCAACCCAAAAGTAATGTAACATTCTAAGCCCTAGACTACATCCTAATCTCTCCCGCTCTTGACCTAGTAATAAAAATAATGAGTCGGTTCCAGCGCATATCATTCCTTTTCAATATTTTCGAATCATAACTTTGCTTTCCGTGTGCGCGGAATGGATGAGCCCATTCCGCGCATACCTTAAAAGGGCATACCTTAAAAGGACATACATTAAAAGTGCAAGCACTATTATCCTAACGGTCCTACTTTCCCTCAAGGAATCATCCTCAAAGAATCTTGTGCGTTTTTGGGTTTGCGTCAAATTAAATAACAGTTTAATGGATACGAGCAAAAGTCGCGCAGACCCAAAGAAAAATCGTTAATCGAGCCCATTCTCTGGCTAAACCAGCCCATTTTTGCTTTCTGAGCTCAATGATTCACTTTTCTGTGGTGTTGTGGGGAGTTCTAGAAGGTTCTAGGCGTCTAGAAAGTTGAAGAAGAAATTTTTAAGTAAGATTGAAAATTCTTTGCTTTCATTTCAGAATTTTACATTTTTGATAAAAAAGTGCTAAAAATTCCAAAACTTGGATTTTTGTATAAAAAATATGTAAAAATTTTAAAAATAAAATGTCAAAAAACGCTTAAAAACCCAAGAAAAGAATAAAATTTCGTTAAAAATGGTAATTTTGGCCAAAAAACCATTTTTCATATGAATTTTTGTTTGAAACTTTTCGGTGCATTCCTTATCATTCACTCAAGATTTGCAATGTCGATCTGAAATGCACTTTTAACCTGCCTATGATTGTTGCATAAAGCAAAGTACTTTCATTCCAGGATCGTCCGGAAGCCATCAGTTCGACCTCCACCGCCTCCTCCACCCACATCGGCTGCAAATCCGACCAAGATGGCCTCCAAAGGTATAAATCCTCATAATCCTCCAAAGACGGTGATGGTGCGCAAGTTGATGTCTCCGCCTCCGGAAGGCATCCACTCAGGAGATTTCTCCTCATTTACCTTGCCCAGGTATGATGTTCGGAAATCGGAGTTTCAGTTTCAAAATTTTTACGTTGAAAATGTAGGGCGTATTTGTTGCTATGCTTAAAACTAAGTCCAAGCTTAAAACCAAGCCTGATCTTAAAAGTAAACTGAAGCTTAAAACTAAGCTCAGACTTAAAACTATGCTTACGCTTCCAGGTTACCGTCAATACCACCACCGTCTCCACCAAAGGACTCCCTGCCAACTCACTCGATTTCACTCTCGAGACAGATGGACGACGATCTCGACGATGGCGGCGAGAAATTCGATGAGTTGTACGAAGAAATCGAACAGGCTTTTATGGTATCTTAAGTTTTGGCATTGTTCCTTAAGCGAATGTTGCATTAGCATATGTAGGATGTTTTCTGGAATGTTCTAGAACATTTTTAGTAATCTTCGAGAATGGTCTTATAAATGGCTATATAATGTTCTAGAAGAAAAATGAAAAGTTCAAAACTATCTAGAAGAAGAACACATTCTTAGAACATTCTAGAATATTCTGGAAGAATATTCTAGAATGTTCTAGAACATTCTGAGTAATCTTCGAGAATGATCTTATAAATGACTCTGGAACTTTTGGAAGAAAAGAAAATGTTCTAGAACATTCTAGAAGAATACATTCTTAGAACATTCTAGAATATTCTGGAAGAAAGTTCTAGAACATTCTAAACTGGCATAGTACACCCTTCTAGAGTATTCTGGATGCTCTAATAAGGTGTCCTTCTTCTAGAATGTTCTTCTAGAAGAATTTTCGACTTGTTCTAGAACATTCTAGAAAGTTTGTCTTTCAGGAAGAAAGACAACGAAAACTTAGCCAAGAAGCCACTTCTTTCTCGTTCAATACAACACATTACGGAGAAAGCCAAACTCTCGAGAGGACAGGAAAATCTGACACGTATGCTCAAAACAATGGCGAAAAGTACGTGCCAAAGTTCCGGAAGAAAATTTATGGAAGGTACGGTTGACTAAATAAGAATTGGGGACTCTACAATGGCAAAACTTTTACCGCGAATTTGAATTTTTATTACAAGTTTTTCCATTTTTGCCAGATTTTCCTGAAATTGATGAAAATTTAGTCAAAAATTTTAAAAACTTTAAACTCGCGCCATAATTTTTTGGTGGGAATTCAAATTGCTGACGCTAAAGTCTTTAAATATTCATTAGAATGATTCCGGTTTTCAGATTCTCGCCTCCGGATTTCTACCGGAGCTCAATGGCCAAGCCGACGTCTCCGAATCCAAATGCCCTGAAGCCAAAAAACCACGACTATGACTCACTGTCCATCTATGCCGCTGAGGTGGCATCAATCGCCTCTCGAGATCATCACTACTCCTCTTCTCATTTATATGCCTCGGGCGACGAAAAGTTTGATGGAGCACAAAATTTGGCACAGAACGATTCAGGATACAACTTGGTGGATCGCAGTTTCGCTGGTCAGAGTCGGGATCAGAGACATGAAGGCTTCAGTGATGACGTAATTTTTTTCGGTTATTTTGGGAGAAATTTGAAAAATGTGATACTTTTTTGATAAAAAAAGTAATTTTTTACAGCCAATGCCCACAATATTTAAAAAATGGTACTTTTTCGACAACAATTGTAATTTTTGAGAGTTATTTAGTCAAAATTTAAAAAAAACGGTACTTTTTTTCCAAAAGGTAATTTTTTCAGTCAATGCCCCAAAATTTTAAAAAATGGTATTTTTCGAAAAATTGTAGAATTGATCAGTTTCCGGTTGAGTAAGCCTCCGGATAACTTTCAAAAAAAACGAATTTTCGGTGATCTTTGATGTTTTATAGAATTTTTTAAATTCATTTCTAGAATATTTAGACCAAAATATTTCAAAAAAGAACCAAAAATTTGTACATTTTTGACCAATTTTTCTTCCAGGATGACATCAGCTCCCCAAACGGACCACACAACCAGTCCTACTCCGACTACCTTCCCGGAAACACTGCCACCTTCACCGCACCTCGTCTCAAATGGCGACATTGCGGCAGGTACGACACCTGGTCGGCTTCGGCCCATCCCGAACAGGCGGCCATGGTCCGGAGTGTCGCTGAGGAGAGTCGGACTTTTAGCGGCGATTACCCGCATTCGGCCAGAGGGCATTCGATCCGAGGTGGCAGTGGGTCGAGAGCAAAGTCCACGTATCAGCACAAGCGCAAAAGTCTGAGCGAGCTGTGGCGATTCAAGAGCGAGTTGCAACTTAATTTCACGAAAAAGGTAATTTTTGGGATTTTTTTTAATTTTTTGGGATTTTTTAAATTTTTTGTGATTTTTTTCCTGGTCATGAAATCCGCGAAGTTGGGTTTTTAAAATTTGCTTGGCGATGTAAATGTATAAAAAATTGCGCAAAATTAAAAAAAACTGGCAAAAATGGTGAAAATTATGCTAAAATCTGAAAAATGCTACAAAAATTAGAAAACGATACAAAAAACGGTCACAAATCAAAAAAATTGTGTCAAAAATTACTCAAAAATGCGAAAACTGCCCAAAAAGTTGAAAAATTTTCAAAAAATTTCAAGATCCAATTTCCAAAAAGCTCAACTAAGCCAACGCAAAAAAAATATAACAAAAATTGTCCAAACAGCCAAAATTTCAGAGAAGAAGAACCAAAAAATTCTATCCCATTTCCCTGGGGGTCTAACCAATAAATTTTACGCAAATTATTAATAAGACCAAAAATTATTATAAAAGTTTTTTTAGTTTTTACCATTTTTTTGCAAAATTTCCCCAAATTTTGCAAAAATTTTCCCAAATTTTGTAAAAATGGCAAAAATTTCGAAAAAATTCAAAATTTTTTATATTTTAAATTATTAATAAGACCAAAAATTATTATAAAAGCCCAGATCGAATCTCCAGGATTTACCCTCCGGCACTTATTGTCCATTTGTTGTCCAAAATCCTTTTCTCTGACCCACCGCGCAAAATATCGCAACTCCTTCGGCGTCCCCAATGCCTCATTCCTCGGACCGCTCATCCCAAGACGAACTCTTCCCTCAGAAATTCCACCGAAGCGCGGCCCCAAAGCAGTCAAAATGTCAATCAATTTTCCTGGAACAGAGAATTTTCTCTCATTGGCAGTGCCAATGAGAGACCGTTATTTATTGCCTTGCACAGTCACTTACTGCCCATCGCTTTTTTCTGTTTCTTTAATAGATTGAGTCACTTCCGAGCAGTTTCGAACATTCTAGAATGTTCTAGGCTTTTCTTCTGTTTTATCTTTTTAAAATGATAAGTTTTTATGGGAAAAATTGCACTGTTTATTTCAGAAAAGAGCCTGATTTGAATTTTTTGGACTCTTGATTATATTTTTGCAACATTTTGCAACATACGATTTTTTATTACCTTTTTGACTCGATTAGATACACTTTGGATATCATTTTATATAATCTTACTTTTAAAAAGTTTATCCAACCTCCTAAAATGGATAGTTGGGACGAAGAGACTTCTGATAGCGCCAGGGGCCAATGGACCACCCACGTCGATTTCTGTTCTTTCGGCGTTTTTAAATCCAGTGTTTCATAATTTTCGCCCAATTTTGATCATTTTTCCATTTTTAAACAAACTTTGCCATTTCTAACAAATTTTGAAAATAAAAATTTTTAACTTTCTATTCGAAAATTTTGAAACAAAAATTTGCAACATCTGACCTTTAAGACATTTTACTCCAAGGAAATCCCAAAATTACGACACCAAAAGTCAATTCCCCAAAAATGGAATAACTGTTTGCCTTTCGGATAAACTATTCTCCTTTCATTTTGTTTCCCGTTATATTTTCGCGCCCGCATATTTGTTTCTGTTTTGATCCAGAAACAATTTTTTGTTTATACAAAAAAAATTCATCTGTCCTTTTGACATCCCAGCAGATGACGATGAGATATTACCTCCGAGCACGGCCTTACACCATTTCCGTTGAGTAGGACCGCTTCCTGGATTTGTCTTCCTGGATTTGCCTTCCAGGATGTCCCTTTTTTATAAGTACAAAAAATTGAGTGCCCTAACCTCCGCTCCGAATTTCCTCCCGGAAGCACTTTCTAAAAACCGTTAGATCCAACGGTTGGGTATTGAATATATTATACCTCTGATTTGAGATGCTTTCTGCTGTCGTCTTCCTCATTCCTCGGAGCTTTTTCTTGGGACCCAAAAATGGGCATCAAAAATTGCGTCGCTCTGAGAACAGTTAACCGCACTCCAATAGTGCAAATTTTTGAAGAAAATGTGCTATTTTTGGCTTTTTGGTCAATTTTCACTAGATTGGTCACAAATTTGATATTACTCATCCTATGTCAACTTTTTGTCCAGTTTCCAACACTATTTTCAAATTTTTGAATTCGCGCCATTGGTAACACTAAAAAGATGGCATTTCATACCTGTTTTATCAAACATCCTAGACTTGCTGAAGAAATTTTGATTAAATGAGGGTTTTTCGCGCGAATTCAAAAATTTGAAAAATGCCATGGAATCTAGACAAAAAGTTGACATAGAAGAGTAATATCAGATTTATGACCAACATTTCAAAAATTTCACAAAAACGCAAAATGAGCCATTTTTCATCAAAAATTCCTCTTTTCTTGATTGCTTTTTTGTTTCCGTTATGTTTATTCCATCGCCGGCATTGATTATCATCGCTGTGATTCATAACAAAATAACAGGCCATATTATTATGAAAATTCTAGAAGCATATGCTTTTGCTGGACCGGTTACATCCCAGGAAATTGATACCCCTCGGCCATGTCTGTACTGTGGTGCGACATGCCCTTGGGCAATGATATTGTTCCGCTTGTTGTTTATAATAGTGCATATTATAAAAGTGCATCTTGAGGAGTGCCATTGGCACAGGTCCAGCTTATGTTTCGTTCTCGCGTTGGTTGGAGGAGTTTTTTCTAATGTTTTTAGTTTGGAGCGCATATGAAAAACTTGGCTTGACAAAGAAAATTTTTGAATTGATTTTTTCCCGCCAAATATTTAATTGCGGTAAAAAGGGGTCCTGGAAATTTTTGGTAGGGGGATTACCCGGATTAACCCCAATTTCTCACCTCAATTTATGTCTCAAAATTTCAACTTTTTTTGCAAATTCGAGAATTTGAGACAAAAATAATTAAATCTCGAGAATCTTGAATCGAGATGCGGCATGCAATATACCGATGTGTAGCCCAAAGTCTTAGCTTTGATCTGAGCTATTACACATCCTTCTAGAATGTTCCGGAAAAAAGTTATGGCAAAAAAGGCCACTGGGGAGGTTTGACCGGTTCCCCTATTAGAGTAAAATTTTTTACAGCCACAACTTTTCCTCGTAGAGGAGACGCGTGGGAAAGAGCATGGGATAAAAGTGCAAATGAACTTTAAAATTCCCGGATTAACCCGAAAATTTTCGCAAAATTTCTCAAATTTACTTTGATTCAATTTTCAGATGGACCAAATCCGCTCAAAGGTGAACGGCACCATTTCCGGTCGACACTCTGCCGCATTCCATTCCCACGCTTCCAATCCCGGTGCCAGGACCTCCATGTTCTACGTCGAGACTCAAAGGTGCGCCGAATGCGAAAAGATCGGGAATCAGTTTTGCTACTGCAATCGAAATTCAAATTCGCGCCCCGCCGACCATTTGGACTATTTCGGAGAGGACGAGACAAACGAGAATCCAGGAGATCGCCAGCGACCACCTGAGGACGATGACGAATGCATTTATGGAGATGACTGGTCCTCGAGCGACGAAGAGGACGAATCCCGAGCTGGATATGGTTGGTTTTTGGTTTAAAGTGCAAAAATGTATAAAATTGCAAAAAATTTGGGGAACTGGTCAAAACCCCCGCGACCATTTTTGCAATAACTTTTTACTGGAACATTCTAGAAGGATGAGTAATAGCTTAAATGAAAGCTAAATCTTTGGGCTACTGATCGGTATATCACTTGCCGCATCTCGATCCAAGATTCTCGAGATTTAATTATTTTTGTCTCAAATTCTCGAATTTTCAAAAAAATGAAATTTTGAGACAAAAAAATTGAAACTCGAGAATCATGAATCGAGATGCGGCAGGTAATACCGATTTATAGCTCAAATTCTTAGCTTTGATTTAAGCTATTACTCATCCTTCTAGAATGTTCCAGAAAAAAGTTATGGGAAAAGACCGCGGTGGTTTTTGAACTAAACTCAAAAATTTGAAACAAACTTTGAATTCGCGCGAATCAAATGACTGTTTCGCGCATAATATCAGGCAGTGCGCGACCCTATTTTTCGCCTTAAAATGCTTTTTAATCTGATTTTCATCTCATCAATTCGAAGACTTTCTCTGTTATGTCACCTCAAGAGTCACCAAACCCAATTTTAGACACCTTTCTCAATACTAGACTTGTTGACTCATTTCTAATGCGTTTGCATAAAGTGCATCCTAGTCTTCCACTTCTAGCATCCCCTCTCTTCTGCAAAAAATGTACTTTTGCAGCTAAAAGTGCCCATTTTGGGACCGTGACTCAGAATCTCGAGAATTGTTGACAATTTTCTCAATCCAACCTGAGCTTAAGCCTTAAGTGCATTTCCGTTACTTTTGACATTTCTTTTTGATGCCATTTCAAATTTTGTCAACCTGCTATTAGACACAAACTCGTCTGTGTCCTCTAAGTTGGGACCAAGATTGCGCTTGAAAACGTTCTCGATCTCTGAAGTGTTTTCGGCGCCGGAATTAGAAAAGTTTATCACGTGAGTCTAAAAGTGCAAGCCAAAGTGCATTTGCCACCGTGACTCGGAATCACGATAATTGTTGGATAAAGTGCATCCATGTGGGTAAAAGAACTGGGCGAGGGGGGTTCCAACAGGGGATACGAGATCTCGAGATTCATCTGTTCGTGCAAGCCTTAGGCATGCTTCCTACCTTAGTTAGACCCTAAGGGACAGAATGAGCCACAATTCTGATCCTAAGGGTCGTTCCCCTCCAAAATCCCTCGGCATTGGCGTTGTGACCAAATAGGGGTAAACGATCCTTAGGCTCCCCAAATTAGGCTTAGGCTAAGACTTAGGTTTAGGCTTAAGGTTGAATCTTAAGATATCGCATACCCCCGCCCCAGTCCGGAGTATCTACCCCATCCAAATACTGCACTTCTTCAACGTAAAGTACACTTTTTCATGCGCCCAATTTGGCACCGTGACTCAGAATCTCGAGAATTGTTGACAATTTTCTCAATCCAACCTGAGCTTAAGTGCATTTCCGTTACTTTTGCCCTTTCGTTTGACGCCGTATCAAATTTTGTCAACCTGTTATTAGACACAAATTCCATTGGATCCCTACTTTAAAAGGTCAGACTGAGCTTGAAAACATTCTCAATTCGAAAAACTAATCTCGTGATTTCACGTGTAAAAACTTATGCCCTCGAGCGCTGTAAAATTTGCTGGACCGGTTACATCCCAGGAAAATGATACCCCTCGGCCATGTCTGTACTGTGGTGCGACATGCCCTTGGGCAATGGTATTGTTCCGCTTGTTGTTTATAATAGTGCATATTATAAAAGTGCATCTTGAGGAGTGCCATTGGCACAGGTCCAGCTTATGTTTCGTTCTCGCGTTGGTTGGAGGAGTTTTTTCTAATATTTTTAGTTTGGAGCGCATATGAAAAACTTGGCTTGACAAAGAAAATTTTTGAATTGATTTTTTCCCGCCAAATATTTAATTGCTGTAAAAAGGGTCACCGGTAACTTTTAATCTGGGGGATTACCCGGATTAACCCCAACTTCTCACCTCAATTTCTCACCCTTCAAACCCCCCACGGCTATTGTTCCGTTTGTTGTTTATAAAAGTACATCTTGACGAGTGCCATTTCAAATTTTTGTCAACCTGCTATTAGACACAAACTCAGCTGTGTCCTATAATTTTGGACAAATTGCGCTTGAAAACGTTCTCGATCTTTGAAATGTTTTCGGCGCCGGAATTAGAAAAAACTCATCTCGTGATCTAAAAGTACTAGTCAAAGTGCGATTTTGCCACCTTTACTCAGAATCTCGAGTATGACGGACCAGCTTGTCTGTCCCACGGCTTAAGGGCATTTCGCCACGCATTACTTATTTGCCCTTTCGTTTGACGCCATATCAAATTTTGTCAACCTGTCATTAGACACAAATTCCACTTGAAAACATTCTCAATTCGAAAAACTAATCTCGTGATTTCACGTGTAAAAACTTGTGCCCTCGGGTTATGGAAAATTTTTGTTGCCGGAAAGAAGGGAAGCAAGGGCGTTGTACTTTTTAAGTGCAAAAACTGAAAACCAATGGCAACAATGCTCCGAGCAATCCTCAATCGCCAATAAAAGAAAAATAAATGCGGATTGTTTTCATAAGTATATCAATATGAGTTCATATGAGTCATATTCCGGCAATGATTTTTTGTCTGTGCACTTTTTTCTGGAACAGACCTTCAAAATATTTGTTGTAAAATGGACACATTTTATGTAAAAAGTTTAGTGAAAAAGAAGAGTTTTTTGTTTTATTTTTGGAAATTTTTCCAAATTTTGAAAATTTGTAAAGGTACAAAATTTTGGGAATCTCAAAAATTATTTTTTTGGGTCTAAAAGTGAAAACCCAAAAACTTTGTTTTTTAGAAAATGTGATATTTTTCAAAATTTTTGTGTTCATTTTTATCAGAAAATTAATTTTCCGCCAAAATCCATACTAAAAGTGTAAAAAAAAAAAACTATAGCAACCAAACCCTGGAGCTCAATTGGTAATAAAGCAAAGGAAAGGTGGAGGAGCTTTCTAGAAGAAAAGACACGTGAATCATTTTTCGCACAGACGTTTTTTTTCGTTGCACTTTGGGCCATTTCCCTCTTGAGGATCCGAACAGAATGCAGACGGAAATTTTTATACGACTTTTTCGTTGTACTTGTTATTGTATAAAAAAAGAAAAATTATTTCTGAGACAAAAAATATTCTGTGAACTTTAGTATTTTACAAAATTTTACGATTCTTTCGATTTTCAGAAATTTGGGTCCTCAAAATATGAAATTTCCCTGAAAAAATTTTTGGTGGAAAAACTTCAAAAAAAATTTCGAAAGAAAAAATAAAAATTTTCTGAAAAATTTTAAAATTTCTATCCGACTTTTCAAATTTTTGGCAGATTTTCCTTTTTTGAAAATTATTGATTTGTGAAAATAAACAAAATTAATCCTGTTCCAAAAATTGCGAAATTCTCAAAAACTATTTCAGAAACTGTAAAATTTTCTTCCTGCTCAAAATTTCACTTTTGACTTTCGTCCTCGGTCTCTATTTTTTTCATTTTTTTTCTCTTTCATTACATACTCGAAAATGTTTCTTTTTAACTGTTTCTTTTTGCAAATTTTTTCTGTTGACCATTTCGCTACATTCAGCCAAAATATTTGCTCGACTCCGTCATAATGAAGTCCGAGATCGGCTCTAAGTCTCCAAAGGCCCTTGGCAAGTCCCCCTGGCAAGTCCTTTGCCAAAGGACTCCATTAAAGGTCCTTTAAAGGGCCGAGATGACACAATCCCCTCGACATCCCCTGAGGGTCCAAAATGACAGGCCGTTCTCGTGCGTTCCCCCGGGCTCTATCCTTTCCTAATTCATTAAAGTTTTATTTGCTTTCGTCACAGCGGCCCATCCAAGCGCCGGGGGGACCTTCAAGACTGAAAGGGGGACACTTCATGCCGGAGGCAAGTCTCTGTTTGGTCATTCTCGAATTTGCGTATCTTTTTCCTTTTTGGGCCCAAATTTTCAGAACCTGTTTATTTCTGGAGGCGTTCCCAGAAATCACGTGGTAGCTGGTTTATACCGTATAAGGATGTTTATATGTTTTGGACAGGTTGGTCCGGGTATTGCCTTTTAGTGAATTAGTCGAGACTAATGACGCAGGCAAAAAAGTTCGGGAATAGAAATTTTTTTATGTCACCGAATCTCCGGAGGAGGTCCGGAAAATTTGGTGTTGCATTGCTCCGGAAATTTGGTGTTTCAGTATGTTTTTTGGGGTGTTTTCCAAGTTTTTTCTAGAATTTTCCAAATTTCGCCCCTGGGAATCCCGGCCAAACTTTTTCTGACACAGTTTTTTTATCATGTTTCCTTAGGGAAAATAACGGTTTGCACCAAAAATATGGCCAAGATGGCTTCCGGGGTCTAAAATTTATCTTTTTTTTTATCAATTTTACAATTTATCAGTTTTTGGTAAAACTTCATTTTTTCCAAAAAAGTCATTTTTTGCATTTGCAACATTCTTCGCATATTCCACATTCTTTAAATTCTTTCAACATTTTGCATTCAGACAATTTATCCAGGATTCCTATCCGCCTAATGAATAATTTGCGGCATATTAAACGTCTATAAATCTCGAGTCTCTAATTAATTTTATCTCCTCCCCTGCATAAATTTAATCAAGTAATGGATTAGTATAATCCCGTTACTAATAACTAACCAGATGATTAGCTGCCACTTTCCTGCACAAAAACGCTACTTGACAAATTTCTAATCTATCGAAAATGCGAGGGTGATAGCTGTCATAATCCTTCCGGAATATTATACAGCTTCTAGAAGAGTCTAGTAGTATCTATCTTCTAATCACCCTAATCCAGAAGTATAGAATGGACTGTATGAGTCGGTCTCGGCTTCTACTGTCCACCCACTTTAGCGTGTCTGTCTGTCCGCTTTGTCTAGCCCATTTTTTGGCCCAAAATCGCCGAAATTTCATCACACTTACCGTATTACCTGTAATTAGCGCCCTCCCCTGTAATTTATCCAGGATTCCTATCCGCCTAATGAATAATTTGTGGCATATTAAACGATTATAAATCTCCAGTCTCTAATTAAGTCTCTACCTGTAATTAATCTCCAGTCTCTACCTGTAATTAGCGCCCTCCCTCTATTTAACGCCCCCTCTAATTAACGCCTCAAAAAAGGTCTTTTTCAAAAAATTTCAAAATCTCAAAAGGCTCAAATTCAAATTTTTTGGCGCGAATTTGAATTTTTAGTGCAAATTTTGCCATTTTTCCCAAATTTTGAAAAATATACCCAAAAAATGACAAAAAAGGCCAGAAAACCAGAAAAAAAATTCGGCAAAAGTTTGGGGTGTCCGACGCAGATTTTTTAGTTTTTGTATTACCTATTTCCCTCTAAGCCGACTAAAGTCAAGACTAATAGTATTGAAGTGAAAGTGCATAGTATCGAATATTTTTATAAGAGAGTCCCGTTTTGTGGCATAAAAGGCATAAAAATTCCTATCAATTCCCAGCTTATTGAATAACGGACTAAATTATTCGCACTTTCCCAAGGCGTTTTATTGTCGGGAGCAAAAGTCTAAAATTGAAAGTCGGTGTGAATGGAATTCCTAATATGCGGCTCTCATAAACTCTTTCCAAAGCGAGAGCGGTCTCTTTGAAACACTTCCACAATTTTATTAGTGCCAGTATAATTTTTCTCGTTTCCCGGTTTTTATTTTCAGGCTGCAAAAATTTGTGCCAACTTTTAGGAATTTCGCTATCTTCTTTCCTCTAATTACCCCCCCCCCAGTCTTTAGTGAAAGGGGGTAAAGAGATTCCTTGGAAAGATTTTTTGTTGCTAGGGACTCCCTAGCAGGTCGCTCTAGGGGTACGCAAACTTTTTTTGGGAATGAGGCCGTTTAGGGGTAAAATTGGTAAAAAAGTTTTAGTTTTTGAATTTTTGCCCAAAATTTGCAAAATTATTTGAATTTTTCAAAAATTTCAAGTTTTTGTAAAAAAAATGTCGCCGAATGTGTAATTTTTTCGCCAAATATTGCAATGTTTCAAATTCCAAAAAAGCCAAAAAATGTCCAAATCATGAATTTTTTAAAAATTTTTCCATAATTTTTCCATTTATAAGTGGGTTGAAAAACAGCGTGAATTTTAAAGTACATCTTGTCTGCTTCTCCTCCGTTACCTGCTCCACTTTGCTCATTTTCCCAGACACAAAAATTAGCGTGAGAATACTTTCCCTATTTTCTAAAATCTTCTGGACCCAATTCTCGAACCTTCGTCATTACCCAAACCAATTAATTAGATTACTCTAGATTAATACTTGGAATATAACGGGACTCTGACGCTCGAAACTGCAAAAAATTCCGAGAATTTGTGGAATTCTGAGCATTTTCATGAGCAAACTTCAAGATTTCCAAACATTTGCGTGACATTTTGGGATAAACAAGCTCGGAATTGGCGCTAATTTGGGACAGGTATGTGGATTCAAGAGTAAACTTGTTTGCGTTTTGGCTATTTTTCTGGACTTTTGTTCGAGATTTTGTACTTTCGTGTATGCCCTGAGGCTATGTTTAGATCTGTGGGATTTTTGAGAGCCGAAGCGAAGCATGTGATTAAAAATATGGCTGTTGTGTGACCATATATGGCGAAATAACGGACCTTTTTTTCCAAATATGGCCAAAATTGCGTGAGATTCCGAGAAAAGTATCGAAATTTGTTCAGTTTTCGAAATCGCGACAAGTTTTCACACGAAATCGCAACAAAACAAAGGAATGCTTGGAATTTGAACAATTTAATCGACCAAAATTTTTTGAAATTGCGCGTCATTTATGTCTGTGGATCCGGTAAACAAGTTTGTGGATTTGGGATTTTTTTTTGTACTTTTGGCCAAAAAAGTTGCTATATTTTTGGAATGTTGGCATTATTTGAGCAAACAATCGGATCCTGGAAATTTGCGTGACATTTTGCGTAACTAATCCAGGTAAATATTTTGGCGCAGGTAAAGTCGAGATCGCTAATTAATTGCGCAAGAAGACATGCGCCCGAGGCATGTTTGAGGAATTCTTGGACCTTTACGCAAATTGCGAGAATAGAATCTCAGATTTTCTGGAATATTCTTTCAGAAATACACACTTTTCTGGATTGTAATCAAATTTGCGTGCCAGTTTCTGGATTGAAGTTGTGAAAATTTGAGAAGTGCGTCAACTACATTGGAAACGTTAATTGAATTGAAATTAGTTTTGAGTATAATAGTGCATTTTTTTCGAAATTTCTGGGATACTGTAGAAAGCGGAATTTTTCTGGATGGATTTTTGTGTGGAATTTCGAGAGTGGTGAATCAGAGATCTCGAACTTTATAGGTATTTTGGAACCAGGTGTGTAGTTTGCGTGTCTTGACTTCTTCCAGACTTCCCTAGAAGGTAGTAGACTTACCTGAAAGGTAAGTTCCGGATGTCCATACGATTGCTTGCGTATCCAAAGTTTTTGTACTTTGTCCTTTCTTGAGGCAATGGCTTAAGCCGCTCCGTCTGTCAGCAGTTGAAATGTCAAATGCTCGAGAATTTCGACACAACTAATCATCTGAATTGCTTTCCTCATAGATTTTGCAGACTTGCGTGCCGTTACCTTCCGTCTCATATCTTGCACTTTTATCTAAGCAAGTGAGCACTTACTGTAATCTCGCTATAAATTTTCAATGCCTGAAGCAATGCCTCTTTACAAAATGATGTAAAGAAGAGCTAAGTCTAATCCAAAGCGGAACCGTTATTCGAGTTTTTTTTGCATTCGGACAGATTTTAAGAGGCGGAATTTCGATGGTCAGTTTCCATATTGCGAAGAATTGTTCTAGAATGTTCTGGGGTTCTCTAAGTGATGAGTATACAATATTCGTGAATGTTCTAGGATATTTTAGGAAGCCATATTCTATATCAGATGTCGGTCGAATTTCTGTACTTCTTCCTATGAGATTCTTCCTCAGAGATTGTTCTAGAATGTTCCAGGATGCTCTAAGGGACTATTCTAGAACATTCCTGACGTTCTAGGACGGCCTAAGAAGCCATATTCTATTTCAGAAGTCGGTCGAATTTCTGTACTTCTTTCCTATACTCCTCATAGATTGTTCTAGAATGTTCCAGGATGCTCTAAGCAAATATTCTAGAACATTCCTGACGTTCTAGGACGTTCTAAGAATCCATACTCTATATCTGATGTCCATGTCTGATACCATAGCATACTTATCCTGAAAACGAAACTTTTACTCTCAAAAATGCCCATTTTTCAAAAAAGACCATTTTTTCAAGACTATCATTCCACAGCTGCCTCTACCTGATTCAATCCCCAACTTTCACCCATATTTGGTCTTACTTCACCAAATCCGCGATCATTGATCAGGTGAAGTTGCCTCTTGAAGTTGTCTCCTGTCCACAATCAGCCCCAAGCTATTTTCATATTCAAATCTCCCGCGCAAATCCGCAGCTCCTCCAATTTGAAATCAAACTATTGATTTTCTTTTCAATACACAATAAACATTCGTAGGTTTGGGCTTGACCTCGGCTGCGGTGACCGTTTTCGGGGCTGCGTGTAAAGAGTGGTTTACCGCCGCACAAAAAGCCATCAATCTTTATGACCGTCAAAAAGGCGTCATCGGCAGTCTCCCGATTTTTTGCTCCTTTGTATTGTGGTCAGGGGGATGGATGGGGGAGGGGTGAGGAGGAAGGGTGATGAGGAGATGATACATAGGGGACGATGCTCCCCTTAGATGGTCTCTGCAGCCCAGAGACTATCGACCCTCTATGTATCATCCCCCTTCCCTCTCTCCTGATCGCCTTCTTTGATTTTTCAATAGAATAACGGTTTTGATATAGAGACCCAAAAGTTTGTTCTAATAACAGTGTTTGTTTTTGAGTGTCAATAACTTTTTGTCTGCAAAAATAGAGACTATATTTGGCAGCATTGAAAGTGTAAAGTGAATGTATTGGCAACTTTTGATTTGTAACTGTTGGGACTTTGGAATTTTGGTGGCTAAAAGTACAGAAAATCAGAATATTCGAGAAAAATTTGATGAAAATGTAGCGAAAAAGATTGAATTTGTACTTTTGAGACAAGTCTGGACTACAAATGACAAGTATGAGCCTGTAGTTTTTGTACTTTTAGCAAACTTTTCATATTTTCTTCCACTTTTTAAACTTTCTGATCAATCTGTGGCATTCTGTTCAAGAGTGGATTCCTTAACTTCTAAGGTGTTTCCTACACCTTATCAGCTGATGTCAACTTTTTCCTTGATCAATCAAAGTTTACAGCAATATGTACTTTTAAACAAAGATTCTGTTTTATGTCTGGCTCCAAAAATAGTACAATCTAGGCCTATTCATAGTGCATTCTAGACCCATCTTCGATTTTGTTGGCCGTTTTCCTAACAAAACTCCGTCTAGAAATAAATTACGGCGATCGCTGCGTCGATTACGAAAGCGGGCAGCTGTCTATTTCTCTGGCACTCTCTCCTCTTTCTCTCGGCCTCTCTCTAGCGCACTGCTCCTCTCTATTGTTCAATTGCGGTCATCCCAACCCACCTCCACACCACAAAAAGCAGTTCTAATTCGATTAAATCAATTATCTTTATCGACTCGAGTAACGGTCTTGGGTAATTCTACCCTAATTTGTTTTGGGTTTCGTATCAGATGCGCAATCTCGACTCTGTTAATGCGCGAGATTGCGCATTTTTCAATTTTTTGACGTATCATCGATTCGATGAGTCAAGCGAAACTTCCGCGCTTGTTTTTATACCGTTTTGGTACCATAAAATTCTGGAAGAAACTAGAAAGAAATATGTTGCTAATATTTTTTTGGGATATGAGTTGAATAATAGGTCAAATTTTAAACAAATTTTGATTATCGTTAAAAATTTTGAAAATCCTCAAAAAATTTAAAAAATGACAAGAATGTGGCTTGGCATTCTGATTTTGTTCAATTCCTTTCCAAACTATTATTTATTATTATTTTTACTACCTGAGATGTGAATAATGATCCAATCCTGGGAGCATTTTTTGGCCTCGGTCCCAGTTCTCCAGGTTCCAGTTAGCCGGGTCCCATTTAGCTCGGTCCAGCTTTTAGCTTCTGGGTCCCAATGTTTCGGGTACCAGTTCTCCAGGTTCCAGTTAGCCGGGTACCAATCTTACCCTGCTAGTCTATCCAGCTACTGATCAAATTCTTCTAGTCCCAACATACGTCTCAGACCGTTATTCGATTCGCAGAATTTCGATCCAACTTCCTCCTTCAAACTTTCCCTTTTTAATTGCACAAGTGACATTTTGAGGTATTCCCACGGTTTTTTTCTGCACTGAAGCCATCAGGTGTCAATCATACCTGTCTCCCGCCCATTTCTCAGAACTCTTATCAATACAAACAACGAAACTGCACTTGTTTTTTTGCTCTCAGTTTTGCTCTCGACTTTGATTTTTTGTTTTCTGATTCCATGTTCAATGGAGTCCATCATCGCGTCAACAAGGCACACCTTTTTCTCGACTTTGACTGATTAACCGTTTTTCTTACCTGTTTTTGCACTTTAAGAGCGAAATTTTTGAGTGTCACTATTTTTATCGATTTTTACACTGTTTTTTACGCTGAATTTTCCATTAATTTGTCAACGCCTCTTCGTTTCCAAAATTTTTGCTTCGTCTCCAAAACCCAAACAAATTTGTCAATACTGGAATCGCCTCTTTGGAAAATTTTTCATTAATAATGAGGGAATGACTTCAGTCCATGACTTGCACTTTCATGCATCATCCCAATGTTTACTTTCACTTTCAACCAAATCCCGAGCTACCAAAGTTCTGAATCATTCATTATTTTTTAAGTGTTTCACTGTTTGGAATTTCAGATTCAATACTCGGACTCCGGAAAATGCTCCAGGCAAAATCCCAGTTTCAAAACCAAATAAATTCAAATTTGTGACAAATTTTGGAAAGTGCCACTTTTTTACCAAAAATGTCTTGTGAAAACAAGTTTTTTTCTCGTAAATGTTGAGTAAAGTTCAAATTTTTTTATTTTGCGTCCAGCTTTGCCAGAGGGAAAATTTCCCAAGGGAGAACCTTCCGGATGCACTGCGCATCCCTTGAACATATTGTCCAATGATCCACGTTCAATACTCTCACATTCAACACTTTGACCTTTAAAAACTGGGACTGTTATTCGATCTCGACTCCAATCTCCACTCCCGACTCTTCATTCCATTGAACCCTTCCATTTTTCAACTTTTACCGCTCTCCTCTTCATTTTTCGATCGAATCCTTATTTTTCAATCCAACTTCTGACTCATTCATTATTACAGTTACTTTCCCACTACAAACTCCAACTCTTGCCAAACAAAGTAATCAATAACGGAACCCTCCAGTCTTTTAGAATCGCTCAGCCTGTCCTCGGGCATTTCAATTTCCAATTGTTTAAAGACAATTCCCCAGTTTCTCGAGAACGAGAAATTGTCTCAGTTCTCAAGAATGTCGTGACTTCAGGGCTTCAAGATATACCCCGCACCAGATTCCCTGCTCATATGTCCGTTATTACAGGTAGATATACCTGTCATATACCCAGAAACTATTGGGAAGGGCGCGGCCGCTACCAAGTTCTCGACTAACAGTTCTCTGAATCGAGCGCCCACGGCCCCCGCGGCGCCACCAGTCATTGTCATCGTCGTCGTTGTAACAAAAACCCACCTTTGGGGGTCTCTGTGGAGAATAACGGGCTGAGAGAAGGACAATATTGATACTTGGTATTGGTGGTATCGAGCCCCTGTGGGGGGGTATCTAAGAGAAATAACCGTCCTCCTTCCTTATAAGGGAATCTAAGAGAAATAACTGTCCTCCTTCCTTATAAGAGAAATAACTGTCCTCCCTTCCTGTAGGGGAATCTTAGAGAAATAACGGTCCTCCTTCCTTATAAGGGAAACGCGGCCGATCCGTGAACCGGTGGTGGCCTGCGATGCCCTTTGCCGGTCTTTTGTCCGATTCTAAGGCGCGTCTAAGGCCGTTTTGTACAGGTAAGAAATAGTACAAAGACAAGAGCGAGACTGAGAAGGCCGGTCAGCGCCCCCAGCCTTATTTACATTTTCCGTATAGGAATGACCGTTGCGGCCGGCAATGGCCTGGCGAGGCGACCATTTCGTGGATTGTTGACATTTTTGAGCCATTTTATGGAAATTTTTAGCGAAATTTTGGCTGTGAAGCAAGCACCTGGCCGAGATCGGGCAGGTGTGCGATCCAAAGCGCTGTGTTTTATGGCCTTTGGTTTTCTGGCCCGCGTTTGAGATTTTATCGCAAGTTTGGTCGCGAAATCGATTGGTGACAAAACATTGGTGACATTCTTGAGGCGAGATTGTGTTTGTTGCGGCTTGTTTGTTTATGCTTAGGTTTCACCTTCAATCGCCAATCCCGGGATTATAGTTTGGGGATGGAAAACCACTTTATGGGTACAATTTTGGGAAGATTAAAGATACAAATCTTAATCCTGACAATGTTTTCTGACCTTTTATCCTTCCGAGAAATACTTTGGGGTACAATTTTTGGTGCGAAAACATATTTTTCCAGGAATTTGTATAAAAATGCCCAAATTTGTATAAAAATGCCCAAATTTGTATAAAAATGCCCAAATTTGTATAAAAATGTTTACGATTTGATTCCGTTATCTGAAACTTTGACATACTTGTCATCTTTATTTTTAGAAAACGCTAGAAACCACATCTCAACCGCCGCAAAGAATTGTCATTCTGCAGGTTTTATTTCCGCGACTTTGCCAAGCAAACATTCCCAGGGCCCAACTTCCTCGCTCCTGGCTGAAATCGAGAGCGCTTATTATGAACTGGAGCTGAAACGACAGCAGAAAGCACAAACAACAAACGGTAAGTTTTTTTTTGAGTAAAGTGCACTTCCTAAAAATGTTTCAAAAACAATTTTTTCGGTTTTGTGAATCCAATTTTTGACCGAAAAGATATTTTGATACGTTTTTCTTAAAAAAGTTAAAGCGAGTAAAATTTAGAGTCGATAAAGTTTATTTAGGGATAAATTTTCGGGATTCCCTTTCTTTGCTCAGCTGAGCGTTGTGTCTGGTATGAAGCTTTTGCTTGTGCCCTATTTGGGCATTGTGTTGCACTTTTAGATTCTATGGTTTGGATATTCTGTTTGGTATTTGGCTCTTTTGAAATATGTCCTTTTGAGATTAATTTTGGAAAAATTTTTAAAAATAAATTATGATTTTAAAAATTACATCAGAGGTAAAAAATTTGCTAAAATTACTAAAAAATTCTTGTGTCTGTAGTCTTTCACTGTCTATCTTAGACTATTTTCACTTCTTCTTCTGATTTCTCTCTCTGAACTAGTTCTTTTTCGTCCAACATACACTGTTTCTGTTTTCTCTCGCTTCCCAACTCACACTATTTCTCTAATTAGAAAAGTATGTAAAGAACTAAAAAACACTTGTAGATAATTTAGGAAAATAATATAGGCTAGACAGTTAGACAAAATAGAGAGACGACTATTTCCCTAAAAATGCACTAGGATTGCATGATTTCCCTAAAAAATCACCATGCACTATTAACATAAAAGTACAAATTTTGTATTTTCAATAAATTTTCCGTATTCAGACCCACTTTTCACTAGAAAAAAAGAAAAATCAGAAAAAGTCTCAACTCTGCACCATTTTTTGTACATTTCCAAAACGCCGAGAAAGTATATTGTTTTGTTTTCTTTCGCTCAGCTTTACTCTGATGATTTATCCCGAACTTTGAGCGACAATGACCACGCATTATAGTTCCCCAAACAAAAATACAGCTGCAAACGAGCATTTCTCTGGACGAAAAGTGAATTGGCAAGTGGCCGACGCAACGGCCAGCATCCATTATTATGCGTTATTGTTTTCGTTAGACTTTATGCCTGCGAGAGAGTGCGTGAGAGTGTTCTGTGAAAACATAACGGCCGAATGCTATGACTTTCAAGCAGAATCGCTCATTTCGTTTTTTATTTTATGGGCGAAAAACGTCTGGATGATAGAATGTGCAAGCAAAGAAGGATTGATCGTTATTAGGGGATCGACAATTCATTTGGTCGTGGATTGTGCTTGGAAGATGATGGTCTGCATTTCGTATTCAGTTTTTAATTTTTATATTTCAGCGTTTACTGCTTCTTATATTGAAACATTCCATATACAAATATTTAACATTTAAGCATTCCACACTCAAATATTTCACATTCCACACTCAAATATTTCACATTCCATTCGAACTTTTCAACATAGATGATATTAACACCCAAACGATATATAATAACCAACAGCTCACATTAAAGATATACATTAATTCATATCATAGATCTCCCATTCAATGCATTGCATTGAATGCAATGTTATTGTTTTGTTGCATCGAAGCGAAGGAATGCATTCTGTGAAATTATATTTGCGAAAAGTCAAAAGTCACAGGATTTTATATAACGCTTTCAGTACTGATAATCGCTCGCTTAAACTTGTTTATCAACAATCTCTGGAAATAATATGCATATAATATTGAGGGAATTTCTAAAAATTGGATTTCTTGGAATTCGAAAAAATTGTACAATAGACGCCAATCATTTCAATTTTTGATTTTTCCTTTACTTTTCCCCACAAATTTTAAAATTCAATATTCAATTTTGATTTCACAAATCAAAACCCAAACACATTTCCAACAAAAAAGCAAAATCAAATTTCAAACGAGATTGATAATCCAAAGAACAACTCCTCAAAATGTTTCCTCTCACATCTCATCTGTTTGATCCTTTGATCCCAATCTAATGCCTGCGGCGACATCTGGCGGAATGCGTCTTTGGCGCATCAATTTCATTGACTCCCTCGCATTTTTTTTGGGATTGCTCCTCTTTGGAGCAGCTGGACGAGCGAGGGTGGACCCGGACCGTTAAACCACCCTTCAAGCCCAATAGCCTCGACCCCAAGAATTTCGCCTGAGGCGCTCGAGCCCAGCACGAGCATGTGGCCCCCAATTGACTTTGCTTTTTGTTTCTGTACTAATAAAAAGGTCGGTTATAGAGCGAACCGTTATAAAACGAAAACAGCCGAAAGTCTTTCGTTTCACACTTTCACTTTTGCACTTTCGTCTTGCCAACTTTCCCACGCATCGAAACTTCCATTCCATTGGACCTTTCATTGCTTTTTGTTTTGGTGCAAAAGCTAATTTGCATTTGTATTTGCAAGGCCTTTGTTTGGACAAAGGACTTTTCTAGAACTTTTGTTCTAGAAGGTTATTTTTACTTTTTACTGTGTTTTTGCAAAATTTGTAGCGTTTATTCATTTTTGAATTCTCATAGTTTATTCTCATAGCCTTTATTGGAGGAAATACGGTATGTCGCTTCACAAACTTGACATTACTGACTCTATGTCAACTTTTTGTCTAGTTTCCAATACACTTTTCAAAAGAAATTTTGAATTTGCGCCCAATCCGAAAACCCATTCCATCAAAATTTTCATCCAAAATCCGGGATAAAAATCCAGAATTTCCCAGTCTCCAACTTTTTGGCATAAACAAAAAAATTTCCAAAATAGAAACTTCCAAATTTGAAACTTTGAATCATTTACGTCATTTTGCATCAAAGTTGCGATTCAAAGTCCGAGATTGCGCACGTCATTTCACTTTCACCGGATGTACCATTCAGTATTCCCGAGCTAATTAGACTGAGCCATATAAGGCTCGGCCATGCCCAAACCTGCCATTCATTGCGCTAAACCCACAATTTTCGCTGTTTTTGGCGTTTGATTCTTCCGACTTTCCCACGCCAGCCAGGCGTTTCCTCGGGAGCGGCCAGCGCTGCTCCAGCTGACTTTCAGTCGATTCCTTTGCTCTTTTGCATTAAGCCTGCCTCACCATACGGGGATATCTGATGAAACCGGGTGATGAAAATACCCTTTTTGGGTCACTTTTCACCATGTTGGTGACAAATCTGATGTCACTCATCCTATGTCAACTTTTTCTCTAGTTTATAACGGCACAGTCAGATTTTTGAATTCGCGCCAAAAAGTCCCGTTTTATCGCGATTTGACCAGGTTTTCACCAAAATCCGATGAAAATCTGACGAAATCGGGGTAAAACGGGTACTGTTTGGCTCGAATTCAAAAATCTGATTATGTTGTAATACACTAGAGAAAAAGTTGACATAGGATGAGTGATATCAGATTTGTCACCAACATAGTGAAAAGTGACCTAAAAAGGCTTTTTCATCACCCTGTTTCATCAGCTGTCCCCGTATGGTGAGGCCGGCTTTACCGCTACTTTTCCTTTGGCATTCTTTTCTGAACGTTCGCCCAAAATTTTGAGCGGCCGTCTAAAATTTCCAGGTCAGTCCAAATTTGAGACTTGAAACTGCAAATTCGAGAATTCTCGAATTTGGCCGCGCATTCTCGAACTTGCCCTGCGGGCATTGAGGGTGGAATAGCGGTTAATTACAGCCGCTTGCAGTTTTCTGTTCGCTTATTCATTTTTGTGACTGGCGCTGAAATTTCAGCCGAGAATTTGTATTTACTTTGCCGGAAGGCATCAATTTTCTCGCTTTTTTGCAGTAATCCGAAAATTGTGCTGTCATTCTTCGAATGCCATTACTCATTTTCCAGGTGAATTCTAAGGTGTGTGCTCTTCCAAGAATTTTTGCTAAGCGGAGATTTCCGGGGGCTAATCCCCGTGAAAGATTTTGAATAAAAGAGATAAAAGTTCTAGAAAAATCGAAAAGAAGCGAAAATTTTTGATAATATCAATTTGTCAGAAAAATTTTGAAACATTGATTTTAAATGTTTCAGTTTTCATAAAAGTGCAAGTTTGAAATGGTTCAACTTTTTTGGCTTTTTAACTTGATTTTTTCTGCACTTTTCTAGAAGCGCAGTTTCAGAAAGTTTGAAATTCTTCGAATTCCAATAATTTTCAGTATTCAAATTTTCGGAGAAAAGACAAAATTTGCACACTTTCACTTTTCCGATTTTTTCTTTGCCCTTTTAGCAAAGCTAACGGTCCAATTAGCCTTTTCTGCACTAATCTGCCAATTATCATCCCAATCATCTCCATTCCTAATACTATTAACACCTTTTCGCCCCGCCCCCAAGGTATGCACTTTTCCGTAACGGATCTCGCCTAATCCTCCCCTAAGGCATTTATCTCGAATAAAGACAAAATTGGTTCTGAAAATGCAAATTCTCTCATTAACTTTGTCATATGGGATATGCTTACCCTTTTATGGGAAACGTGATTCCATTCAATACCAAATATTGCCGTAGGCTACAATTCTTGGTCCATAGATTTCTTATCCCTTGCGCCTGAGATTAGAAGCCCGTTTCCTATTGCGCGGCATTCGCTAGCGGTCCTCGAGAACGACAGTCTCGAGAACGACAGTCCCGAGAATGATATCCTCGGGCGGTTCCCATTCGACCCAAATTCCCACGACTTTCTGCTTTCTCTGGGCTTTGTATTCTGTGCTGTGGTTCGGTCCCGGCCAATAACGCTGATTAAAAGGCCTCAGGGAACACCTTTGAGAACACAAACCATTTGGTTTGGGTTCGCATTTCGGGAGCGAATGTTTGTTTTGGGCCGCGCGCAGCGAAGAAATGTCTCCGAGTTCAAAGGAAAGGCCGTAAATTTCGTTTAATTCGCTCCCGGCCGCCGCCTTTTATGGTTTTGTGTCGAGAATCAAGAGTCGAGACTCTTGTGACAGACACAGTTTTAGTTCAGTTCCTCTTTTATTTTACGTTATTGTTTTGATTTTGGAAAATTTGTCATTTTTGGGAATCAATATTCCGGGACAAGTCCTTATTTGGGGTTTCAAGCCAGGTGTTCGGGATTTTAAAGTGCCCGAGGGTGGGACCGGTTGTAGGCAGATTTTTCACGACATTTTTGGGTAATTTTCTACATTTTTCACAATTTTTCCCTATTTTTAATTTTTTATCAGTTTTTCGCAAAAATTTTGCCATTTTTTGACATTTTGTCGAAAAAATTGACAAAAATTTCGTTTTCAGACTCTAAACATAACTTTTTTTTGCCAAATTTTCTACATTTCTTTATTTTTGCTTATTTTTTTGCAAGTTTCTAATTTTTTAAATTTTTATTAAATTTTCGAAAAGACTCCTCAATGTTTGCCATTTTTGGCCCAAAAAGCCCACTTTTCCTCACTTTGATTAAACATATGAAATTTTTATGATGTTTTCAACGTTTACACTTCTCATTAAATTTCATCTGCCTTGCATCAACAATTTGTCAACTTCCCTCTACCGTTTTACTTCCCTTTTGCCTTATTTGTTTTTTCATTGACAGCCCATTTTCTTCGCGTTGCGATATTTTTATGTCAATTTTTTACAAAAAAGTTGAATTTTCAGCCCAAAAATACTTTATATTGTCCAATTTTCCATATTTTTGCTTTTTTTGGCTATTTTTCCATTTTTTACTATTTGAAATTTTTTACAAAATTATTCGGCTTTTTGTTCTATTTTTGTTGCAAAAGAAGAAAAATTGACAGAAATTTCGTTTTCTTGCCAATTTTCAACATTTTTGGCCAATTTTTCACATTTTTTACCGCTTTTTCCACGTTTTTCATTCAAAAACTTTATTCCCACTTTCAAAATTTTTGTCACAAATTCACCTTCGCCCACCGTTATAGTCGCCTTTGCTTTATTCGTTTTTCAATGACAACCAAATTCGCTCTCGAATCGATCATCGCTCGTCAAAGAAAATGGACCAAATGCAAAAATTTCCTTCAAAAAAACTAATTTTTGACCGTTTCTGAAAGATTTTGCCCAAATTTGGCGTGATTTGCTCCGATTTGGAACGCTGCCAAAATATTCGGGTGACATTTTGACTACAAAAATTGTATAAAAAAGGGCGCGAATGTTTCTTTTTGATCAATTTGCGCAGGGCTTTGGTTCTTGAAATTTGGAATGTCATTTGATTGGCAACTTTCAAGAACTTTGCTCTTGAGACCCCGCGCGAGATGCCCGCCTGCGCGAGATCCTGAGGCCCGATGAAAGCAACAGACCTTTGGAAAAGACCACCCACAGCGCCAGTAGCACTTCTTCTCGCGCCTTCGGCTCTTCGCGCAGTACCAAATCTTAGCATGCCCTTATAAGGGTTGCTCGTCTGAAGCTCCCAGTGCGCGAGAACGGCTTTAAACCCTGGGGGTCTAACTGGGGATTCGAGACTTAGCCGCTGGCACGACCTTTAAGCATGTGCCCAATACCGTGAGATGCGCACCCGCGCGAGATCCTGAGGCCCGGTGAATACACCAGCATCTTTGGAAAAGACCACCCACAGCGGCGCTTCGCGCAGTGCCCGACAAAGCCATATCATGCCCCTATAAGGGCTGCTCGTCTAAAGCTCCCAGTGCGCGAGAACGGCTTAAAACTCGGGATTCGAGACTCAGCCGCTGGCACGAGGTTAAGACAATACCTCAGACTTTTGCTGTCTGACTATTGTTTTTTTGTGCTGTACTTTGCTCGCAAGGCCAATTTTTCAAAAATTATAAAGCCCGTTATCCTGTGTAAACAAAAGCGTTTGACGCATAATAGGACAGTTAAATAATAGGGCAAAGGTGTCCGTTTCCCACAGACATATTTTTCTTGAATTTCTTTCCCGGAAACGCTAATGAACGGCACTTCCTCTTAGGACCTCCCATGCCAAATCAAGAGTTAATGTCTTTGTCTTCGAAAGTGAAAGCGAGGGCTTTGTCTTGAATCAAGTCGAGACTCCTGAGTTCCTCCTCTTGATATCCGCTGCTTTGCCGCAGGCGGCCAGCAGCCCAAAAATAGACTTGGTTCAAATTTCAGGATTTTTAGTTTGCTCGAGGCGTTAAAATTTGCTACAATTTTTGAGGCGTCAGCATTTCCGGATTTTAGTAAAACTTTACTCTCTTCCATTCTGATCCAGGATTTGCGGAAACTTTGAGATTTTGGTTTTTATCAAAATTTTTAGAGGAGATACCTTTCAGGATCATACCCCGCCAATAGCGTCTATACCCCTTACCCCCCATGTTTCCAAATCCTATAAGTTTTCTCACCGGAAGTGGAAAAAAGAAACTCAAATGTCACCTCTCATATTTGTTGCGGTATTATATGAGTCATTATCTTTTTTGTACTCTTGAAATCAGCTTTCAATCAATTATAAAAGGTTCTGGAACGTTCTAGAACATTCTATGTTCTAGAAAGTTTTCGACAGTGAATATGAAACACTTTCCAATTTCCCCTCTGGCCATGACGAAATCCGGAAGAAAAGGAAAAAAAACTAAAATGCCACTTCCCAAATTTCTTTTCCTAACACGTGACTCATCCATTTTCCTTTGCACTCTTGAAATCGAAAACGCTTTCCTCACTTGTCAAATGTCACCGTTAAATGTCACCATGAGACATCCGAACAAAAACTTTCCCAAAATTTCTCAGACCGGAAAACAAAAAAAAATTGTTTTCCGTTATACAAATCGGTTACTGTAACAAAAAAACGTGACCTTTTGTATTTCAGCATCGCAACAATCAGCCGAGACAATGACCTCTGAAGAGCTGGTCCAACCTCCTCCCTCTCAGCACGAACAATGCCACCTATTGTCTGCCTCTTCGTCTGACACCATCCTGGAAAAAAGTCACATCGATTCTCAAGACAATCGGGAGCAGACCACTTCCGAAGGCAAACTATTGGCCCCGGAAAGTGCAGAGCGAACAGTTAGATTCCAGAAGGTGAGATTTTGGGAGTTGGGTTACTGTAGTTTCCCTAATTGGAGCCCCCCTCCAATATAAGGTCGTTAGAGAAAGAGAAATAGTATGGGTTAGAGATTATATTGGTAGAATATTCTAGAATATTATGGAAGGATATCAGAATGTTCTAGAACATTCTAAAATGGCTCAGTGTATACTTCTAGAATGTTCTAGATGCGCTAATGTGAGTTAGCAGAATGTTTTATAAGAACATTCAGAATGTTCTAGAACATTCTAAAACGGCATAGTATATCCTTCTTGAACATTCTATATGCTATAATAAACTGATCTTCTAGAATGTTCTAGAAAAACATTCAGAATGTTCTAGAATTTTTGATTAACCTCGTAAAAACTGCCTAAAAATGCAAAATTGATCGCATTCCATCAAAAATTTAGCAGATTTAAACCCAAAATTTCAAATTTCGACCGAAAATTAGAAAAAAATCCCTAAAAATAAAAATGCAACTTTTCCGTTTAATCTTTGATCTCTAAACCCTTTGGAAATCATGCCACATAATGTTGACTCTTCCCCAGGCGAGGCTCACCAGGCTTTCACCTCTCCTTTTAGTCATATAAAAAGGAAAAAAGGATTGGTAACGTTTCTTCCGGGGTCAAAAATCGAGAAAAGAATGCAACATTAAATTAGCCGCCGTGTTGCATTGTTTCCAAAAATGGTAATGAAAGCGATCCTGGAAAAGCTTTTATGGGATGCACCGTAAAAGCTCAAAGATCAAAGTTGCCGATGTTGCACTTTTTTATTATCGCCTGAGGCAAAAAGGAATTGTCGGCTTAGAAAATAACCTTTTGGGCAGTGGCCAATTGAATCGGGATTAGTCCAATAGTGAAAATTTGGTCAAATTGTTGGTCGATTCCATAAAAGGCTTGATATTGGGGTTAGAATGTGACATCAGATGTTAGATTGACTAAACTAGAACCTTCTAGATTCTTCTATCATGTTCTATAGCCAATCCTGAAAATCTTCATGAAGGATTCTAGAATATTCTAGAACGTTGCAGAATATTCTAGAATCTTTCTAGAAGGTTTTCAGGAATGGCTATAGAACATTTTAGAAGAATCTAGAAGGTTCTAGAAAGTCATCCCAATATAGAAGGTTCTAGAAAACCATCCATTCTAGAAGGCTCTAGAAAGTCATTCCATTCTAAAAGGTTCTAGAAAACCATCCCAATCGAGAAGGTTCTAGAAATACATCCCAATCTAGAAGATTCTAGAAAGTCATCCCAATCTAGAAGATTCTATAAAGACATCCCAATCTAGAACGTTCTAGAAAGTCATCCCAATCTAGAATATTCTATAAAGACATCCCAATCTGGAACGTTCTAGAAAGTCATCCCAATCTAGAAGATTCTAGAAAGCCATCCCAATCTAGAACGTTCTAGAAAGCCAACCCATTCCAAAAGGTTCTAAAAAATCATCCCAATCAATAGAAGTTTCTAGAAAGTTCCGTAAAATAACTCAAAAATTTCCAGAGAGTTTCAACGATCGAATCCTCCACCGACAGTCAGAGCAGCAGCCAAGACACCAGTGACGCCCCGAGCACCTCTTACATTTCCGATACTCGAGAAGCGTCAAATCCCCCTCAGGCCGATCCCGAAGACTCTTTGAATCCAGAGTTGAGCCAAGAAGTACTGGAGGAAGACTCGTCCTCAGAATCGCTCAGTCTGGAATCCCGAAGTCTATACACCTCGAGGCTGCCGGAGCCGCAGCCCTTGTACCAAATTTACATGCAGCAGGAGCAGGAGAAGCTCTTCCTGGAGACAGATCCTAGGCCTTCCGTCTCAAAAGCTGCCACCGAGTTTCCCGTGAACGTGACGCCAGACCGACGTCCGGCTGACGTCAGACAGACTTCGGGACCGGAAATGCCTGAGGGCTTGAGAGCCGCAACATCAGAGCCAGCGGCGGTCTCGAAGCCGATCATAGTCGCGCAGAACCCCACCATTGTCCACCCGAGCATGAATGAGATCCACGACGATCACGAGGCCGACAGCGTGTGTGGCTCGTGCGGGAATGGAGAAGGCTCGGACGACATTGAGTCGGGAGTTTGTGTAAGTGTTTTGATGCCTGGGGGGAATTTGGGCACTTTTTGGATGTTTTCCGGGGAAAGAGGAATTTTCAGGAATTTTGCCAAAAATGGGCCAAAAACGGGGACCGGGACAACTGCCACCGGACAACTCCCACCCGCGACAACTGCCACCCCAAGGGAAAAACGACAACTGCCACCTCGATAACAGGTGGCAGTTGTCGTTTTTCCTTTGGGGGTGGCAGTTGTCGCGGTGGCAGTTGTACGGGTGCCTGAATTTTAAAGGGCAAAGTGCTCCCTAATTGGCCCCCTCTTCGGAAACAGTTACATATCCGCTAGTTACCCCCTAGAGAGACCCCCTAAAAGACCCCTAGATTGCCCCCGCCAGAGTTACCCCCTAGAGAGACCCCTCGAAACACCCCTAAAAAGACCCCCCATAGTTACCCCTAGAAAGACCCCTCTCCTCCCTAATAGAGCCCCCTAGAGTGGCCCCCTACTTTTTATATTCATACCTTTTTTGGCCGGAGAAAGATCTAGAAGCCACCATCCAATTTGAATCAGCTGACATTTCAATCAAAAATATGAAATCATCGGCCAAAATGCGATTTCAAAATAAAAAATCTGTCGTCACTGAAAAATATGAAAAATATGTTTTGGTACAAAATGCATTATCGAGAATGGGCGGGCTTTTGGTCGCGTGTCTAATCCAGAAAATTGCAGCATATTGTTCCCATTACCTGTCAGGCCAGGTAAAGGGGTGGAGCCAGGTAAAGGCGTGCAGAGCCAATCTCGAACAATCCCGTTATTCAAATCCCATTAATTATAACAGCGAGAAAATTGTTTTCCGCGCATTTTCTAATTGGTGAACAATTATTTTTGAATTGCCGGCGATTTTTAATTTCTAAGTTTTTATGCTTTCGAAGATTCCGATAGTCAAAGTTTTTGACTGCAAGAGCCTGGAGATAACGGTAAATAAAAAGTTTTGCTTTTTTATTACAAGTTTTGCTTTTTTATAGATTATTTACAAATTTTGGATTTTTTGCCATTTTTTCAAATTGTGACAAATTTTTGGCCATGTTTTCATAATTATGGGATTTTTTCCCATTTTCTCAAAATTTTGGAATTTTGTTACCAATTTTTCAACTGTTGGCAAATTTATTACCACTTTTTTCAAAATTTGTAAATTTTTACCATTTTTCCAAAATTTGGAATTTGTTGGCAAAATTTTCAAAATTTCACAAATTTTTCGAAAACTTGGGTACTTTTTTCAAAAATGACCCATTCTCTTACAGTTACTTAACAATCTTCCCATTTCCAGATCCGGCGGCAGTCCTCTTCAGCCAGCACCGACTCTGGAAGAGGCGCTGACACGGCCTCTCACATTACCTCTTCGAACACATCCATGAGACGGGAGCGCCTGACTGCCGGGAGCATGTGCGGGAGCCAGCGATCGCTCTGGTGCGAGCTGGCCGAGGTCAAGTCCGCAGGGCTTCTAGAACAGTTGGACGAGCACTCGAAAAAGTTGCAAGAGGCGTACTTTGAAGTCATTACCAGCGAGGCGAGCTACCTGAGATCCATAAACATCCTGATCACTCACTTTATGGCAGCGCCGGAGCTTATGGGTCAGTTTTGGAATAAAAAAACTTGTTTTGCTAGAGAAAATGTTGTCATAGATTCAAATTGGCGGGCTTTGGCGTTGTGACGGAAAAAATGCCAAAGCTGCTCTAGAACATTCTAGAAGGGCTAGTAATATCTCATTCGAAAGCCCAGAATCTCAGCATTCATTTGAGCCATTACTCGCCCTTCTAGAATGTTCTAGAACAGATTTGGCGTTTTCTGGCATTTGGCGCCAATTTGAACGTGGTTAACGAAACTGCTTGTATTTTTTTTTTGATTTATCTTTAGAATCTGAGCACTTAGCGTGAAAATTTACACCAAGGTTTTGGCGGGAATTCAAAAATGATATATTAAAAAGTAACAATATTTTGATTTAGGATCCAAATCCGCCTCTTCTGTGATCACAAATGCTGAGCGAAAACAACTCTTCAGCAACATCCAGGCCATCCGGGACGCTAGCGAGGGCTTCCTGTGCGACCTGGAAAGCAGACTCAAGGAGAATCTGCTTCTGTCGGACGTCTGTGACATTCTCTGCGAGCACTTTGAAAAGTACTTTGATGCCTACGTCAAGTATTGCTCAAACCAAGTCTATCAGGATAGGACTCTGAAAAGGCTAAAGTAAGCTTTAAAAAAACTATAGTATAGTTTTCTTCATAGATAATGACAGCATATCTTTGCTGCTTCTAGAACATTCTAGAAGGACGAGTAATGGTTCGATCGGAAGCCCTGAGTTTCCGTATTAATTTGAGCCATTACTCGTTCTTCTAGAATGTTCCAGAAGCAGTCAACGGAATCTTCTAGAAGCTTCTATAGCGTTCTAGAATGTCATAAAAACTACAATATTCTAGAAGGACGAGTAATGGCTCAATCAAAAGCCCTGAGCTTCAGCATTTATGTGAGCCATTACTCGTTCCTAGAATATTCTAGAAGATTTTTACTAAAAATCTCCAATTTCACCAATTTCATTTTCCTGTTCCTTGAACAGAGTACAGTATACATTTTTAGAGCCTCGAACTCTCAATTCCTCACCTGCGTCCAGAAGATCGAATCCGACAAGCAGTGCCAAGGCCTGGACATGCGATCATTTCTGATGTTGCCAATGCAGAGAATCACCCGCTATCCTCTGCTGGTGTACGCCATCCTGGACAGGCAATTGGACCCGACTGCGCGACAACACACCCACGCGGCCAGGGCTCTGATCCTGGCGAACCAGGTGGTCCGTAACTGCAACGAGGGCGCCAGAAGGATGGAACGCACAGAGCAGCTCCTGGAGATCGAGAGGAGAATGATCTACAAGGCGGCGGATCTCAAGTCAGTTTTTGTTTAATTTTGGTTTACCTTTTTGAATTTGCGCCAAATCGGCGTTTTGAATTTTGTGAAAAAATGGGTTCAAGGTAAAAATTTTGACTGGAAACGGAAAAAAAAATAGAAAAATTCGCAAAAAATGTAAAAATTCCTGAAAGTTCAAGTGGGGCATTATTAGGGGTCTTACCGTACCCCTAATGTTTCTTTTCTTCTAATCATTGATTCGTTTCAGAAGAATACCTCTTGTGACCTCAGGAAGATACGTTGTGAAAAGCGGTCTCATAACCCAGGTGATCGAGAAGAGATCCAAAGGTAAAGTTTTTACTGTTTTTTGTAGAAAAACTAATTGTACCTGAAATTCCAGGTAAAATTAACATGTTGCAATCGAAGCAGAAGACGAGAAGCGTTTATTTGTTTCTGTTCAGTGATTTGCTTCTGATCGCGAAAAAGAAATTGTGAGTTTTTGTTTCTAGAATTTTCTTAAAATTTTGGGAAATATGAAAATAATTGGCTAAAAATTTAGAAACGGGACATTTGTGTGCAAGGATTACGCCCCCAGGCGATTCATTGTCATTGAGCCGGTGGAACCACATAACCACAAGGTAAGAAATTTTTATTTACAGAAAATCTTTGCTACGTCGTAAAAATTCTTCGAACATTTCATCCCAGTGTCATTTTTTACATAACTTTGTTCTGGAACATTCTAGAAGAATGAGTAATGGCTTAAACGTTAGCTAAGACCCTAATCTAAGGTCTTGCGTCTTAATTTTATTTGAGTCATTAGTCATTCTTCTAGAATGTTCCAGAAAAAAGTATGGCAGTGGGACGAAATTTCCGTCATAAATTGGCCATTTTATGGAAAAAATATCCGAAAATTTGAATTTTTATGCATAATTTCAATTGAGAAGTTGCTTTTTTAACAGAATCGAGATATAAAAAGACCTGAAAAAAGAGCACTAAAACGGACCACAAATTTGAATTCCCGCCAAAAATTTGGATCCAAATAAAAACCAACATTCCAGGTGCCCGCCGGAGCCGTGAGTGCACTACCTGGAAAACCTCACCTGTTCTTCTGCATCCTCCTGCAAAACGCCCGAGGCAAGCAGATGGAGCTGCTCTTGAATGCCGAGTCTGAATCAGACCGGGAGCGATGGCTCTCAGCGATGCGACCACCCACGACTGCCAATCCCGACGAGAAAATTTATGCCGAGTGGGACTGCCCCCAGGCGATAGCGGTCCATACCTATGAGGCGAGCCAGGAGGACGAGCTGAGCCTCGAGAACGGCGATTTGGTGAATATCCTGAGGAAAATGCCAGACGGCTGGTTCTATGGCGAGAGAACGCGAGACGGAAAAGGCGGATGGTTCCCGTCGAGTTACGTGCAGCAAGTGCTCAATGACCACGTGAGGGCGAACAACTACCGGCATAGGCTCAGGGTGATACAGGTACATATTTTTTGTGAAAAGTGCAGAAAAACTAAGAAAAAATCATAAAAAATACATAAAAAGTTAAAATTTTTGGTCAAAAACTGACATCTTGCCCAAAATTGGTCAAAAATCTAAAAACTTTTTGTGTTTTTCCCGGATTTTTCCAGAAACTTTTGCCATTATTTGGTCTAACTGTCCAACTTTTCAGGCCGCCGTGGACTACCGCCTGCAGCACCACCCCAACCATCAGCACAACCACCGTCCCATGTCATCTATCGGCGAGAAGCGGGCCTCTTCGTTCGCCTCGACCGGATCCACGACACTATCCAGCAACACCTCGGGCAATACGTCGGGACTCTCGTCTTCTGTGACCTCTTCCGCTTCGTTCAATCACTCGCTCTCTTCCAGCACTTTGGGCGTCAGAAGCCAGGACATGCTCATGTCGCGCCTGCGGCGACTCAGCAACCCGAAAGCGTTTTTCGCGACATCGTCGCCTCAGAGTATCGACTAAAATGGTCCGAGATCAAAGATCAGTGATCAAAGTTCAAGTCCCGGATCCTTATATAGAAACTACGCAATAATTCCAGCTATGAGCTTGGGATCCAAGCACATTTCAATACATAACTGTAAAAAAATACTTATAGTTTAAGCCCAAAATGATTTTGTCTGATTGTCTGACTCTTTTTATTATTTGTACTTTAGTCGGCACTCAAGACTGACTGAGGTGTTGATCAGTGTCAAAATCACTTTGCCTTAGAAAATGTTTCTATATTGTGTACTATGTATATAATTTTGGATGACTTAATAAAGAATCAAACTGATTGGGTGTCTGTTGTTTGAGAAAAAAAGTTGCGGAATTTGGTTTAAAGCTTTGAGACCGCTTGGGTTTGAGATCGAAAAAAAACTTACCCAATACGGTAACCCGAGAACACCACCAAGGGATACATTCGGGGGTATTGGGCCGAGTATATAGCTTAAGGGCAAGCTGAGTATTCTTAGGCTTAAGCACCAGGAAAATATCCCAATCCAAAAGCTGTCTTGGAATGTGAAAAAGTATTTGAACTGGAGAAAAATTTTCCATGTTTTGGAAATGAGCCAATTTTTTGTGAAAGTAATGAAAAATAGAAACTGAATGAAAATTTCATCAGAAATATTTCACCGTTCATTGTTCTGTATAGCGGTCTTTTTAATCTTCGTTTGACGTCTGAATTATAAACCAAAAATATTGCTTCAAAAGCATTCGAAGATAGTGCTAAATAAAATTCCAAGTCATCAGCGTATAAAAATCCACAAAACGAAATTATAAAAACGTTACACAAAACTATTTCATCCATTATCTAATAAATTTTGAGACGTATTCAATTCCAAAATGCTCCTAAAAATTTTTGTGCTGTTATTTGTCATCACGTGTCTATTGGGCCAAGGTAAGCTTAGCGTTCAAAATAGATGGTTTCAATTAGCTATCGCAGCCCCGATACAGGGGACTGCGATAGCTCATTTTGTAGATCTCAAAAAGTTGGTATACGAATCCGCAAAAATTGGAGAGGGGCGATCTTGAAAAGTGGCCATTTTTTGCCAAAAAGTGGCAAAAATACATGTTTTTACGCCATAAGGAAAACTTTTTTGTTCCCCTCCGTTTAGTGAGGTTTTGGTGTTAAACTGGCCGCCTGGAGATGCCAGAACGGAAAATGTAAGCTTAGTGTTCAAAATGTATGGTTTCAATTGAAAATCTATATTCTCTCAAATGAAAAAAATATGAGCCATATAAAGAGGTAAAAGAGAAATATAAAATGTACTTATCGTTCCTTTAGGAATTCTCGCCGACGACGAAGAAACGATTCCTTGCCAGTCCAACATTGATTGCCCAAAAGGAATGATTTGCTATTATGTGGTATACTTTCATTTTCGGATGTGCGTGAATGATTGAAAAATCAATACCAGTGTTCTCTTTTATAATGGAAAGAAACATTATATACTTCTAATAACATGACATTTATTTAACGGTATGGCATCATAACTGAATAAAACATTTCATTTATTCGCATTTAATCACTCTTATCTCCAACCGAAATGCGCCAAGTCAGTGACTGGTGACATTCAGTGTCAAAGCTTTCACGAGTCATTATGTGTGTCACAGTTGGAATTTCGGCCGATAAAGTTCTGATTTGGTTCTCGGATTGATTTGAAGAGTGTGCCTGAACCGTAACAGTTTTGCGCACGATTGCAGAATGGAGTGGATCCAGAGCAATTTCTGTGACGGCTTCTTGGTCAGGTGTGGTCGGTTGATTTAGAACCCATTGTTGGACGCGACCGAGCAATAGTGCAATCCGGGCTCTTGTGTTTTTCTTCAGCTCTCTGACCCTTTGCTGGAAATGGTATGAGAAGTTTGCAAAGATGAACGGGCCCAAGGAAACGGACACTGTCAACAAAATCAGGGCCGAGTCATTCAAGCACAGGGCATCCTATTCATGCCTCACTCTTTTTATGAGGAAATTTTTATGAACTTTGTAATACTCGAGGGAACTAAAATTTGGAATGAAAAAGATGTGAACTCTCACACTGTTCCTCTCTGCGTCTAACTTTGATCTCAATATGGTGTGCCTTTGGCGAGATTGCTTCTAGCGGATCGGTATACATACCTGGCAATGAGCATATAATCATTCGAGATTTTAAATCAGTCACCTTTATTCAAAGCATTGAACCAATTCTTCTGAGTATCATTCCTATCGCGAAGAATGTCAAAACTGTCTATGCTCGCTCTCGTCGCTGCTTTCTTCGCTTTTGGTAACTATTATATGAAATTTACTGAATGATGATTATAGTTAATTTTGTTTTTTAGAAGACAAATTTCAGTAATTTTTTGACATTAGGATTAAGTTCGAAGCAAGTGAATGTAATTTCCAAAAAATATTAATCGATTACACATTCCTACAAATTTTCATCTCAAACGTTTCATTTTTGAGCAAGTTACATCGTCACATACATAGTTTTATAACAACTTCTATAATATTCTAGAAGGTTCTGAAGTCTTGAATGTTAAAAAATTGACTTCACGCTTACTTACTTTAAAATAGAGATGAAACTTGAAGGAAATTACATCGTCACGTCCATTTTTCTCTAACCGCTTCATTTTACTTATAATTTCTCTTTCTCTAACCAGATGGACATGACGCTTTAACTAACCTTTCGATTCCAAAAATGTTTGTTTTGAGGATACTCATTCTAAAAAATGTACCAAATTCTGATGTATTTTTTCTTAAAATTGCATGTTTTTCAAAAATTCAAAAACATTGTGGACTAAATTGTCCCTATAAGAAAAGAATCAGTGATCAAAAAATAAAGGCCAACATAGGCCAAAGGAACCCATTCCAGAATCCAATGAGTCTGGCCATAGTGTTACTGGTTATCTAGATGAGTCATGAAATAAAAAATTATGACTTGAACTTTCAGCCGCAGCTGACTTTGCAACACTCCAAGAACAAACTGAGGATGAGGCGGCAATGAGTAAGTCGCGCTATTCCAACTTCGAGCTGCTTCTGAAGGACGAGCATAATGCTGCACCGTTATACAAAAAAGTGGAAAAAGAATGCGATGACGTGGAACATCAATTCGACCTAATGGTGGCTGAAATTGTGAAATTGAGAGAAAAGAAGGATCTCCAAGCTGGGTTCAGGGGACGTGTCAACCCAAAAATGATAAACTTGACAAACGAAATCAGGGACGTCGAAAACCTGGTTCATGATAAGAAGGGCGAAATTGAAAAAATGCTTCACGATAAAGTTACTCACGCTGTACTTTTGAGCCCTCTTGATCATGGATACAAAAAGTTTGGACACCTCATGCAAAAGATCAATGAATTTGAGGACTTTGCCAACAAAGCCTAAGAAACAGCCAAGAAATGCCTGCGGTAAATTTCGTATCACATTTTATTTTTCGCAAAAATGGCATTTTTAAGTGGCTTCCGACCGGGATTTTGTACCACTTACAGGTTTTCGACCTATGTGTAAGGAAAATATAGTACTCCTATTTGAGATTCTGCCCATTTTTGGCGGGCAGGATGCCAGAAACTTGTGCTACGCCAAAAATGACTTCAGATTCGGAATCAACGAGGTCGAAAACTATTGCGGTACGAAATCTGGATTGAAAGCCACTAAAAAATGTCATTTTTTCAAAAATCAATTTTTTACGAATTTACCGTTAGACGAATATGCCAAGAACGGCTTTTTGCTTTACTCAAACTTTCAACTGTTGGAACCAATCAACTAAAAAATTCTATCTCCAATCGGAACAGCAAAAAAACACATGCCTTCAAAGCAGATCAGAAATTATTTTTGTTTTGCGTTGTGAATAAAATTATGATGCAGACAATTAATTCCATTAAGGCATACGTTCAAGAAAGGTGAATTGTACAACAGAAAAACTAGAGTGTTGTGTCGACGAGTTGACCACTTCTCCGCTAAGGGATACATTAGGGGTATTGTCCTGACTATGTTCTCCCGTACGAACTTCAAATGTAGTCGAACACTCCCATATATGCAATAGCCAAAGTGGGTTGAATGCCAGAAAATGGTACTACATTATCCTGGACGTCAAAACCTTACTCTTTTGGGTAAGTTTTAAGCTAAAAGCATGAGTAGGTCACACACCCGACCTAATACCCCCGAATGTATCCCTCGGTGGGCATGTGACGGTTACCTTAGGGGATATTGTCATGGCGCCTAAGCCTAATATTATACAACTTGCCCTTAAGCTATATACTCGACCCAATACTCCCAAATTTATCCCTTGGTGAACAAGTGCATATACTTCGGAAATTAGAGTGAGCTATACGCCCATTATAGGCAATCAGTTGGTGTGTCATAAATAGCTTCAGGGCGTTTCTGTGTGTAACATGGAATGAGTGCTGTCACGTGTTCAAAGGAAATCTCGAATTATAGAGAATCTTTAATGGTGACAAAGACTACACAGTTCGTCCTAAAAGTACATAGTTTGTCCAGAAAAAGGAACAATAAGAGAAATTTGGTCATCTTGAGTCAAATTTTCAAGCACAATCCCAAGATTAACCTGGCCATAGGATTGATGCACTGTCGTAATTTTCTAACGCTAACTTTTATATATAGGGATGGAACCGCAAATCGGTGTCTTCAAAGCACCTTACAACATCATCCCACATTATGTCACGATTGAACTATGGACGGGTTTGTTGGAGCGGGCGCCGATTGTCATAGCCTTATCCCAATGGCGCAAGACCTCTGTAGTTCTGTCGGGAGCTGGCATTTGACTTTGGCCTTTTTTAATGGTGAGGGAGGAAAAGTGACTTGGGCATTTTGTAGGCAAGGGTGGGTTATCTATCAGCAGTTTTTTTTCAGCCCCCCGGGGATTGGGGTTTTTCGGATTTATGAGTCATGCAAAGTACAGGATCCATGATACCCCCCTCATGGTTTTGAGGAAAATTTTGATCCGCTGAAAGTATGGTAGGGCAGGCTTGGTACTTGGGAGAAGTTGTACACTTTAGGGGACTTCTCAGTAGAAATGTTATTAGTTTTTTCCTGGGATTGGACTTTTTTGAAAATGATGAATCATCCATGTCACCTTACATGACATAGGGTCATGTCATGTAAGGTGTGATACTTTTTGGCCTGTTATGGGGAGAAGGCATACTGATATGGGGCGCTCGCCGCGAAGCCCCCAGGGCGCGCGTAGCGCGCACTTGCGGCGCGTTCGCTGTATAGACTCCACTAGTAAAGTTACAAGGCGCCAAAATGAGCGTTTGAATATTGAATTATTGTTTTGTGGAGGAAGAAGCGGTACGAAGGGGTTCGAGTCAATATGATGGAACCTCTCAATAGTAAATTGGCCCCGCTGAATCCAAATCAGGAATCAGATTTGAACTTGAATATTGACTCGAACCCCTTCGTACCGCTTCTTCCTCCACAAAACAATAATTCAATATTCAAACGCTCATTTTGGCGCCTTGTAACTTTACTAGTGGAGTCTATACAGCGAACGCGCCGCAAGTGCGCGCTACGCGCGCCCTGGGGGCTTCGCGGCGAGCGCCCCATATCAGTATGCCTTCTCCCCATAACAGGCCAAAAAGTATCACACCTTACATGACATGACCCTATGTCATGTAAGGTGACATGGATGATTCATCATTTTCAAAAAAGTCCAATCCCAGGAAAAAACTAATAACATTTCTACTGAGAAGTCCCCTAAAGTGTACAACTTCTCCCAAGTACCAAGCCTGCCCTACCATACTTTCAGCGGATCAAAATTTTCCTCAAAACCATGAGGGGGGTATCATGGATCCTGTACTTTGCATGACTCATAAATCCGAAAAACCCCAATCCCCGGGGGGCTGAAAAAAAACTGCTGATAGATAACCCACCCTTGCCTACAAAATGCCCAAGTCACTTTTCCTCCCTCACCATTAAAAAAGGCCAAAGTCAAATGCCAGCTCCCGACAGAACTACAGAGGTCTTGCGCCATTGGGATAAGGCTATGACAATCGGCGCCCGCTCCAACAAACCCGTCCATATCAGAAACAAGAGATCATAGATTAAACATCAAATTAGAGCTTAAATTCTTAGCAATGTGCTTTTGCCTGAGAAAACTTTTAGGACATTCGAAAACCTTTCCACTGTTCTTAACATACCCAAGACAAATATTCTGTGTCTGATTGCACTATTGGAAAAGTGTTTCAACTAAAGCTAATTTGGGTTCGAGCAAACGGGTTCCTGGCAAATATATCCTCACAGAACTGAGTGTAAGGCTGAAGTACAGGCTTAAAAATCTGGCTGTATATGGGCCGTGGATCTTAGAGCGATCCAGGGCCGCAGTTTCATACAGGTAAATCCGGTAATTACCGGGGGGTCAGCTTTTGGAACAAGCACCCCTAAGAATGCCTCAAAAATAAATTCACAAAAAAAAACAAAAGGGTCCCCCTTTTTGTTTTTGAAAAGTACCGGGGGTTCAAAAATGCCCAAGCTGCTGACTTACAAAAATACTCGGGAACATTACACCTTATTATTTCACTCAAATAAATCCCGCTGTATTAAATGACAAAAACCTATCATTATTCCTTTTCCATCTTCGATTCTCCGTCTTATTTCATCAAAATTCATACAAAATCTGAAAATGATCAAGGGAAAATAAATTACTATGTTATGAAATTTGAGCACAGTAAATTGATTTCTGAACTCTACTCCTAAATTTGGACAGGCATAGCTCCCACTCAGCTCTTTACCTTTCACCGACAGAAAAACGAAGCTGTCATAACAACAAGCCATTTCAAAAAGCTGACCGCTTGACAGCAAAAGTGGACATCGATCGGAAATTCGGAAACAAAAAATTAATTTATTCCATCAGAGGATATGCGCAGAGACGAATGGGCATTTTAGTGGTAGTTTGCACCTCAATTGTGTGCGGTGAGCCCTTCATTGTCCAAATTACATCTATGAGCAAATCGATAGCACGCAATCCGGGTCCAAAATTTGTGTTTTCCTCTCTCATGGCCTTTTTCTTATTTTGATTCCAGCCAAAATTCCTTTGTAATAACTTGCCGGAAAAGTTCGTGGAAATTCGTCCAATTTTTACGCAGTATTTGAGTAGTTTGAGTGTATCATATCTTTTTTCTTTGTTTCTAGCCCACAATTGCATAATCTCTTGCATAAAAAGGAGCCCATATTTAAGCACTGTTTTCTCAAAGACACTCTTTTCTGTCACAAATTAACGTTTTCGCTTGGTAAAAGGTTTAAGTAATAAAAACTTTCGCTCATACGCGAACAATTCCATCTGCACTTTTTTCGGAAAAAAATTTCTATATGATTAGTGACCATTGTGAAAATTTTTCTACATAACAAAATCATATCACATAACAAAAACAAATCACAATACAAAACAAAGTAAATCCAAATACAATACAATAGTTACAAAAAAATTATTTACAATTTTGTGATCTCGACTTCCCGCACTTGACTTGCCTCCATGATCTTAATTTGTATAATAATAATGCCAAATACGAAAATACATACCTGAATCAGATTGTCCATTCCGAACAGATATCCGTCCGTGTTCTCATCTGCAATGCACAATTTTAGGGTTCTTCATTCTGTTACATTTGAAAACTTTCATAAATTTCATTCAATATCGAATTTCGATACCAAACCAATAGTGTTATATGGCAACAATTAGGTATCATTTATCAAATACCAATACCGTACAATTATTTTATGGTTTCTAGTTCAGATTTTATGGTAATATAATTTTTTTAAATTTTGATAACTAGCCTGTGCGATGATTAAGCTGCATTCCGTTCGGGACCTTGGTGCACTTGGCTGAAAATATAAAATTTTACACGAAAAAATGCTTTTAGAATTTTATTCTGTTCTGCTAACTATAAAATATTATAGCTTTCAAAATAATTTTGAGTATGTTTCCATTTCAAAAAACTTTAACGCTTACCAAAGTCGATCAGCCAAACTCCAACTTTCCGGCTGTCACATATTAGCAGAATGCTTGAGCCGACCACCTAGACAAAATATTTACGTATTGTATAAGTACGACAATAGTCGATTTTGATGGTTAAGAAAGAGTACGGTAAAACCGAACTCAATTTCTTCCTCGCGTTGTCGGAATATACCACTTCCTCTAATATAACCCTCTAAAATTGAAGCCGCCTACAAAATACACCTTTACAGATAGGGAAAGAGTGGATCAAAATGAGAGAGACCCAATAGTAGATACTCCCTGGAGGGATATTGAAATAATATAACCTCGGGGGCTATATTATAGCAAATACGGTATGTCTATACAAGATTTCACCAAAAAGCTCAATTTCTTCCTCACGTCAGAATTACAATATATGACATGATTTCCCACATTGCAAGCTTGTAACAAAATGCTCACCTCATGCTCTTTGAAAAACCGCGATGCCTCAATTTTTTTGCGCATTGACCGGAGGAGTTCGACAATCTTCTTTTGATGATTTTGTCGGCCCTCGAAAAATTCGGCAAACACCTCTCCAATGTCTTCCCGGGTGGAAATCTGAAAGAGAAGTATTTCAAAAATTGGACTCTTAAAGACCTATTTTCGAAAAAAGACACCTTTTTCAGATCTCTGCCAATTTTCGCACTTGTCATCTGAACTTTTATTTTTATCTTTTTTTAATTCTGATCAAATTAATGCATGGATACCTTTGCCACGTCCACTCGGAACCCCAGGGTGCCTGTCGAAGATTCTCTTTCTCGGAACATCATATAGCTAAACTATCAGACATAAGAATGCATACATTACCTTCTACTTTAGCTATGCTTAAGCTTAGGCTTAAAGATGCCTTAAGAGAATAGTATAAAGCTTTTGAGAAAGCTTCCTATAAGCTAAGGTAAGGCTCTCTTAAGGCACATTAAGGCATTTGTAAGCCATTATGAGTGGTCCCGTTCACCTTTGGATATATCTTTTACCAATTTTTTGTCAAATTTTTCAAAACAGTTCTCTAATTTTTTTTCCAAAGTCCCATCGATTATTAGAGGTTTTAAAAATGTACACAAAAGAAGTCTACCGATGCTTGGTGATGGCGCCATCGATCCGCTCCTGCTCTGTGGGCTCGCTTGGGTCCAGGGCGATCATCTTTTGATACAAATCCGCCCTCTTGGTCGCATTTGAAGTTTCCGACAGGAGAAAAGTTATAAAAATACATTTGTAGAAATTAAAAAATTTGTGTTAAAAAAGGTTTTGAAATTTTTTTGTCACCTTGTACCCATTTTCAAGTCCATTATGAATCGATCCGAGGCATTTGGGAAGTGCCACAGAAGATCCTCTAGTTCGAGATAAGCTAAGAAAAAAAGTGAATTGAGGAATAAGCTAGAGAGAAATAGAAATATTTCGTACAATTATCCATGTAATCCAGCAGCTTGAAGAATCTTGGAGTCAGCCCACTCATGTCAGGATCCTGAACCAGTTTGAATTATACCCCAATTTACTGTTGCTCGAGGTTTAAGAGAACAAAATTTTTTACCGCCATGATCGCTTCGTAATTCAGCGCCTCACTTTTGTCTCCAGGTGGCATTTTCTTTAATATTCTGCGCGTAGTGCCTTGGATAAGTGCACCTGTAGATAAAATTTTTGAATTTTTATTAAGTTTTGTTTATCCGCTTAGGATTCACTCAGAAATTATGTCAGTTTTTTATGGCGGCATTCATTTTAATCCCTAAGAAGTAACGGCGTGATTTGAGAGGTGTCAAATAGTTGTAAAATTCTCTCCCAGATATTGCTATTAGAGGCAGGGATAAAACACTTCGCCAATCTGGCATGGTTTCTGGGCGAACCTTTAGTCATATTTCGCAGAAGTTTGAAAATTTGTAAAAATGTTTTCTTCTAAGTCAGAAATGAGCCTTAAAGTAAGATCCAAGTTACGGAATTTTAACATAACGTATAAGTGCACCTGTGAAAAATTATTGAATTTTTAATGTTTTGTTCATCCGCTCTGAATTCATCCAGAAAATATGTCAGTTTTTTATAGCGGCAATTTCGTTCATAATCTCCTTTTTACTCCCCAAGGAGGATGGGGCCTATATTGAATGGTGCCAAATGGTGGAAATTCTCTCACAGATATCACTTAGAGAGAGTCAAAGAGGGTAAAACACTTGGCCAAATCTGGCACCGGTTTATATATAATCTGGCATCATTTCTGGGCGAACCTTAGTCATATTTCGGAGAAGGTTGAACAATTGTAACAATTTTTTTCCAAATCCAAAATGAGTCTTAAAATAGATCAAAGATCTTACTTGGAAATTTTATCCTAGAAGCATATTTTATCCTACAATTTATCCTACAAGCAAGTACTTACCCGCGTGCCCAGCGAGTTGGTCCCAGTTGGACGAGAAAATCCTGGCGATAAATGCAAAAATAAAAGACAATATGGCCATTTGAGAATATCGAACGCTCCAAAACAATAAATGAGCTTAGAGTTACATGTGACGTGAAAAATAAAAAAGGAAGAGAAATAAAAAAATATAAAACAAACGCAACAAATGTGCGTGCTGCAAGTGAAAAGTTGCGAGTGGAATTAAAAAAATCAGTGTGACTGAAAAGTCAGACTTTAAATGCCACTGTGACATTTAAAACTTGTATCATTGTTCTCAAAATATTGTGTCGTCCTTTTCTCATAACAGTTTCTATACAAGTTGCGCTGCGACATTGGTCAAGACCAATGACTCTTACACTAGGGCTACGCACGTGGGGAATCCCCCGGGGGATTTTGTATTTTTCTTATAGATTAATCACAGCGCTGTACTCTCTCATCCAATCCCCCGAAGAGAAAGCGTTGTGAAGCAGACATAAAACATGTCTTTGTCGACATACACAATGGCATACACAACCAAAATTTGATGTCTGTGCGAAAATGCTCTGTACAGAGAAGACAATTTCATTTTTGTTATTCCAAAACAAACTCCTTTGTTCTAGAACACCGAACAAAATCAAATCGATTTGATTTTTCACAATTACACAAAGTGAATCCGCCGGGGGATTGGCCGAGGGATTGAGAGAGTATTTTGTGCAGTAAAAGCGATAGAAAAATACAAAATCCCCTCCCCTTTTCCCCCACGTGCGTAGCCCAAGCATTACAAATGAGTCTTGACTTTCGCTAGATGCACAGGTGTGATCTGTGAACAGTTGTACAGTTATGTTCGATCAAATGCTCTTCCGTAGATAAATTTCTAAAATCTCTTTGTCTTCTATTGTTTTGCATATGAATTCTTTCTGGCCGTCTTCCGAAGCGCAACCTTTTTCTCGGTCTCTTCCATAACTAGGATTTACTTTATTTGCCAAAAACCAAGTTTCTTGCATCCTATCGCACAATCGGACACTCGAGGCGACTCTCTCGAAATAGGGTGCCTTCTGATCAAATGGCCCTATTTCTCCCAATTATTTCTACCGTATTGTCTGTCGTGAGCATAATTTGTAACGGACTGGCGAAGTACATCATTCTCACATCCCGAAATGCTTTCTCTGATCCAATTACTATCATGGTCATGACAATGGTAAGAGTACAGACGAGTCTCTGATTAACGTGTATCACGGGACCGGGCAAAATCCGCGTTAATGTCACACCCGCGTTAGTCAGAGACTCGACTGTAAGAGTAGACAGTTTAACTTTTTTTCCTCTATTTTTTTTGTCACTAAATACTTTTGGCAGCATTTTTTCCACCTTAGCATTTTTTGGCGCCAAAATCCTTTTTTGGCATTTCAAAATTTAGTCACAAAAAGAAGTGTATTGGTGCCGAAAAGTATTGATCGGAAAAGCTATTTCAGGAATAATATTGAGATCTAAGATTGGTGCTAAAAGTTTTCCACTTTTGATTCTCTATTTTAAGGCTGTGTCAAATGGTCTTTACTCGCTCACTACCATCCTGTTGCTTTCGGCAAACGGTACGTACAATATTAAAAATTTGCGAAGCTATATCCGAGAGTATGCTCTGGCTATTATAGGATTTGATACTGGAGGCACTTCCCATTTTCTTTGGCCGGATGCGTTTTGCCCGGCACTCCACTTTGTGCAGAACTCAGCCTATTGCATTCCGTCTTGGATTTTTGTCTTGATAGCGATAGAAAGGTGGGGAGATTTCTATTGCGAAAGAATTTGATAATTTGATTGAGTGAACATAACATGTCCTTCTAATGAGCTGTCTTTCACAGCATGCGCACTACTACTAACATATCTGAATAAGCCTATAACTATAGACCGGCTGTCATTGTGAATATTTATTGTTTCATACTTTGAACAGAAATTTGAAATCCTCATTTTATGTGTTTCGTTTCAGCTTTTATTCCAGCTATGCAAAGAAACATTCAAGAATTATTTATATGCAGCAACTAACCCACTCCCATTTCCCAATCAATTCCATTTTGCCAATCTCAACAACCGCAATCCTCTTGAACGGCGGTTGAGGCCTCTAAATGCATTATGTAAACCATTTTCTTCACTATCGTGTGACCCTTTTATTGCTTCACTACACAGCCAAGATGGGTTTTTGGGTAACTTACCTATGAGATGTGGCAATTAGCTAACTTGCGTTTCAAGTTTCGATCAACAGTCACGATTTACTAATGTGATATACAGTCCAGTCTCTGATTAACGCGTGCCAGGGACCGGGCTATAGACTGACTATATGTCTTTTCTTCAAATAACCTTTTTATATCGCCAAACTGCAATTGTTTCCATTACGCTTCAATACTCCAGCACTTTTGCAACCGTCGTCACTACTATCCATAACCTTCGCACAACAATAACACGAACTTCTCGAAAAATACACCATTTTTGCGTCATCCGTCTTTCCTTCAGGTTTCTCGAAATCCTAAGTCCACGATGGCATCACAAATTATTCAACACACGAGCGGTGACCTTTTACATGGCTGTCACCTGCGTCGTTGGACTCGTATGGTCAACTCCTTACCAACTATTTTATCGTGTCAAAAGCTCGCAGCCGAGTAATAGTACGTTTCTCGAGTAATAATAGTATAGCCTTTCCTTTTTACAAGGCTCATGCATAATCATTGAAACAAACAAATTTGTATTTCACAACACAAGAAATTATTTAGTCCGCAAATGCGTCATTGTCAATTACAAGTCCTCCTTTTGGCCTTCCTACGACACAGGACATCTGATTGTCACATATGGCATCCCGCTCCTTACCTGCAGCTGTCTGTATGGGATTTCTTCCTGCATCTTGTGCCTACTGAATCGTCTGTCAAGAGATACGGCCGAGTCCACTAGCTCTCCCTCTATTGGTTCTGGCATCCAAGTCATGATTGGACTAAGAAAGAGGACTATAAAAATCATGGCTTCATCCATTGGGATTTTTCTGTTGGGTTATACGCTTGCTGCGATCAATACCATCCTTATTTTGTAAGTATTTTAAATTTGCGAGAGAATTAAGACTTTTTGCTACAAAATTAATTATTTTCTATTCTCCGTTTTTGTGTATATTAAAAAGAAGTTTGCGAGGTTAATGGATATTCGAGATACACACCCTACTCTGAGATTAATAGTAAATTTTATAGCCATGTTTAGGCGTGGCGGTCGACTTGCTCTTTGGTTGAATGACGCGGGAGTGATTTTGTTGGCAGTGTCCGTTTCCTTGGGCCCGTTCATCTTTGCAAACTTCTCATACCATTTCCAGCAAAGGGTCAGAGAGCTGAAGAAAAACACAAGAGCCCGGATTGCACTATTGCTCGGTCGCGTCCAACAATGGGTTCTAAATCAACCGACCACACCTGACCAAGAACCCGTCGCACTTGACCAAGGACCTGCCACATCCACAGAAATTGCTCTGGAACCGCTCCATTCTGCAGTTGTGCACAAGACTGTTATGGTTCAGGCACACTCTTCAAATCAATCCGAGAACCAAATCAGAACTTTGTCGGCCGAAATTCCAACTCTGACCCACATAATGACTCATGAAAGCCTTGACACTGAATGTCACCAGTCACTGACTTGGCGCATTTCGATTGGAGATAAGAGTGAATAAATGTGACGCTTTATTTCCAGTTACGGTGTTATACAGTTAAACAACGTCACATTTTTAGATGTATATTGGGTTTTCTTCGCATTAGAAACGATAACACTCCGTATACATTTTTTCAATCATTCACGCACAAGTAAAAACCCTGATATACCATATAATAGCAAATCATTCCTTTTGGACAATCACTGTCGTACGCGCAAGGAATTGTTTCTTCGTCATCGGCGAAAACTTCTAAATGAACTTTTAGTACATTTTAATAAAGTGTCTTGATCAAGTTCTTCTTTAAACAGTATTTTCTCGGCTTCTTGAAACCATTCCTGGAAAGGTAAGAAATAGAGTCCTCCAGGGATTTCCATACACTTTTATGTATTTCCGGTACTATAACTGAAGCCCATGCTCTGTTTAACCCTTCACGCCCCTAGCGAGGACAGGTATAAATATTGGTTTGGTAAGAAAGTCATTTCGGTTTTTTAAAGTCAATTTTTATTTATCTAAAGCAATCTTGAGTGTTACATCCCGTTCGGAAGCCCATTCATTCCTCTTTCATGTCGTATACAGGGCCCGACTTTCATTTGCGTAAATCCGGTAATTACCGGGGGTCAGCTTTTTGAAGGGAGAAAAAAATCAAAAGGGGGGACCAAAGGAAAATTAATTGGTGGCAATTTTTGGCAAACAAGCTTAATATTTCAAAAAATTTTCGCCTGCGGCGCTATTTTCTCCTTACCTTTTTTAGGTATACTTTATTTCAATGATAAATTTTAGTCAATTTTTAAGCGAAAAGCCAATTTTTTCAAAATTTTTTGCCTGCGGTGCTTTTTTGTCGCCAACTTTTTCCATACAATTTATTGGCATTATAGTTTTGGCGCCAAATTTAAAAATTTGAAAAAATGCACCCCTAAGAATGCATTTGAAAAAAATTACCCGGGGTTCAAAAATGCCCTGGTCGTATATAGCATGCTTTTCCATTACATGTAACTTTTACTTTATGATAGTTCTACGGAAGCCACCCAAAATTTAATTTTTGGTTATTTTTAGCAACTTTCATGGATAAATTTTTCTACATTTTGGCACTATTCAACCAAGTGGCATTGCGGCATTTGTAGGCAAGGTCTAGCTCTACAACATACTTTTTACAGAATAACTTTTGCTTAGAAATTCTGCGAGATATGATCGCTCAAAGTTGAGACATAAAGCGAAAAATTCGGAAAAATCGAAATTTTCCAATTTTCGAGCGATGTCATTTCTTAAAATGGTCACATCTTTGCAGCCATCAAACGAAAAAATGTTCTATAAAAGGTAAGTATTAGAGCTCGCTATTAGCTTATTGCTCTACAATGCTGCACAATTGGAAATAGAATGCTTAAGTTTTTTGCATGCAAAAGATATAAAAATAGTTCGAAAATTGGTGATTTTGAAATTTTTCATGTAATCACAAATATCTAATATATTTTACAAAGCAAAAAAAAACTTAAGTATGGTTGCATGGAGAAAACACTTGGCTATCAAATGATATATAACACTTATGATCAAACTTGCATTACGTGAAAGAAAATTTATTTATACGAAACCGAAAAGACTTTCTTACCAAACCAATATGGTAGACCCGAAGGGAGAAATTGCTGCATTAGAAGATACAGTAAGTTTACCTTGGTCCAATAGACACGTGATGACAAACAACAGAATACAAATTTTTAAGAGCATTTTCGAATCGAATACGTTTCAAATTTATGAAATAAGTGATAGGACAGAGTTTTGTGTATTTTGTTATATAAACGTTTCTGCATATTTAACGTAACGCCGATCAGGAATATAATTTAGCACTATCTTTGAATGCTTTCGATACGATTTTCGGTTAAAGGTATCGAAAGAAAATTTTTTGTTGGGATCCAAGTAATTGAGTTTGATCAGGAGAAATAATCAAGGGTTCTGTTCAAGAGTACTGTTTGTACGTCAAATTTGGCAGTTAGTTATCACTTTTAATGCTTCTATGAGCGATTATATTTGTGAAATTCAGCTCATTTCACTTCTACCGAGGGATACATTCGGGGGTATTGGGCTAGCTCTTTAGTCTCAATAAAAAATTGAACCTTGATCTCCTAATCCTAAGCCTAATCAGCATGCCGAACAATACCAATGCCCTGGGCCAATACCCCCGAATGTACACCTCGATGGGCACATGATGATTATCCGATCTATAATCTCCATCTAATGACATTAGTAATCGGGTCTAGCATGCGATGATGTTGGGATATGTTCTCAGGTTACCCGTTTTGGGTAAGTTTTTTCAGTCTCAAATCCAAGCTTTAAACCAAATTTCGAAACTGTACGCAGATAACAGAACTCCAATCAGTTTGATTCTTTATTAAGTCATCCAAAATTACTAGATTTATTTGAGCGGGGCTTAATTAGAACATTTACGGTATGTAAAATTGTGTTAGATTCTAAATTAAAGTATTTCTAACAGTTAGAAATACTTTAATCTTCTTGTCTTCCGATTGATTACTATTGCTACAAACATTCAATACATTTTATTTCTCTTTCATACTTATCTTGATCTGGCTCAAGTCTTTCCTAGAAAGAGTATTTTCTTGGCTTTGTGGATCCCTCCTTGGTAGATAGGAAAACAGAGTCCTCTAAGATTTCCTACACTTTTATTTATTTCTAGTACCTATAACTGAAGCCCATGCTCTGTTTAAGGGCCCCTGGCGAAGACAGGTGAAATATAGTACAGTCATACCTCGTTTATCCGGACGCACATTCCGAATTTTTGGCCAGCATGACATTCTTGGCCAATTTTTGGCAAAATTTGTCTACAAGTATCAGAATTATTATAAAAAAATTCCCGGAAAATGTTTGGGCCCCAATTAAAATTCGCCCAAAAAATCCGGAATTCAGTTATCCTGACGGATTCGACCGGTCCCGATTCGTCCGGATAGACGAGGTATGACTGTAGTCCCACAGAGAGAAACTGCTGTATAGACTAAAACTTCAATAGGAAATGCAAAAATAAGAAACAGAGCGAAACTTGAAACAAAAATTGCGTTTGTTCGGAATCAAAATAACAGTATTTTCAGAAATAATCAAAAGAAATGTTCCAGAGTTTTTTGCAAGTCAAAATGCTCCGTATAAAAATTTTTGGGTCAAATTTTTGTCTCTACCAAAATTTTTCCTAGTCTTCGTGGAATGTCTAATCCTTGAATGAATATCGAAAATGTTCTACATTTTTCTATTTTTGCACTTTTACCAGTTTTAGGACACACATTTTCAATCAAATTTCAATATTTTAGAGAGAGAACGACCATTTTTTTCACAAAACACATTTTCCGATAAATTTTTCATTCAGTTTAGTTTCCCAAAAACAATTGGCTCATTTTCAAAACAATGGAAAATTTTCGTAAATTGTGACATCTTTCAACAATTTTACAACTTTATGCTTTTTGGAGAGAAACGACCATTTTTCCAGAAAATATTTTTTTGTATTTTTTTAATTCAATTTGTTTCCCAAATAAATTGGCTCCTTTTCAAACCAAAAATTCACAAATTGTAACAACTTTTCAACCAAATTCCGATCAACATAATGCCAAGTTCAAATTGCCAACACAAATCAAAATTTTCAGACTTTATTTCTTCAAAAGCAAATAGGATTTTTTTATTTTCCAAGTGATTAAGGGAGACAAAAAGCGAAGCGCTTCGATGAACGACCTAATAAATAACGCTTTGGAAGTGCAAGAGACGCTTTAAAGTGCAAATGAGTACAAAGAAACAACAAATGAATTGTTGTCACAATACAAACATTCCACAAAACTAAAAAAATTGAGTGACCGAATTACAATAGAAAAAAGATGCCAGATTTGAACCGAAATTAAACAAAAAATGAATAATTGATGAGAATTGAGTAAGCATAGTCTTCTTTGGTGTTCCAGAACATAGTCTTCTTTGGCCTTCTAGAAGTTCACGGCTCATTTGTTGGCGCTGTTCACGCGAAGGGCACGTCCGTTGAAGTCCGCTCCGTTCATCTGAAAATTGTGAGGGTTAGACAGTTAGAGTACGATTAAAGTACAGGGCAACTGTTGCAAATTTTTTAAAAAAGTTCAATTTTTTATCAGTATTTTCGTGGAAAAGTTTCTCAAAACGGAATTTTCTTTCAACGGAATTTTCTAGATCTTTTAATTAGTTGAAATTTGCCCAAAAAAAAAATTTTGGGTTCATTTTAAAAAATTTGAAAACGGTTCTAGATTGAGAAATCTTTAAAAATTTACAACTTTTTATGCTTTTTATAGAAAAACTTTTTTTTCCAAAAAAGAAACTTTTCTGACAATTTTTTCATTCAATTTCTTTCCAAAAAATTGGTTTACTTTCAAACAAAAAATTACATAATTCCTAACAAATTTTCAACCAAATTAAATAAGAAAGCCCACTTTTCCTAAAAAATTTTTTAAAATTTCAATTCTTTTTAGAAATTTTTTTTTTTAAAAAATTGGGTTTTTTTTTAAAAAAAATTTAAACTGACCAAAAATTTGGAAAAAATTTTTTAAGGAAAGATGAAACATTTTAAAGTGGAAATTTGAAAACCGAAGTTCTAGATTGAGAAATCTTGTAAAAATTTGAATTCAAAAAACTACCATTTTTAGTAAAAACAAGTTTTTTTAGCAAAAACTCCTTTTTTCCGAAAAAAGAAACTTTTCTGACAAATTTTTATTCAATTTCCATTAATCCAAAAAATTGGTTTACTTTCAAAAAAACAAATTATTTTCATAATTCCTAACAAATTTTACGGGATTTCTAATCCAGAAAATATAAATATTAGAAAAGCCCACTTTTCCAATAAAGAAAATTTTCTTACAAAGTTTCAAATTGAAACCATTCTCAAAATTTCTCAAAAAAAATTGACTAAAATCTCACATGTCCTAACAAATTCTAACAGTAATAAAATCCAGGTAATCAAAAGCTCACCTGCGAAATAGCGTTCTGAGCTCCTTGCGCATCGGCAAACTCGCAGAATCCGAATCCCTTGGGGCGACGAGTCTCGCGATCGTACACCAGACGGACGTTGGTCACTGCGCCGCAGGTGCTGAAGAAGGTGCCCAGGTCGTGCTCTGTCGTGTTGTAGGGAATGTTGCCAACTAAAAATAAAAGGTCAATGACAGGTAAAATGTAGCGATATATTCGAGATTTTACGGAAATGCGCTATGGATGCCCTACAATACAATCCAAGACGAAGGCCAGTCAGCTCACAAGGCAAGCCTCTAGTGTTGCCAAGTCCAGACAGAAGTTTGTTGGAGCCACGAGTCAACTAACTGACTACTTACCTGTTAGATTTTAGACCACCCACGAGGTCGGTCTTCTCACGAGCCGCGCAGCTCATCTTCCCATTTGGTGCCGTCCAATTGGTGGTATGTCCAAGACAAGCGCATACACCTCAGGACATACAGCAGGCCAGCGGGTGCTAGGTCAAGACTAGAAGCCAAAAAATGCACCCTCAGGCATTTTCCGAATGAGACTTGGGTTTTGAGTTGAGGAAAAAAGTTTCGGGATTCCCGTTTTTGGGATTCGAAATGAAACTTTTTCCAAGAAATTTGGTAAATTTTCAAATTTTGGGTCAAAATTTCAACGTTTTGCTTAAATTTTTCGCTATTCCCGAACTTTTTGGTAGAGGAAAGCTTCTGGTTTCTTCTAGAAAAGCAACTTTTTATCCCAAAACAGAATTCAAAGGATTCAAATTTAAATCCCGACTTTTCCAAAAATTCAGCCTCAACTCGGAACAATCCATACAATTTCCAGGAAGAATTCTCAAGGCGACGGAGAATTTGAAAGCAAAATTTCGACCCAAACACTTCCGGGTCTCGATCTCGGGTCCACAGCACTCCCCGGTGACCCACACCTATGCCAGGTAGCAGAATGACACTTCCATCTGGGCATTCCGACCCAACTTTTTTCTAGTACATTCTAGAAGGATGAGTAATGGCTTAAACGAAAGCCAAGACTCAGAGCTATCGAATGAGCCCACACACGTCGTATCCCAAGGTAATCGTAACCTGAGGGCATTTATCCAGGCCCACCTATAAGCTGGGTTCGAGAATGGCCAGAGGGGAAGATGGTCCTGCCAGGTAAGTCCCGCCAGGTGAGCTCGGGAATGCTTGTGGACTGAGCTAAGGTTACCATGAAAAACCATTACCGTAGACTGAGTAACCGCCTGATGAGTTTTGTCCGGACATTTTGGATTTAAATCAAAGTCGAGAGCAAAGAGCCGAAAGATTGAAATAAATTCTGGAGAGCGATCAAACCAAACTGGAATTTGGGATGGAGTGAGTCCAATCATCCAACATGGCAACAATGTCACCCAATTCCATGGTCCTGGAAGGAATGCGGCTTTTGACCGTAGATTTGAGCGCCAGTTTGAACGGCATTTTTGGCGTTCTGTTTGGGCTGCGTTTGAAAATTATTTTCGGGGAAGGAATTGAGTCTGAATTCCGAAGCCTTGGAGGGTTTTCTTTGCAATTTTTGGGGGAAGATTTTTGATTCAAGAGTCTTGATTTTGTAACGGTTTCTTCCAGAAATATGTCAAGATTCGGCAGGTTCTCTCTGATTAAAGAAAAGGTCACATCCGTGGCTCGATCCACACCAGCTACTATTTTTGACATCATTTTAAGTTAATCTTTCCACAAAATTGATTCCAAAACTTTCTAGGATGTTCCAGAATGTTCTAAAATGGTCTTTTGGAACGTCAAAAAAACATTTCTGACACATTCTTGAAAATTTTAGGATTTTCTAGATGTTACTTGGTTTGCAAAATTTTTCATTATAGGGAATATGCTCTTCCAGGAAAGAAATCCTGGAAGAATTTCCTTCAAAAAAAGGAACTCTGGATTTTATAACGGTTTCTTCCAGAAAAATCTTCAGTATTATCTTTTCTGATCAAAGAAAAAATTTACCTCTTATATTGTAATTTACCTGTTGCATTGTTTCGTTTCCTACTGAATCCTTTGCCATAACTTTTTTCTGGAACATTCTAGAGGAATGAGAAACGGCTCAAACGAAAGATAAGACTCAGGGCTATCGATTGAGCCCACACACGTCGTATCCCAAAGTAATCTGGATCGGAAAGCTTTTATCCCAGTCAAGAGTTCAGGTCGAAAACTATCTAAAATTTATCGGAAACCTATGGATCTCGACTAACTCGTGTCGAGATACGACGTGTGTGGGCTCAATCGATAGCCATGAGTCTTAGCTTTCATTTGAGCCATTACTACTTCTTCTAGAATGTTCCAGAAAAAAGTTATGGCAAAAACTGACAGTAAGTTCAAATATCCACGGAAAATTTTCAGATTCTCTCGCGCATTATCGACAAAAATGGCAGCGGAATCGGAAGAAATGCCCCAGGAAGTCGCGCTCCAATTGTTCCACACCGGCGTTTTTTTGGTTTATTTTTTTAATACTATTTCCTCAATCCAGAAATTTATCTTAGATCTTCAGGTCTTCAAAGATTCTCTCCCGACTGGCATGGAATTCGGGATCGACTACAAATCGTGGCAGGTAGGTCCGAAATTTCTCGGGCTGAAAATGATACCCCCAGGCTTGCACTTTGTGTACATGAGCGTCAAGAATGCGCCGAGAATAGGATTTTTCTTCAATTTTCGACCGAAAGAAGTCGTCGTCAGGAAATGGGACAGAGCGGCCGAGGACCTCGAGAATTATACGTCACCTGAGGAGGAGGTGAGATTTTTGTGTGTAAATGTTGTGACATCGACGAAAAACTATAGTATAGTTTTTCTTAGATATTGATTCTGATAATTACTTCTGGAACATTCTAGACGGACGAATAATGGCTTGTGTTGGTTTTTTTATATGTTAGTTGAGTCTTTGGCATTACATTTACTCGGGAGGTTCCCAAGGTGTTACACCTGTTCCTGCTGGCCGTCAATTTTGTTTTTGGATAACTTTTAAGGACCTAGTCCACAAAGCTTAAGTTTGTGCTGTTGGAATGCTGTTCTGAGTTTTTTCAAAAAAGGGTCGAAAATCACGGATTTCTCAGGCAAAGAGGCGCCAATTCAAACCATATTTTTGGATTTATAATGTTTTTGCAGCTTTTACATCGGAATTTGTCTCTGTTTTTGTTATTTAAGCATACCGTGTCGTAAATCAGGGTCGAAATCGAAACATGGTTTTTACATAATTCTTCAAAAAACAAAATTGACGGCCAGCAGGAACCGGTGTAACACCTTGGGAACCTCCCGAGTTAGCTATCAAAAGTACATTGTGTGGTTTTCTAGTAGTTTCTAGGCTGCACTGTATTTAAGAAACAAACGTGAAAAATATTCTCAAATTGCTACGCTGAGGCATTTTAAAATTTTTGATTCCAAAAATGACAGTAATACATTTGGCATAACCATAGTTTTGCTAAGAGTCCGGTTACACTGGCGCAATGTTTGAGAAAATTGGACGTATTCTTCCGTTTTTGGGCCACTTTTCACTATGTTGGCCATAAATCTGATGTTACTCATTCTATGTCAACTTTTTGTCTAGATTCGGTATTGATGCTGTTCCACCCCCCGTCCGACGGGGGGTGGAACAGCACTTTTTCTAAGGCATTTTTGTGCTGTTCCACCCCCCGTCTCAGAAGCTTTCAAAAAAATCAATAGAGGGGACCCTATTGTTTGAAAAAAAATTTGTCAAAAAAATCAATAGGGTCCCCCCCTATTGATTTTTTGCCGAAATTTTTTCTGACTAAATTTTTTTGTCAAAAATCAATAGGGGGGACCCTATGGTTTGAAAAATCATTTTCTGAATCATTTTTCTGTTTGAAAAATCATTCTGTTCCACCCCCCCCGTCGGACGGGGGGTGGAACAGCATCAGTACCCTAGATTCCATATTTTTGAATTCGCGCGAGAAACCCCAATTTAATCAATGTTTCACCAAAAAACCTGTCATTATTGACGTAATATTGATGAAAGCGGGTTTTCTGCCGCGAATTCGAAATTTTGAAAAGAGCGTTGGAATCTAGAGAAAAAATTGACATATAATGAGTAACATCAGATTTATGGCCCACATAGAGAAAAATGCCACAAAAAGGGCAAAATAAGTCCAATTTTTGTCAAACATTGCGCTATTATAGCTAATTGAAAAAATAATTTTAAATTTTCACGACCTGTTCAAAAATAACTGTAATAATCACTGGAAGTGATGAAATGAACCGATCTGACAAGTTAGGCAGCGCTGAGAATTTACTTGATTTTCTAATCAATACATTCTTGAACATTCTAGAAACCGTTACAATTTAGATGGATCGCCTTCGAGCCAACCTCCAGAACATTGACAAAAACCTCGCCGCCTACCCCTACTCCACCTACAACCAATGGGTCTCGCTCTCGAATCACGTGACGGAAAGCAGCGTCAAAAGGCTGGCTCCGGAAAACGCCCTCGGCAAAATCACTTCGCAGACAGATTTGGTCTCGAAGGAGCAGGAACTTGAAGCCCAAATGGCGAGTTTTATTAAAAATTTGTTGCGGTTTGGTTAATAGTGCAAATTTTTAGGGAGACGGAATGGGAATTTCCGCTGTGGACCGGAACCACCCGAGCAGGATCCGCTTCACTGATGGAATTGGGCTACCGGTGATGAGTGCGAAACCGGGAACAAGCATGAGGTTCAGCGAAGTGCCTCAGGTTTCGGTATGAAATTTTTTGATTCATTAGAGCTAGAATTGTTAGTCTATAATTATTTAAAATTTTTTTTGCAGAGCCTATGATTGTTAGTTTCTATTGTCTGTCTGTATAGGAAAGCGCCGTCGATTTGAAAGGAAGAGCGAAACGTTTCCTTTTGTGATCTTGTCAGAGGAGCGAGGCGGCAGTTCAAATGAGAATTTTCAAGTTATATTGCTCTCCAGAGAATTTCTCTACCCCAACATATGATTCATCACCTCCTTCCCTCAAAGTGAGACAGAGAAATTTTCTGGAGAGAAATATAACTACAAAACACCCATTTGAAATGCCGCCTCGCTCCTCTGACAGGATCACAAAAGGAATGCTCTTGATGAATCGCTCTTCCGCTCAAATCGAGGGCGCTTTCCGATTCTGACAAATAACTCGTGTCGGGGAATGGGTAAACCCCCCGGTAAAACCCCCCGCTCGCCATTTTTGCCATAACTTTTTACTGGAACCTTCTGGAAGGATGAGTAATAGCTTAAATGGAAGCTAAGACTCTGGACTACAAATCGGTATATTACTCGCCACATCTCGATTCAAGATTCTCGAGATTTAATTATTTTTGTCTCAAAATTTCAACTTTTTTTGAAAATTCGAAAATTTGAGACAAAAATAATTAAATCTCGAGAATCTTGAATCGAGATGCGGCAAGTAATATACCGATTTGTAGCCCAGAGTCTTAGCTTCCATTTAAGCTATTACTCATCCTTCTAGAAGGTTCCAGTAAAAAGTTATGGCAAAAATGGCGAGCGGGGGGTTTTACCGGGGGGTTTACCTAGACTCCTCGTGTCGACGTTCGACATGTGTGGGCTCAATCTAGAGCACGGATTCTTAAGTTCTGTATGAGCCATTACTTATATTCTTCTAGAATGTTCCATAAAAATATATGGCAAAAAGTGACAGTAGTGTAAAATTATGGCTCTATGACATTAGCGCGCCAAACGTTTACGCCTCAGCGAACATTTAAGATCATAACTGAGCTTAGTCCTAAGTTTAAGACACGAGTAATGGCTCAAGCTGAAGCTTAGGCTCATGCATTTTCAATTCCAATTAAATATTTTACAACCATAATTTGGGAACATGTTACATTTCCTTTTTAGTTAGCCGACACGAATCTCAAGAAGGCCGGTATTGACAGCTCCGATCGACTCTACACTCTTCTCCGGTCACTCGGCGACAACCCAAGGAACTCTTGGCCGAATTCCAAGTCTCGTTTGTCATCTTCTTGATTGGACAGGTAACTTGACACAGGTTTTGAGTTTCATAAACGAGTTCTTGGATTGCTGACAGGTTAATTTCAGGTATACGAAGGATTCGAGCAATGGAAACGTCTTATCCATTTGATGTGCAGTTGCAATCGCGCATTGGTGACACACTCGCAGTTCTTCTTGGATTTGTTGATGGTCATCCATTTCCAGCTGAAGCAATGCCCTGAGGACTTTTTTCACGATCAATTGGCCAAGGATAACTTTCTGTGGGCGACGCTCTCGCTTTTCTTTGCGAATGTTGAAGGTAAGACATAAAAAAGTGTAGTAGTTGGATAAAAAGATAATAACATGATGTTTGCGTGTAAATTATGCAAATTAAAAATGTGACACTAGGTTGCGCAGATGCGGATTTGCTGGGGGTTCCGGAGAGAGTTGGGTATAACTTTTTATTTACATACTTAGGGTACTAGGTGTTTTTTTTTTGCCCCCATTTAACCCCTGAAAAGTGCAATCCCTTCTGAAAACCTGGAACAACACGATTTTCCAGACGGGGTTGGACTTTTCAGGAGGTTAAATGGGGGAGGGGGAATTTTTTTGGATTTTTAGAAGCTAGACACTTGCCGCTACATTTTTGCAAAAACACCTACTACCCCTAGTATGAAAAAAAAAGTTATGGCCAACCCGCTCTGGAACCCCCCGGCAAATCCACATGTGAATACATCTAGTGTTACACTGAATCTGAAGGTGACCTTCACAGATGAATCGTGAAAAAAAAATTTTAGTTCTTATTAAAGTTTTCTTAATCTCTGTAAATTATTTTTCCCAAAATTTACTTTTTTAATAAAATTTGGGTTTATTTTGAGAAATTATTTAAATGAGGAGAATATTAACTCGAACTATTCCCATGTAAATAATTCCTTGAAGACTAAATATATGCACTTTAGATTCCGATGGCGCCAGCTCCGAGCTGAAGTCAAAGACATCCAAGTTCAAGAAATTGGTCGAGAAGCGCTTCAACAAAAGTTTCAATTTGCCGGATGAGTGACGCGACGAACATCAAAAGTACTAGTGCTACAAATTTGTTTGCTTATAAATATAAATTTACCGTTATAAAAATTTTTCGTGAATTTTTTATCAGTTTCATGTTCAAGCATTATATAAAAGTATGACTGACGATGCCAAAAATGGAATGAGCAGCTTCATATGAGTATTCGATACATTTGACGCATGAGCGTCACAGTGGCAGTATGTCACATTTAAACGATTTGATTAGAAGCGCTCATAATTGTCAGAACCAAAATTTGAATAGTTGAATTCGCGCTAAAACGCAAAAACGTGTTTTAGCAGTTTTGGCCATGCGAACTGATGTTTTTTATGTTCCCAATGAATGTGTGAGGCAATTCTGGACAACTTTGCTTTTACACTTTTTTATTTGGCGCATTTATGAAAATAGTTTTGAAAAAAGCCACTTTTTGGCCAAAAAATTACATTTTTGATGCAAGGTGCCTACAGGTCTGATTTTTGGCACCCGGGGGTTTTCGGATGCGCTGAGTCCGAATCTGACGTCAGATTCAAGGTTTGTTTTCACGAGGTCGTGTTATTCTCACCAGGTCTCTCCCTTTAAGCGGTCCCTCCGATCTGCAAGTGTGACACTCGGAATTTGTTGAATCTTCTGAACACTGCTCTTCTGTACGACCTCACAACGATAATGGTTATCACGGGGTTGAGAACGGGGATCCAATGAACTGGCATTGTGATATAGGCCATGTAATTCACTGACGATGCATTCACAACCAAGACTGAAGTCAGCACCGCTATTATACTCAGCAGAGAGCTCACACACGGTAAAATTGCCTAAACAAAATTTTATTTTTAGAAGCATAAAATATTAACGGGAGAAGCGTTATAATTGAATATTACGATAAAATTACGGTAAAATTAGTTCATACTATTATCCGTATGGGGCTGTGATCACCGTTTGAATTCGCGGGTATTTAGAGCTAGAACAGTAGTGGAGAAGAATGCCTTGGCATGCAGGCTAAGAGGCTATTTAAGGCATTTCGTGACAATATGATGGAACCCTTGGAGAGTAAATCGACCCCGCTGAACTCAAATCCGGGATCAGATTTGAACTTTGATCTATGATTTTTGAACTTTTTCATTTAAAATACGGAAAAATCCCAATTTTGAAGGAAAAAGTTCAAAAATCAAAGATCAAAGTTCAAATCTGATCCCGGATTTGGGTGCAGCGGGGTCGATTTACTCTCCAAGAGTTTCACCATATTGTCTCGAAGTGCCTTAAAAAGCTTCTTAGCCTGCATGCCAAGGCACGCTTCTCCACTACTGCGCCTGCTCTAAAACCCGCGAATTCAAACGTGATACTTTGCCCATGTGGATAATAATATATTTTAAATTAGATATCTGAGACAATCTGAAATCTAAATTTCTGAGTCAGTATGCACAAATATGAAAACATTTCGCCAAGGTTTCTCAAAAAACTAATACCAAAATAAAATACCTGTAACGCAAGTGTAACGGAAATTTGTCGATTGTATGTAACAACACGTGATGATAACTGCTGCGCAGCATTGGCTATAAATTTGCGTATTTTAATACCACAAACTATGATAACGGCATAGCAGGCAATGTCGAATGTACAAATATAGAGACAAAGAAGGTACCACGATATTGTAGACTAAATATTTTTTATAGTCGGCTTTTTCAGCCAAAGATTTTGGCGTACACCCACTGGGGGTCACTTGAATTTTTACGAACGCCAACGAATGCCAAAGGGGTAAAGAGGCCCCCTTGGGTAATTTTAATTTTACCACAGGCTTTCTAAGGGGTCGCTCTAACGCACCCGTAAAAAAATTTTTTGAGGAGGGGGCCAATTAGGGGTCTTCGACGGTCAATACGGAGAAATACACACTTGGGGAGTACCAAGTTGGGGAAGAAACTTTGGGGAGCGATTTAGAACATTCTAGAACATTTTGTTTGTGCAGAACTGTTCCATAATTTTGGGCAAACAATTCTGCACAAACAGAATGTTCTAGAATATTATAAAATTTGTTTTACAGCCAAAACAAGATTTCCCGCCAAAAAGTTGTGGCGTTGTGACCTTTTAGTCTGAAACTCGTACCCTAAGGGTTGTTCGGGAGCTTAAGCCTAATATTAAGTCCCCTAGGCCCCATATTGTTCGAAAGCCCCAAGCCTAATGGCTTGATCGGCGCCTTGTAAGGGTTGTTACAGCCTTTGGCGTTCAAAAAAATTCAAATTTCATCCCCAAATTGGTATTCTCCCGTTCAAAACCTGTTTTTCGGGAAATTTCTGGCGGGAAAACCAAAAATTCATTTTCGAAAACAAAAAGCCATTTTCGGGTAAAAAATTGGCACTTACGGAAAAATGCAAAAGGTAAACCCCCCATATTCTGGAAGAGTCAGGTAAGAAAAACGATATTGGCCGTTTTTAGCGAGTTATGGCAATTTTTAGTGAAACCCCCCAAGTGGGTTTTCGGACTTGGATTTTCGGACTTACACCATATGCAATTTGAACAATTTGATTCGTCTCATTAATGTTGAAAGATATTTGCGCGGTGAATGAAGATATTCGACTAGATGGGTCGGGATACGTCACGCAACACACTATCCATAAGTATCCAAACACTGGTATCGATGCGGTCAGAAGCATTAAAAGGTAGCGCAATGACGAGATTTTCACTTCTCTAAAGTTGGCATGTGTGAATTGGATAAATTACGAGAGTAAGAAAGCCCGCGGCGTTCGCCGCGAGATTGGCACAATTCTATATAAGAAATTGAATCTGACCTCGTGAGAATACCATGACCTCGGGAGCAGAAATCTCAAACTGACATCAGATTCGGATTCAGCATCATCGAAAACCCTCGGATGCAAAAAATCACCCCCGTAGGTGGTTTGGTTTGAAATATGTCATTTTTGGCAAAAATGACACTTTTTGGCCAAAAAATGCACTTTTTTGTATGTTGCGCAAAAACGTGTTTACACATTCCCTAGTCAGAATTCCAAGGGGAGCATTTTGAGCTATCGTGGACTCCAAAAGGAGCGGATCCCGAAAAGTTAGCCATAGGACCCCCGGACATATATCCTGCGAAATAGGTTAGAGTGGACGACGAGGTTTATGGAGATTTGGTAGCCAAATTTGCAGGTAATATTGGTTCATGTTTAGGTGCGTTTTTCATAGAATAACGTTACCTGCATAGAACCAAATATCGATAAAAGAATTGCAAAGCATTGGAAATAATTGAGAAATAAAATCCAAACATCCACAACAGCATTAATATAAAATTGTATGGAAGTGCTGAATAGCGAGCTGGTCCATTTACATACATTACATTCCATCCGGAAACGATGACGAAAACCTGAAATGGAATGATTTTGGTTTTAAGAAATATAGTGTTTGTTAATTTATGACTTTTTTAAACTGTAATTAATGTTTAGAGTTTGTGTCCCTAAGTACTAAAATTTGAATATTTGAATTCGCGCCAAAACCCAAAAATGTGTTTTTAAAGGTTTTGCATCAAAAAAATGACATTTTTGATGCAAGGTGCCCATGGGTCTGATTTTTTGCACCCGGGGGTTTTCGGATGCGCTGAGTCCGAATCTGACGTCAGATTCAAGGTTTGTTTTCACGAGGACGTGCTATTCTCACGAGATCAGGACTTTAGTAACTTTACTCAAGTTAGCCACATGTATGGCTGAGTAGGTTAAGCTTCGGCTTTCCAATCAGCAAGGCCGGGTTCGATGCCCACTATGGCCCATGTGGGCAGTCCACTCAGCTGTGCATCCCTCGTCTGCACTGTATGTGCGGTGGGTCGGCGTAAATGAGTACTGGCCTAACCAGGGGAGAATTCTGTCAGAGAGTCAGTGTCGGTGGCTACGTGAATCTCTCGGTACTCTCATTCCGGCCGCCCTGGCCATAACTGGGCAAAATCCGACCATAGTCGCGGGGTGAGCCTCAGGCCCCCGTATAGCAGAAAAAAAAAGTTACCGGCTGAAGGACGATCATGGTGATGATGGTGTATATGTCAATAACACATGTCTGAAGCAAAATACGACTGTATGGTCGGATTTCGGCCACTGAGCGATATACAATTAACCAAATCAGTAGGCTGTTGACGAATATCCCCAATATGGCACATAGCCAACAATTCACTTCATGCACTTTGCCAATGTCGAGCATAATAAAATAAAATATACACGCGTAAGGGGTGCCTCCGGCACCTTCGGGGGGAATGGTGGTAATCTGCTTGACCCTAAATCAGCATGCTCCTAGTGGCTTTGTTGCTATTAACCTTAGCAGACTAGCTACCCAATTAAGAAGCAAGTAAAAAGTGTGTATCGTAAAAGTCTATCAATGCAAGTTTAGTTTACAGCTATGGATTTGTATTACCAAAAGTTGCATGCGTTTATTTTAAGTTTCCCAGAGCGTCATAGAACAGCTTACAACAAAAATCTGTGCAAATAATGTCTTATAATTGGAACCCGAGTTGCTGAGAGAATAAATTGTACTTTATTTGCTCACATGGTCTCATTAAGAACCGGCTCATTTCACAGGAAGAAGTCTTTTATTTCGCACGTTATTAATGTATATAGTTAGCAGTATTGTTCGGGCTATGGGTAAAACGGTCACGGCAAAAACGGTCGCGGCAAAAACGGTACTGACAAAAAAGTCCATAAAAGGCGATAATACTTATATGTAGTGATGAAAAATATTTGTTAGATAACTTTTTCGGTCACATTCTTTCACTTTTCAGGATAAGACTTTCAGGTCAAGAATCAGCATAACACATAATTTTCATTTTGTATTGTCATTGTATAAACTTTTTGTAACGCGATTGTTTTATGTGAGTAATAAAGAAATTTCTATGGTGTTTGTTGCAACTTAAAATTTCTATGGAATTTTTTTCGTTTGAAGTGTTTCTCATTTTTGGTAATCAACCAAACTCGAGTTTGATCAAATTTGATGGAATATTTTGTGTATGATTTTCGTTTTCTCTGAACTTGCATAAAATTTGACGATGTTTACGTCCATTTTTCAATGTCCTGGATAAAATTTAATGAAAACAGTTTTTATTCACAAGAAGAACTTAAAATCGAACAGACAGACACGAACCGTTTGAAAGCATTTGAAAGAATTGTCTGAAAACAGAACAAAGGAGCGGGGAGGCAGAGCCTTTAAAAAGCAAAACTGAAATAAGCTTTACCAAAATTTCGTCATAGACCCGCTCTGTAAAGTCTGTCCGCCATCATTTTCGCTACGTTTTACATCACGTCTCCTGTTCATTGGCATTGTATTTGATCCGAAACTCCTAACCCTTTACCGTCAACGTGACCGGCTCTATGGCATTTGCATGCCTAATTTGTCTGTTCGCTAACAAAGGAAATCTTTTGACTGATAGACAATGCTCAGACGGTGGTTGTTCCTCGGATGTGGACCGTTAGTTCTACTGGCTTGCGTATGCTGTTGCACCGTCGGTTTAGTCGTCTTGTTTGGGTAAGCCATTCTTTTTTATCTCTATATTGGAGGGCCTCAGGCCAACATGGATTAATTGTACTAGGCCAAATTATATTCTTTCCAGAACTAAAACAATCTCACAAAATCTTGCTTAAATTTCAGAGGTAATTCAGTACCTGTATTCATTACCTAAAGTATTGTTTGCGAAATATTTGTTTGCTTTTTAGTTTTTCAAATAACCTTTGGTTTTTGTGAACCGTTTTTTCGAGACAAAATCTTTTCTTTAGTTTCAAAGATTTAGGATGACTGGACCTTGTAGCGCTTAGGCTTGTTTAGTCTTGGTTATCTGGGATTTGATCCGAAACTCCTAACCCTTTACCGTCAACGTGACCGGCTCTATGGCATTTGCATGCCTAATTTGTCTGTTCGCTAATAAAGGAAATCTTTTGACTGATAGACAATGGTCAGACGTTTAAATCGACACAAAGAGATTTTTCTCATTCGAAAAATTTGGGCCAGACTACAAATTTTTCATTCTTTCTTCTGTTTTCAAGTCATTTAATCTTGGTTTTCTCAAATTCATTCGACGAATTGCCCGAGACTCTATTTCTCAACTCTTAATCTCAATGGCAGACTAACAGTACTCTTTCCGGAAAATATCCTGGAGCTTTGACCGTACTAAAAATTTGTCTCGATTTCAGATCCCTTGGCGATGTGTTTTCCGAGTAAAGAATTCAAGAAGGAACATCCTGTCACAGCAAAAACGATCAAGTGTTTCAAGAAAACGTCAAGCGCCGCCTGCTATCTTCTCGTGTTCGTCGTAACGCCAGTCACTGTCATCGTACTCGTGTGCCTGGGGTATGTTTATAAATGAAATCCGAGAATGAAATTTCTAGAATTAGAGAAGGCTTGGATAATATAAGAGACAAGCGTTAGATAATAACTCTGAACTTGGAGGTAAATAACAGGTCAAATAACATATTGTCTTTGCCAAAGAATGATAATTCTGTTTAGCTTGTACTGAGGAAGACCCAACCGTATAGCCTGATCCTTGAACCTTTACCTGTGCTGTGTAGCACAGCACAGGTAAATTTAACAGGCCGTAACTTTCGCATTGCGGACGTGCACTTTTTTAACTTTGACATGTTCACTTTTCAGGAAAATCTCGCCGTGGTGGCTGTTCCTGGGATGTGGACCGGTAGCTCTACTGGCTTGCGCAGGCTGCTACATCATCTGTTCTGAGTTCTGTACAGCGTAAGCCATACTTTTTTTCTCTCTTTCCGATGTTTACCCCAGTCATTTTTGTTTACCCCAGTCATTCTAAAAATTGTTTCGGAATAAGCGCGACACAATGAACTTTTCTCTCGATATTAAGCTTAAACCCAAAATATTGTTTGTTCAAATTAATTATTAAATTTGTTTAACTTTATAGCTTCTTACGGGGATTAAATGAAAGCAACGGTGATTATCATTCCGCGAGAGACCTAGCAAAGAAACTGAGAAATAGTGTGGAAATGTTTGCGTTAGAGATGCCAGTCAAACACTAGAGAGAAGGAAATACTCAAATGTCTCATTTTTTGGTTCTTTTCTAATTGAAAAATTTGCGATAGTTTGAATAAATTTTTGCGAAATATAAATGATACAATCTAGCCAACGATTTGGCTAGGTAAAAAGTCCACCCAAACCAAAAATATCCCAGCCCAAATATGGGGCGGCCATTTCCTTTTGAGCGGCCATATTTTTCTCTTTGAGCGGTTACTTTTGACGTGTCTTCAAAGGTGTTTCGGCATTTTTAGCTAAAAGGCTTAAATTATTGAAAGCAAATGCGTGAATAATTTTTAAATTATTGAATGCTTAAAAGTGACGATTTTATTTAAAAATTTTATTTCATTCTATTGCCCGTTACTTTTTTCTTCAAATTTTGCTGAAAATGCTTTCCATCAAAATCGCTGCCTTATGCGTCGTTCTCATGGCCGTCGGCGTTCAGAGTGCAGGCAAGTTCTCGAAATATAAGTCGTTCACAAAGTTCTGATGGTCTGAGGTTGGGTTGGCACAGTGAATATGGCGCGAATTTGAACTGACTTTTTGAAAAGATGAGGATTTTGAGGCTTTACAATGGATCTCGAGTTAATCTGATGAAACCTCTACATAGTAAATCGACCCCGCTGAGTCCGAATCCGGGATCAGATTTGATCTTTGATCTTTGATTTTTGAACTTTTCCTTTTAAAATATGGAAAATTGATCAAAAAGTTCAAAAATCAAAGATCAAAGATCAAATCTGATCCCGGATTCGGACTCAGCGGGGTCGATTTACTATGTAGAGGTTTCATCAGATTAACTCGAGATCCATTGAAAGCCTCAAAATCCTCATCTTTTCAAAAAGTCAGTTCAAATTCGCGCCATATTCACTGTGCCAACCCAATCTCAGACCATCAGAACTTTGTGAACGACTGATATTAAAAATTCAGCTAAAAGCTTAGGTCTGAAGCTACATAACAGTAAGAAAAATCAAAGTCGTAGTCTAAGTTGGTATATAGTGATCTTGATCAGATTTTGTATTCAGAAGTAAAAAATTTGAGAAAAATTGAAATTAATTTATTATTTTCTGAGCCTAGCATCAGCATAAGATAAAATCTCAGTCCAAGTTGTTATCCTAGCTTTCAACTTCATTTGAATGCTCGTCCAGAATGATCAGATCTGGAACTTGGTTCAGGAATCAGTATACCCTATTTTCTCCAATAAGGCCCCTTAGAGGGACATTGAAAAATAAGGGCCCGGGGTCCTAGAAACCATTCCCAGAAATCAGCATAACTGTCAAAATTATAGACTTTGATTTGACCGTCGAAGATCCTGAAGAAGCGATGTGTCTCATCGGTTGCTCCCGAGAATATCCAATTCTCATCCACCCTTGTGGATGCGCGCGTCGGTCCGCATGCAGAATGGGATGTCACAAAGACGATGAAGTTCGGGTTGACATTTTGGGCGGTAATGTCTGCCAATGTCGAAAACCTTGGAAGGTCCTGCACGGGAAATGATGCAATTCTGTGTTTTTGATAAAATGTTTTGAAATTGTTTCAACTTTGGAATAAAAGTTCAAACACGTTTTTATGTTCTTTTTTTTTCAGGTGACAGATAAATAGGACTGATTAACAAGCCAAGACATGGGCCTCTGTGGCGCAGTAGCAGCGCGTCAGTCTCATAATCTGAAGGTCGTGAGGGCGGAACTCACCAGGGGCATCTTTTTTTTTGTTTTTTGAAAAATGAAAGAATTTGAAAAAATAAAAACTGAGCTTAATAATTTTTGACATTTTTGACATTAGTTTTATATTTATTTTTACTCCGGCCGCTTACATTTTGAAGTGGATTTAAACTATTTCGCGGCAGATAAAATTCACCAAAACACGTCATCAAATTTCAATGAGGCGGTATGAATCAAAGAATTTTCTGCCCACACAGAGCACGTCTTTATGTGCTCGCAGGTTTGAATATTTATGATTTTTTGGTGAATTTTGAATGAAATGAAAATTTTCGAAATAAGCTGAGCTTATAATAAATATACAAAGTTTCATACGGAAATTCGTCATAGCTGTGCTTATAGGTATACGATTATGCAATATTAAAGCAATATGACGAACAGTCTTGTTTTTAAGCTACAGCACACTTATACCGTTCTGATAAAAAAAAGACCACCCCAAAAGCTCATCAGGAACGTCAAAAAGCTCCGATTCCTGTTCGAAAGACCCAAAATGCCGTAGAAAAGAGTTCGGCCAGGGTAAATGGAAAAAAACTATTTGTCGAAAAACTGAGTCTAGGTAAAAATCCCCCCGCGGACTTTTTTTGCCATAACTTTTTACTGGAACATTCTAGAAGGATGAGTAACAGCTTAAATCAAAACTAAGACTCTGGGCTATCGATTGGTATATCATACGCCGGATCTCGATTCAAGATTCTCGAGATTTAATTATTTTTGTCTTAAATTCTGGAATTTGCAAAAAAAGTTGAAATTTTGAGACAAAAATAATTAAATCTCGAGAATCTTGAATCGAGATGAGGCGGGTAATATACCGATTTGTAGCCCAGAGTCTTAGCTTTGACTTAAGCTATTACTCATCCTTCTAGAATGTTCCAGTAAAAAGTTATGCCAAAAAATGGCCGCGGGGCGGGATTTTTACCGGGGGGGGGGATTTTTACCCATTCCTCGAAAAACTTCCATGACCGCCCAAAAACTCAAGCCGATACCGACAAGATTGAAACGCATGCTAAATATTTCAAGGATCAGAAGGTTATTTTTCCTCTCACTGCTATCAATACCATGGTGGGGAAATTCGGCAAAATCAAAGGAAGGCTTAGCCGAGGACCATTCCGCTTGGGACCAACCCCTGTTTAAACAATATTTTACAAATACCAGGATTTTAACGAAAAGCGAAAAAAACCGTACCAATGGATAGAGCTTAAAAAGTTGGTATATATTAGCGATATCAAACAAACGTTTCTTTACGTTGAGATTTCAGGGGGTTGAGAAGCGGAAAAAACGCATTCTTAGGGGGGTTTTTAAAAATTTTCTCGAAAATTTTGAAAACCATAGGGGACTCTATGGTTTTTTTGGCTTCCGAATTTCGGGGGTGGGGGGGGGTTACAACTCACCAACCCCCCTAGTTACATGCCTGAGAACAATCATGATACAGAAAGACGGTACAAAAAAATTGGGTATACTGTAGGGGTCTATGCTTGAGGACCAATTAAAGGATTTACGGTATTACAAGTTTGAAATGTAACCATTTATTGAATGAATTTTTATTATAAAATGAGCAGTGATTAATACAAATGCAATACATCATCAATACTGCTGATTCGGATCACTCGTTGATTCGGATCACAAGTCGTGATACGGTCCGACCAAGTTAACGGTGATTTCTCCATCGTACTTCTCCCACGGAGCACTCAAGATTGTGGCCACGTAGAGCTGAAAATTTATGATGATGATGACATGATCCTAATACAAAAAAATGTACCTCAGGAGCGTCTTCCTTCAACTGGCAATGCTCATCGCTGCCAAGGTTTACCACTTCCTGAAATTCCAAAGATGACTGGATATGGAAAGCCTCTCTACATGGTGGGGAAATTCGGCAAAATCAAAGGAAGAGGACCATTCCGCTTGGGACCAACCTCTGTTTAAACAATATTTTACAAATACCAGGATTTTAACGAAAGGCGAAAAAATCTCCGGTTGTTTGTTTTTACAACTGTTCAAAAATCGACTTTCAAGGGGTTCCCCCCCTTTTTTTGGGGGAAAAAATTTAAAAAAATTTTTTTTTGGGTTAAAACCCCCCAAAAAAAAAACCCCTTACCCCCCCCCCCGGGGGGGGGGCCCCCCCCCCCCCCAAAAAAAGGAGGGGGGGAAACCCCTTTGGGGGGGTTTCCAAATAAAAAATTTTTTTCCCCCCCCCTTTTTAAAAAAAAAAAACCGGGGGCCCGAAAAAAAAATTTTTTTTTAAAAGGAAAAAATTTTTTTTAAAGGGCCCCTTTTTTTAAACCCCCCCCCCCCCCCAAGGGGTTGGGTTTTTTTCCCCCTTTTTTTTCCCCCTTTGAAAAATTTCCCCTTTTCTTTTTTTTTTGGGGGAAAAAATTTTTTCCCCAAAAAATTTTTTTTTTTTTCCCCCCAAAATTTTAAAAAAAAAAATTTTTTTTGGAAAAATTTTTTTTTTTTTTGGGGGGTTTTTTGGAATTTTTTGGGGAAAAAGGGGTTTGGAAAACCCAAAATTTTTCCCCCCGGGTTTGGGGAAAACCCCCGTAAACCCCCCCTTTTTCCCCCCCCTTTTCCCCCCTTTCCCCCTTTTTCCCCCGGGGGGGAAATTTTTTCGGAATTTTTTTCCTTTTTAAGGGAAAATTTTTAAAAAAAAAAAATTTTTTTCCCCCAAAATTTTTTTTAAAAATTTTTTTTTAAACCCCCCCCCGGTTTTTTTTTTAAAAAATTTTTTTTTAAATTTTAAAAATTTTGGGGTTTTAAAAATTTTTTAAAATTTTTTGGGAAAAAAGGGTTTTTTTTTGGGAAAAAAAATTTTTTTTTTGGGGGGGAAAAAAAAATTTTTTTTTTTATTTTTTTTTTCCCCTTTTTTAAAAAAGGGAATTTTTTTTTTAAATTTTTTTTTTCCCCCCTTTTAATTTTTTTTTTTAAAAAAAAAAAAAAAAAAATTTTTTTTTTTAAAAAAATTTTTTTTTGGGGGCCCTTTTTTTTTCCCCTTTTTTTCCCCCAAAAATTTCCCCCAAAAAATTTCTTTTTTTTGGGGGGGGGGGCCCAAATTCCCCCCCCCTTTTTTAACCCGGGGTTTTTTAAGGGTTCCCCGGTTTTTAAAATTTTTTTTTAAAAAAATGGGGGGGGCCCCCCCCCAAAAAAAAGGGGGTTTTTTTTTTTTTTAAAAAAAAAAAAAAACCCAAAACCTTTCCTTTTTTTTTTTTTTAAAAAAAAAAATTTTTTTTTTTTAAACCCCCCCTTTTTTAAAAATTTTTCCGGCTTTAAAAATTTTTGGGAAAGGGGAAAATTTTTTTCAAAAATTTTTTGGGTTTTTTTTTTTTTAAAAAAAAAAATTTTTTTGGGAAAAATTAGGGAATTTTTTTAAAAATTTTTTTAAAAAAAAAAAAGGGAAAAAAAAATTTTTTTAAAAAAATAAAAAATTATTTTTAAAAAATTTTAAAAAATTTTAAAAAAAAAAAAAGGGGGAAAAAAAAAAAAAAAAGGGAAAAAAATTTTTGGGGGGAAAAAAAACCCCCCCGGGGGTTTTTTAAAGGGGCCCCCCCCAAAAGCCCTTTGGGGGGCCGGGTTTTTTTTTTTTTTGGGGAAAAATTTTTTTTAAAAAAATTTTTAAAAAAATTTTTTAAAAAAAAAAAACCCTTTTTAATTTTTTTTTTTTTTTTTTAAAGGCCCCCCCCCCTTTAAAACCCCCCCCTTTTTTTTTAAAAATTTTTTAACGGGAAATTTTTTAAAATAATAAATTTAAAAAAAAATTTTTTTAAAAAATTTTAAAATTTTGGGTTTGGTTAAAACCGGTTTTTTTTTTTAAATTTTTTTCAAAAAATTGTTTTTCAAAATTTTTTTTTCCCCAAAAAAAAAATTTTTAAAAATTTTTTTTTTTTTTTTTTTTTTAAAAAAAAAGGGGGCCCCGGGGGGGAAAAAAATTTAAAAAAACCTTTTCCCCCCCCCCCCAAAAACCCAAAAAAAAAAAATTTAAAAAAAAAAAAAATTTTTTTAAAAAAAAAAAAAAAATTTTTTTAAAAAAAAATTTTTTAAAATAAAATTTTTTTCCCGGGAAAAATAAAAAAAAAAAATTAGGGAAAAAGGGAAAAAAGGAAAAAAAAAATTTTAAACCGGGAAAAAAAAGGAAAAAACCTTTTTTGGGGGGGGGGGAAAAAAAAATTTTTTGGAAATTTTTTTAAAAATTTTTGGGAAAAAAAAAAAAATTTTTTAAAAATTTTTTTAAAAAGGGTTTTTTAAAAAAAATTTTTAAAAAAAAATTTAAATTAAAATTTTAAAAAAATTTTTTAAAAAGGGGGGCCCCTTGGGGTATTACGCTAATATTTTTGATATGATAGATTATTGGCAGATCACCTGGTATTACTCCAAGCATTGAAATAAATGTTCACTTGTAAACCAACTTGCACTTTTATTTTACTTGTAATAATTGCTAATAATTCAGTTGTTAACAAGTCTTTGCTAGTTGTGTCGCTGAAAACCATAGTTTTTTGTTCCACGAATTCGTTTCTCGCCCTGCGGATGTCTTGAAAATATTTTCTGGAATTAAACAGCTCCGGCCCGCGCCTCGCGCGGTTGAATTTGATCCTGAATTCGAACTCTCTTATAAAACTCTCGAAAAATTACTCTTATAACTTTACCAGAGCCCCGAAAATCGGTAAACAATTAATCTATCGCATCTATGCCCGGAGCTACGACGCTCTTCGATGACAGCAGACATTGGTGTCTGAGCAAATCGCGTCTGCTCCCTGTAAACCACAGTGGTTTTGCTAGGGAGCCTACGCATAGGATCATCGATCTTGAATAGGCTCATGAGCTAGACACTACGTGGCTCTGGCGGATGAGAGACGACATGGCCACGAAGTCTATCAGCCCGACGTATAGAGACAGTAGTGACATGCAATACTACCCAAGGGAGATGAAGCCAGACATTAGTAGTGCTGTGAGGTAAAACAGTGCGAGGTAAAATAGTGCACAGACGTTAAAATATACTAAAGAGAAGACGACGCTACGATGTGGGTGGTCTATCCAAGGTTATGGGATACGGCTGCGGTGAACGCTCTTCCCTAGGCCATGAAAGATGACGGACGTACATGAAAATTCGAGAGAGATACAGGAATGAGAAAGTTAGCCTGATATATCGATCCATGTTTTCAATCCGGAGCCGAGAAAGCTGTTAGAGTTAGGGTCATATCAGCGGCGCAGCCAGAAACTCTGTGCTCTGATTTAGTCTCTTCTACACTGCGTGCTATTTCTTTGTTAAAGCCAAAAAAAAGTGGGACACCGGCAGACACAACAATGATAAACATAGATAATTTTACGAAAGCGAAAGAAGCTCTAGAAATTTCTTTAGCTTCTTTTCTAAGCTATGAATAACCATTGCTGTGTCTGACGATGTCCCGCTTTTTTTGGCTTTAACAAAGAAATAGCACGCAGCGTAGAAGAGACCAAATCAGAGCACAGAGTTTCTGGCTGCTCCACTGGGTCATATGGCATCTTCGATGCCTAAAGTTCAAGAGCTATAGCAATTTAAGTGATCTCTGATCACTTAACTTTAAAATACCATAACTTTCGGATAACCTTAATATCCGGAGCACTCTATAATGCTATGACAGCGTATATACGTAAAAATTTACTGTAAAAAAGATGACTCTACGACGTGGGTGGTCCAGCCAAGTTATGGGATACGAACGCGATGAATGCTGTAACATGGGAGATATAGTATCCTTAGAGATAGCGGACACACACAGAGAATCGAGGGACAGACAGGAACGAGAGCGTTAGTCTCATCTATCGATCCATGCTATCCACTCCATCTTACCACAAAGCCTTGTTTACTAGTTTTGATTCGCGGATTTGCGTTCATATCAGCTAGATTATAAAGTTTTCAATATTTCAATATGTCTCATAAATTCCTCTATTTCAATGTTATCCATATTTTATTTTTCCGAAATTTTAATATGGATCAAAGAAGTTTCGAGATTTCAAATAAGATAGTCCTTCAACCTTTGAATTAAAAATTTAGATTATTCCAAAGACAATGCTTTTCCTTCCCGGAACATTACTCACTTTATTCACGTTGTATGATTCATCAATGTGTAGCGGTCAAGGAGCTGAGGAATACCACACAAAAATGTTAGCAGGTGAGTCATTATTTTTTAATATACCGTAAACTCTCTAATTTAACCCCTCCCCCTAATTTTACCCCTCCTTCTAATTTTGCCCCCCGCTAGAGCACGATTGAATAATTATACCTCCGGGGGTTAAATTAGAGAGTTTACGGTAGCTTTTTTCTAAACAAACCATTTATTTCAGTTTTCCGAAGTTCCATCGACAAAACTTTGAAAGCAGTGGATGGACGGAGGAGCAGTGGAAGTGACATAGTTAAGGATCAAAATGATGTGGTGTATTTCAAGCATGGTGACAAATACCTGGTAGAGATTAGTCATTTTATAAGGAATAAAAAACAAAAAAGAAGGAGGAATAAAAAACAAAAAAATCAATATTTTTCGGATTTTTCCCAAAATGTGTTTTTAGGGGTATTTCGATGCGCTGATTCCGAATCTGCAATTGGTTTTTTCGTATCGCTCCAAAAATGGGCATTTTTGGGCCATTTTTGACCAAAAATGGCCATTTTTTGAAGAAAATAGTGGTTTTCTCAATTTTCGTGGCGGGACCACCTAAAATCTGACCTCAAATTCGGGTTCCACGCATAAAAGCCCCTATCTAGGTGGAATCGGCAAAATTTTCGGTCCCTCGATTTTTGGGTTTGAAACCCTGCCTCGCGTGTCAAAACTTTGTGAACAACCTAAAATTATTCGTATGAGTCTTCATACAGAAATCTCGCCCGAAGCATCCAATTTTTGTGCAAAACTATCAAAACGATTCCAACGCACAGGCCCGAAACCGTCTGACCGCGGACTAAATCCTAGGCTGCTGGAGTTGCCCAAAAGCCTAGCATTCGGCTGCTTGGCACATTTGTCGACTTCCTTTTCAATCCAATTCCTTTCCAGGCACTAGCGCAAGAAGCGCGCGACCGTATTGTTTGGAGCGCGGACCACACCGAAATCCTAGACTACCGAAATCCAGAAAATCGAGGGTTTTCTGATTTTTATGAGCCTGAAGCACCGGAGCTCGAAACATTTGCTGTGGAAGAAGTCTCGAAATACGTCGAAGAGTGCAAAAAGGTCAAGACATGTTTTGGCAGAAACGATGTGACATCCGGAAAGCACATCAAAGCCCCAAAGCCGTGGTACTGGATCTGGAGCGAGACCAAGGAAGTGGAAAAGTACAACAAAGCGTTCATTGGAATCGGTCTGTTGATGTTGGCTGAAGAGGCCGGAAAGAGGGGAGAGGAAGTGATGAATCAGATCCTTGAAAGTGTTCGGAAAAGTGTGACAGAACTAAACAAGATTGGAGTGAGTGCAAACCGAGATTCAATAACGGTGCTGGGAAATACTAATGAGAATACCGCATCTTTCTATTTCTTCCAGAAGAAACACAAATAAATTTTTGTTTATCAAAATTATAAATGGTCTGAAAATTTGAATAGTTTTATAAATAAAACCTTTCATTGTTGTCTAGAAATTTGATTTCTGAAGTAAACATTCTTCAAATTTTAAGTTTAGTCTTAACCTTAAGTTGATGTTTGAGCTCTTTCTTGTCCTTAAGACTGTAGTTAACCCTTTATTGCCTAGTGTATCCGAAAGGATACGCAAATTTTGGAGTAATTTTTGGCCAATTTTTTGGCCTCCTAGCTCAAATCTGATATTGCTCTTATATAGCCAACTTTTTGTCGTTATTACTTTTTTTATTAGGGGACCAAATGTGTTTAAAAAAATTGTGTTTACAAAAATTAGCAAAATTCTACGGTTCGGCAATGAAGGGTTAAGTTGGATTCTTGTGTCTCTAAGTTGTTTACCTGGGAGTTAGAATTTTCGGTTTCCGCTTTTTCGGATTTCTTTTTCGGACTGTTCCTCAGATCCTAAAGAAAGGAAATTTTTTGGTCACGTGCCCCAAAAGTCAAAAAATGGCCCAAAAATGGTCATTTTTTACAAAAAAGTGGCCTTTTTTCGCCTTACGCAATAAACTTTATCCCTCCTCGTTGCACGTGTCGGGAGACGAATATTTATTTTTCAAAAATCTGCTGACAATAAGCCACTCTCACCAATTGTAGAGGATTAAGCGTTTTCTCGACGGATACGAATGAACGGTTAATCCTCCACACAGACATTAATCGAAGCCGGGGATTATCGAAAGACCATAGGTAAAAACGGTATTATTACAAATTCTCTTGCACAAAAGTTTCGCATTAGTTTCAATTTCACAAAGTTTAACTATGTAAGCCTCAAAATTACGGTCTGACCTCGATATCGGGAACGATTTATTTTGCCGATTCGTTTCCGATAACTGAAATTTAAAATTCGAAATTTTTGAAATTTTTGCCAAATTTTTGGAAAAAATTCCTAAACTTTTCCTAAAAATTCTTGTCAAAAGGGGGACTCTATTGTTTGTTGCCAATTTTTCCGAAATCGTTTCCGGTAACTATATAAGCCTTAAAAGTACATCTTCTTTAGTTATCGGCAATCGTTAGTCATGCTTATTTTGCTCTCGATTCTAACATTGCTTTTCCTTCAATTAAACGAGCAAGTCGAAGCTCTGAGCTGCTATGGAGGAGAAGGAGCCTTCAATAATCTCACTATCGCCACATGCCGGGTAATCCTTTATAAAGTGACTAGGCTTTTTTCCAGCGCCTTCGGCGCTGGAAAAAAAACCTAGGTCGGCTGGCGCCGACTTCGCGGCCTTCGGCCGCTCAAAGGGTGCGGTTCGGGAGTCTGAGTACCATGCTTTAGTCTGTACATGTTTAATTTAAAAATCGAGGTTTGAGAGAGATTAGTATCACTGATTTAATTTTGAGTGAGGGTGCGGTCGACAGTCGCGGCCTTCGGCCGCTCCAACGCCTACGTTATTGGGCCCGGCCTCTCTTCTTAGGTCAGTCCAGAATATTTGGGGCCAGCCAGCGTTCTTAGGCCAGTCCAGCGTTAGGGTGCGGTCGACCGTCGCCGCCTTCGGCCGCTCCAATCCCTTACGTTCTTGGGGCCAGCCCAGATAGTCTGAGTGTTAACCATTACTGCTGCCAGCAAGTCCAGCCTTCTGGGTCAGGTCAATTCACAGTCCAGCGTTTTCTACTTACAGACAGAATTAAGCACCCCTAAGAATCGATTTTCCAAAAATTTACTACTTACAGACAGAATTAAGCACCCCTAAGACAGAAATTTAGGTACATTTTGTCTAAATTTGTCTACATTTTAGCTAAATTTTGGCCTCAAATTCGGATTCCCCGCTAAAAATTACCCTAATTAGGTGCCTGTCTAAAATTAAGCACCCCTAAGAATGCACCTCTGAAAAATGAAATAAGTACCCCTAAGAATGAGGTTACAAAACGCCAAGATTCAGTACTGAAATACTAGGTAAAAGGATCCGCTAATTCGGCTGGCTGGGTGACTGACTCCGTGTGTCACAAACTCAGGACCACACCATTAGGTCAGTAAAAAGCTAACCAGCCAATGTGTTTAAAAGAAAGGCTAAAAGTAAATGTCCGGCTCCCGCTGTATAGGCGTCGGTGGTCAATCGCTCTGCAAATAATCCAAGCCACATTCCGGATATGGATTGAATTAAAATTTTTAGTAGTACTAAAATTTTTAGTAGTACCAAAGGAAAAACCATTCTGTAGAGTGACCAGGGATGAGATTTTGGCCCTTGCACAAAGGAAAATAGGTCTTTCTGAGAGCTAAATAAACCTAACAAAGACCCTATTAAACCTGCTGGTCGGTCCTTTGTGAACGCCCTAACTTAGCCCCCAACAATGTGTTGGGGGCTAGGTTAGGGCGTTGAATGTGATGGGGCCTAAGTAAGCTCATTGTGAGAAGAGAGTGTTGTCTGTTCGTCTGCCTATTTCTTCACACAATAGCGTCAAATTTGTACGCACACAACACAGAGGGCTGATTTGAGTGAGGAGTAAGCAGACGAACAGACAACACTCTCTTCTCACAATGAGCTTGCTTAGCCCCCAACACATTCAACGCCCTAACTTAGCCCCCAACACATTGTTGGGGGCTAAGTTAGGGCGTTCACAAAGGACCGACCAGCAGGTTTAATAGGGTCTTTGTTAGGTTTATTTAGCTCTCAGAAAGACCTATTTTCCTTTGTGCAAGGGCCAAAATCTCATCCCTGAGAGTGACTCTGAGAACTAAAATTTTTAGGAACGTGACCAGTCTTGTGCGAAAGTTATAAAGTTTGCCAGTCCAGACAGAGTCTTTCGAGCATGTCATCCGAATAAAAATTGTAACTACGCTGCAAAGGAGGTTTGTTTCTGATTTTTACATATTTTCTCTCTTATTATACAGCTAGATTCAGGGACTTTCTACGTGAGTCCGATTAAACATTTTGTCTATATGCTTACCCATATGTTCTAAGTTCCCTCAAATCCCAAGGGGTAGGCACCCTTGAGAATGCGTTCCACTCTGTATTGAATTTAATAGCGTTTGAATTGGCGGCGTTGGCGCGATTGCGCCAAACCACTTCTGGAACATTCTAGAAGGATGTATAATAGCTCTATCAAAAGCCGAGAGTCTCAGCGTTAATGTAAGCCATTACACATCCTTTTAGAATGTTCCAGAAGTGGTTTGGCGTAATCACGCCAAAGCCGGCAATTCAAACGCGGTTAAATTCAAACCAGTGTAATTGTATTTAAAACCAAAAATTAAAATTCCATTTCAGAAAACGGAATATATTGGCGAACATTATTTCATTGGAGATATGATTTGCACGAATGTCACTGAATGGCCGGTTGAAGACCCATCGCAAAAGTACGTCATTCAAGAGTGCTGTTGTGAGGGAGACGGATGCAATCTATGATTCATTTCTCGACCTGAAGACCGTTATCTTCTACTTATCTTCCGTTATCAATTTTCGGAAAATTCTGATTTGATGTCAAGGCAAATTTTATACCGTTAAAATTGTCAGAAATTTTGCTACAAACTGCACATCAAATAACACGCAATCTCCTGTGATTTTTTTTGATTTCTCGATGAATGGAAACTGAGGCTATCATTTCCTAACAGTTGAAAATTGTCACTTTTCACCAAATCGCTTCGAATAAAGAAACATCGACTGGAATGTATCTGAATTTTTCATTCATATCAACAGTTTGGCCAAATGCATTAACTTTTACTTTGTCACACGGCGATTTCCTGAATTTTTCAATTCAACCGAAATTTTTACGGGTGAGGCTGTTATTTATTACCGCAGTGTATATTGATAAAACGGCAACAAAATTTGAGTTGCTGTTAAAAATTCAAAATTTCCTTTGGACAATCGTCGATCGAAAACAGTTATTCCTAGCGGGACCGATTTCAATCTCGCCTTCACTGCAATCATCTTTTATTTTTAAAATTCACCCCAAAGTTCCAAAATCGCTTCTAGACGCCATAATATAATGCTTTTGTCGAATGCCGCCACACGCGCATACATTATTTGGGCGCATTTATTATCTGATCCTTGATGGAGCGCGGCCATTTTAAAGATTTTACGTGCGAAATTTGGAATTCTTTTTATAAAATATGGTCTTCTTGTTCATATTCGCAACTTTTCTTCTTAAATTAACCGAGATCGCAGCAGGTAAGTATTGATAATAATTCTTATGTCACCGATCCTGAGAGCTTTCATAAGACAAGCTTATGACTACTGAATAAACACGCCCACACTTAAAGCTTAATCTTGAACTTGAGTGAACGTTTAAATTAGGGACAATGTTTGGTAGGGTCATTGTGTCCTCAGGTTATCAATGTTCAGACATCACCCCAAACTTGTCCCGTGGGGAATTGGTAGAATAACAAAGAAACTTCCAGAACAGAACTGACAGTTCTAAAACGAATGCCTGGCGTCGGTTTGAAATAAATTTCGGATTCATCCCTATGAGTGGGTAGGACATATATACAGCCCTGAAAATCTACAGGTTATGGTAAAAACGAAAAAATAGTACCCGGCGTGAGAAAAGGAGAAAAATATCTTTCTCTGTCGCCGGACTGCAGATGGTTATACGGTAACAAAACTTGGCCGCGCGATAGGTGCGATGGGCGCTGGGGGGTGGGAAATTTTCCACGCCGAAAGCAGAATCTTATGCGGCAAAAATTCAAAAATCGGGATCTCGCGCAGGTGGGCGCCTCGCGCAGAGGACACTAAAGCAAATTTCCTTGGTATGACCCTATAAGTAACTAGGCTTTAGGGAACTCCGCGCGAGATGCCCACTTGCGCGACATATAGAAATCCCTGTTTAGTCAATACCGCAAATCTATAATGCACATGCATCCATTATGGATTTGGGGTATTGATCAAACAGGGGATCTCTCTATGTCGCGAAGGTAGACATCTCACGCGGGGTTCTCTAAAGCAAAGTTCCTTATAAGGTCATGCTAAGCAACTTTGCGCTTGGGACCCCTGCGCGAGATCCCAATTTTAGAATTTCTGCCCACAAGATTTTGCTCTGTGAAAAATGTTTAGCCCCAGAGGGCCAGTCGCACCTATCGCGCGATTATGATGATAGGAATCATTATCAATTCCTGTAAGCTTCTTTTCCTTAACACATTACCGTTAATGTATGACTCAATACTATTTTAGAGACATCTGAAACTGCACCGCCCACGAAAGTATGAATTTTTTAACATTTTTCTTACTTTTTCTCATTCCACAATTTAGCCAACGAGATATTCGGTGGAATGCCCTCCGTTACACATCGACGTCGGAATCTACCAGCGATGTCTGAAGTACGAGCCGGTGGCATTAGACTATGACGCAGCACACAAGAAGTGTCTCAAGGATGGAGGTGCGTTGGCTGCAGCCGCGCCTGGAATGTCCGGACTGGATAAAATGGAAGGTAAGGTTTCGGGATTGAATCAGTTCGAGAGCAGTGCCGCTATTCGGGCTGTCGTCCGTTTTCAAAACTTTGATAAAGTACATCTTAGCGGAGGTCAAGCAGCACCAAGCCCAATCGAACTTTAGATTTTTCCTCAAAAACTTTCACTTTTCCTAAGGACTTTCACTTTTTCTCAAAAAATTTCACCTTTTCCTCAAACATTCACTTTTCCTCAAACATTCACTTTTCCTCAAACATTCACTTTTCCTCAAACATTCACTTTTCCTCAAACATTCACTTTTCCTCAAACATTCACTTTTCCTCAAAAACTTTCACCTCTCCCCAAAAAACTTTCACCTCTCCGCAAAAAACTTTCACTTTTCTGGAATGTCCGGACTGGATAAAATGGAAGGTAAGGTTTCGGACATGGGCGCATACAAGAGGGGTGAATGTCACCAGGGGCTGCAACACTAGGGGTACGAGATTCAACTTTCCGCCATTGGGGGAGCCTTAGGCATGAATCCTACCTTGGTTATACCCTAAGGATCAAAATGGGCTAAAATCTGATCCTAAGGGTCGTTTCCCTGAATAATTCCTTGGCATTGTGCCCAAATAGGGGTAAACGTACCTTAGGCTTCCCAAATTTAGGATTAGGCTTAAGCTGAGTCTTATAATAAGGCTTAAGCGTAGGCTTAGGCTTGAGATTTCGCATACCATTCAAGAGCAGTGCCGCTATTCGAGCAATCGTCCGTTTCAAAACTTTGATAAAAGTACTTTTAGCGGAGGTCAAGCAGCACCAAGCCCAATCTAATTCATCCGAATACTCAGCCTGGATCGTGAGAGAACACCCGCCCGAAGGAGAGTCCGCCTGGGATCCGCATTGCTTGACCTTTAAAGACGGAGTTCAGAAATGCGATGGCTCGTCCCATGAAAAGTTGCCATATTTCTGCGAGCGCTACAAGTACAGTCCGTGCGGTGAACAGGAGGGGTGGTCTTTCCGAGACAATACCTGCTATAAGGTGTGTATAGACTGAATATCGTATACCGTATTCCCTCCCAATAAAGGCCCCGGGCCCTTTTTGGAAGAAATATGGTACTAGTTTTCAGGATTCCGTTATAACGGTTGGTAATCGACGTGTGTGGTCCGTTGGAGCGTGGTGTAGTGAGAAAATGGTCCATGGGATAAATGACACCAAAGGACCACACACGTCGACTGCCATTGTTAAGGCATTCTAAAAACCATGTAACATATTCATAGCCTAGGGGCATGCTGCTAATATATTTATCAAATCCTACCGTATACCTTTTTGTAGGTCATCATAGGAAAAAAGCCAATACTCGTCAACGATTTTGTGGATCTATCGCATGCGGCGACAATTTTATGCAGAGACATTGGGACGTTTGATGAGGACGGTTGGTCTGACACCTACCTGGCAAAAGTTGACTCAAGAAGCAAAAACGAGCTGGTTATAGGTAATACAGTCGAACCTCGATATAAGAACATTTCAATATTCCACCTTTTGAAAACATAAATTCAAAGCACGGACTTTAGTTTACTATATAGAATGTACCATAAAATTAAGCTAGGTGGTCCAGACCGGGCCTGGAATGTGTTCGTGTTGGGACCAGGATTTTTTAAAAGTTTGTATTTCCATAGGTTTTAAGAGGGCACGAGTCAATACAGCCATGATAGAGCCACTCCATAGTAAATCGACCACGCTGAATCCGAATCCGGGATCAGATTTGAACTTTGATCTTTGATTTTTGAACTTTTACCTTAAAAATCCAGGATTTAAAGGGAAAAGTTCAAGAATCAAAGATCAAAGTTCAAATTTGACCCCCGATTCGGATTCAGCGTGATCGATTGACTTTGGAGTGGTTCCATAATATTGACTCGAACCCCCTTAAAAACTATCGAAACACAAACTTTTTCACGAACAGGTTTGGGTCCCGCCACGATTGCTTTAAAGCGCGCTGAAATTGTTTACCCGGGATTAATGACTTTAGCCAACAGTAAAAAATACTAATTTAATCGAAAACTTTTGCGCCTATTCAAATTCGGATTCTTCCTTACAAACTTTCAGAATCCGCTTATCCTGGATTCTGTTATCCGGTGCGAAATGGCCGGTTCCCGATCTTTCGGGATAAACGAGGTCAGACTGTGTCTAAATTTAGATATGCTGGAAAAGGCAGGCGTTAAAAATGCGTGGATCGGGTTGGATATGAATCGGGAAGTCACTGGAGATCATGAATGGTATGGTCATTGGATGAACAAAGCGAGCGAAGGTTTCACCGATGAGTCATACCTTTCCCAGGAAGAGCAACACGGCCGATATCCATGGGCACCAGATGAGCCACAGGGAAGCGACTTAGGCTCAGCCTCTGTCTTCTTCAGTAGAAATGTATATCTGAGCAAGATCGATGGCCAATGGCTGTGGAAAGTTAGCCAGATTTTTGAGAAATTGGAGGCCGTGGTTTGTTCTCGCCCGTTCACCATCAAACCTGTGGGTCCGAAGAATTTGCGCTAAAGAAATTATTGAACACAGCATTTAATGTTGTATTTGTATTCGGAAGTAAATATTTTACACAACTGTTTGCACTTTAAGTGGTCTACTTCAGAAACGCGATGTTTGTATGCGTTGTAATCTAACCTGAGTTGGACTTGTCCAACCTGAGTCAGGGACAAGTGAGAGCCCTTGACCCAAAGTTTATGAATGTATTCTGACTTGTTGCACTAGAATAAGAAGGGAAACCCATGGCTTCGCCGCAGAGCACGCCTCGCCATCAGTATGCATTTCAGAATGCATTTCTGAAGTCACAAAACCTGGAACTCGTAAATATTCCCAGCGAAACCGGTACCAATCGTGAAACTAACAAAACCAAACTTCGAACGAATCTAATTCGGAACGAAAACAAGAAACAGGTAAGTATTTTATGGCCCTATATGAGTATATGCGTGTCCCGGAAAAAAAATCAATAGGGTACCCTATTGATTTTTTGCAAAATTTTTCCGAAAATGATTTTTCAAACCATAGGGTCCCCCCTATGGTTTTTTTGGCAAAAAATTCTTTAAAAAATCATTTTCGGAAAAATTTTGCAAAAAATCAATAGGGTCCCCCTATTGATTTGGGACACGCATATACTCATATAGGGCCCATTTTATCTATTCAGCATAGTTAAAAACTATGCTGAAACTGGTTTTTCGATATCTTCTCCAAAATATTCCTTCACTTTTTTCTTAAAAAGTAAAAATAACAGTCGTTTAAATACCATGTATTCAATCTACTGATGATGACCCAACTACGTGGAGTCGTATAGATTTGGGGTCGAAACGACACTCTGCCATAAATCTTTATGTTATTTCTACTTTTATTCCAAAATAATTTACATAGGTAAACTAAAATTTAAAAACAAAAATACTATTAGTTGATTTTGAGAAAAATAAAAAACCGACTTGCTGATTTGGGATCACTGCTGCGCTGTATTGAATTTTTTGTAAAAACGCTCAGTTATTTTGATTTTCACTTATTAATAAATAAAAGCACACGTCAAAAATCCATAAATATTGCGCAAAAACTAAATGTTCATACCAGTCATTATTTTGCCACAAAAATTCAAAGTGAAAAATGATTACCCGTGCCGGGGATCAAAACCTTCTTGAGTTTTTTCTACCAAAAACATATCATAAAAAAGTATTTCCCGAGCCGGGGATCGAACCCGGGCCGCCTGGGTGAAAACCAGAAATCCTAACCACTAGACCACTCGGGAGACTGAGAGTGCTTCCTTCTTTTCCATAGTTATATTCGACAAACAATTTGATCGTACCGTTAGAAATAATTTGAATGTAATTTATGTTCTTGGCAATATATTTAGCGGTATTATCTCATTTGAATTTTAATCTCTTGTATACTAAATTCTTATTCGCGGATCATTTTGTAAATTTCCGTGCAATTGCTGACGTCTTAATAATAAGTTCAAGTTTAGAAAAACCAATCACCATGTCCGCGCAAAAGAGCCATTTTCCCGTTCCGCGCACACCTGTTTCTCATCGCAGTGATTTCGCAAGAGCGTCCGTTCCGTCATCGACAGCTAGCCGATCCCGGATGTGAGTTACTATTCACCATTTAGGTTCCTAAAAAAGTTTATTATATTACTCTAAACATTTATTCTAATGAAGAGTCCAGGTCAAACCTCCCTCGCAATTTTCGTCATAACTTTTTTCTAGAACATTTTCGAAGGATGAGTAATGGCTCAAATTAGAGCTAAGTCTCTGGGCTACCAATCGGTATATTAGACGTCGGATTTCGGTACAAGGTTCTCGATATTCAAGTCCTTTTGTCTAAAATTCTCGAATTGTTTTGGAAATTCGAGAATTTGAGACAAAAAGACTTGATTCTCGAGAAACTTGAATCGAGATGCGGCGTGCAATATACCGATCGGTAGCCCAGGGCCTTACCTCTCATCTGAGCTATTACTCATCCTTCTAGAATGTTTCAGAAGAAAGTTATGACGAAAATTGCGAGCGTGGGTTGACCAATTCCCTCTAATGAAGAGGTCTTTGCTCCTCTAATTTATACCACATTTCATATACAGTTTTGAATATTTTCCAGGATGGATCCAGTTCGTAACAGTATGGCTCCAGTGTTTGGCGCTCGTCCAAGTATAACCGCGCGACCTAGCTGGGCGGTCCGCAATAGTCTCGCACGTGGATCATTGGCGAACAGAATGAGTCTTTTGCCAGGAAATTCCAAGCGCTTGCCTCCGGCGATAATGTCTGGCAAAACGGTGACTATCAGGGACACCCGGTAGACTTTGTTTTAGACTTGTTTAACAAAGGTTTTATTCACAAAATTTGATTCAGAAATCTAACGGTAAAATCGGTCACTACTGAGATGGTGCACAAAATGATTCGTTTCTTTGGCGAATTCGAAGAGGAAGGAGGAGTGTCCTTTGCCTACAACGAGAAGGTTATTCGTGAGATGCGCAAGGCTGACTTTAGAACTTTTTTCGAGTTCATTTTTCGTCGTCTGGATGATCATTATCGACTCGATGCTATGGCAGTTGAAGACGAAGTAAGTCGAAAATTTTCAATACTGCTTATTCAAACAATAGAATTGGCCATTAGAATTTCTTTTTTATTAAAAACATTACTTAGGTGCCCAAACTCTTGACTGCACTTGGTTATCCGTATCCAATCAAGAAGTCCACTCTGTCCACAATGGGAGCGCCACATTCCTGGCCTTATGTGATTGGTGTACTTGATTGGCTGATCGAGCTCGTCTATGTATGACTTTACAATCGTGTATTTAATTGTTGTTATACATCACATTATCACATACAGTATACCCTGTAACTAGTTCAACTACCGCATACACTGTAATTACTACCCCGGGGAGGGTTCAATTCCGTTCGGCGAAATCTATTTTTTACCCCCTTTTTTGGCCACCTAGCTCAAATCTGATGTAAACGAGATAGTATCAATTTTGAATGAGGATTCAGAATATGAAATTTATTTTTCCTCTCTGTTAGCAATTTCGTGCTCAAAAATGGTCATTTTGGTCAAAAAAGTGGTTTTTCTGTAAAAATGGCCATTTTTGGGGACGAAATTGCTAATAAAGTGGAACAACAAATTGCATATTCGGAATCCTCATTCAAAATTGATTCTATCTCGTCTATATTAGATGGCCAAAAAAGTGGGTAAAAAATAGATTTCTCCGAACGGAATTGAACCCTCTCCGGGGGTAGTAATTACAGGAATACGGAAATTATATTTAGAAGGATGAACAGATAAAGGAAGAAAGCCTAGTCGACGAGGTTAGTTTATACATACATTCTCATAATTATAAAAATCTTTGTTTATAGTTGGCATACAGTTATTTCAAAACCTGTTACAAAAAGAAGATGGAACAGCCGGAGGAAGAGGTTCTGGACTTTACTGATGAAATAAACGCATATCGCGAGTTACTCTCACCTGAATCTGTCGACATGGACAAGAAAATGGATGAATTGAAGGAAAGACGTTTGAACAACGAAAAAGCCATGTTGCAAATCAAGGATGATGTGGTTAAGGTGAGTATGGCCCTTTTTTGGAGTAGGGAATATCCCACTTTTGTCAGGAAAATATCTGGTTAGACCAGAGTCCCAGTCAAACCTACCGAAGCCATTTTCGTCATAACTTTTTGCTGGAACATTCTAGAAAAATGAGTAATAGCTCAAATCAGAGCTAAGACCCTGGCCTACCGATCGGTATATTGCACGCCGGATCTCGATTCAAGATTGTCGAGATTTAAGTATTTTTTCTCAAATTCTCGAATTTTCTTGAAAATCCTAGAATTTGAGACAAAAAGAATTGAATCTCGTGAACTTTGAATCGAGATGAAGCGCGCAATATACCAATCGGTAGTCCAGAGTCTTAGCTTTGATCTGAGCCATTACTCATCCTTCTAGAATGTTCCAGTAAAAAGTTATGGCAAAAAGGCCGCGGGATACAAACATATCGTATTTCCTCCAATAAGGCCCTCATTGGAGGAAATTGGGTATCATTCTATTCTATTTATCTTACATATATAATTAATATTTCTAATCTTTCACTTTTCCCTGCAGGACCAGGAAGAAATCCGAGAAATTGAAGCGGATATTGGTGACTTACGTACCGATATTAAGGATATGAAAAAACACAACGAAGAAGTTCTTGTGCAGCACTCTCGAATCGATGAAAACATTGTACGTTTTTTCACAGGTTTACGAGATACAGTCAGCACTTGATATAACGTCACTCACGAGTCTGGCTCATACTGACGTTATATCGAGGGTAACGTTATATCGAGTGCCGACAGTAGGCCAAAATAGGTTATGGTTGTTATGCATGGAAATTAAAATTTTTGTTCCAAATGTTCTAAAAATTCAACTTTTTTGGCGCGTATTTGAATTTTAGTAAAATTTTGCCAATTTTTGAAAAATTTGCAAATACATTAAACTTGATTTAGACAAGCAAAGAAGTCGGCATACAGAAATTGAGCGAGACGCTGAATACAAAGATGGAAGAAAATCAGAGGAAAGAGATGCAAATTGCTTCGCAAAAAATGAGCGGCACCGAGGCGAAACAACTGATGTCTCATCGGAATGCGGTAAGCGCGTTTGACATATGTACTATTATAATTTATTGATAATTCAGCTTCGAGAGCAAATTGCGTCAAAGCGTGATGAGTTTAGTAAATGCGACGAAAAACTCTATGTCATCCGACCGCAGTGCTCCAAACTATCGCGAGACGTATAATTTTTCTGTCTTGAATAGAAATCTATCACTTAAACTACCGTATTCCTTGTAAATACTACCCAGGAGGGTTCAATTCCGTTCGGCGAAATCTATTTTTTACCCACTTTTTTGGCCACCTAGCTCAAATCTGATGTAGACGAGATAGTATCAATTTTAAATGAGGATTCCGAATATGCAATTTATTTTTCCACTTTATTAGCAATTTTGTTCCCAAAAATGGTCATTTTGGTCAAAAAAGTGGTTTTTCTGTAAAAATGGCCATTTTTGGGGACGAAATTGCTAATAAAGTGGAACAACAAATTGCATATTCGGAATCCTCATTCAAAATTGATTCTATCTCGTCTATATTAGATTTAAGCTAGGTGGCCAAAAAAGTGGGTAAAAAATAGATTTCTCCGAACGGAATTGAACCCTCCTGGGGTAGTAATTACACGAAAAGGTTATTCGTGTAACAGAAGTGGGTCTTTTTTGTAAAAGATTTGGCATTGGCGATGTACGCATATCCTTATCCTTAGGCACACCTTAGGCTTAGCCTTAGGCATTAGGCTTGGGCTTAGGCTAGACTTAGGTTAGGCTTAGGATTGGGGCTTAGGCTGACCCTTTTCAGGGGTAAATCCATAATTATTGTTTGAATCCCTGATAAATCTGTTACAAGAAGACCCACTTCTGTTACATCGAAAACCCTCCCCGGGGTAGTAATTACAGGGATACGGTTATATTGTTTAGACGCAAAATACGTACAATGGATTGATGTCATCCTTACAAGGATTCTGCTCGTCTGTTCCGATTCAAACGGTGAAAATCGACTGGAGTTTATACGATTTCGACGTTGTGGGCAGAATTTATGGATCCGACAAAGGGATCCTCGGATCGTGTTGCCGAGCTCATGGAACAACTCACAGAAGAATTGCACAAAATTGTAAAAAACATGCGTGAAAAGAGACAGGAGCGCAATCGCCAGATCGAGGAAAAAGTAGCGGAAATTCAAACAATCGAAGCTGAGAAAGAGCAGGTTAGCTGTTTACCTGGATTTTACCTATTCGCCGAATGCCTATTCGTCGAATTCGTATTCTTAAAAAATTACGCATAAATTGAGGTGTTCATGAAGTTATTTTGTACCCTTTATAGGTAATCGAGTCGCTGAATCCGAATCTGAGCTCAGTTTTGGCATAGCACCACTTTATGGCGTTCTGCCCGACAAAATGCCAAAAACGAGCAGAATGCCAGAAAGTGGTACTATGTTGTGATAAAATTGACCTCAGATTCGGATTCAGCGGGGTGGATTACTTATAATTTTACCCATTCCCAGGTTTTAGAAGACTCTAGGAATTATTTTAAGCTATTCTTGCCTTCTAGAACGTTCTAGAAACCTTTTACATCTGAATTGTCCTTGGCACGAACTATCTGTGCGGACCCTAAAATAGAGGTCCGACTAAACGAATATTTTTGAAAATTTCTATGGTAAATATACTTTTGTAAACTCAGGTACAGAGTAAATTAAAATATTTAGAAACTGCGCGAAAATAGACTGGAAGTTGATCGTTGCCGTAGGCAAGTCGAAGACAGCATTCTCGAAGTCAAAAAAGCCGAGATGAGCTCGCAATTGGTCCAACAAAAGCATCAAACTGCAAAAGACGAACTTCAGAAATTGAACGATTGCAACATTAAGCTTCGTGATAAGCATCTAGAAGTGGAAAAGAATTATATGGCAGAGAAGAAGCATTTGGAGGGATTATACAATAATATCCAGGAGGCATGCTTGGATAAAGTGATAAAGCTTTACACAAGATTCAAAGAGCTTATGGTAAGAATTTTGTACGCATATATTTTCAAAATTAGTTCTGAAAAACTGAATAGTCCAAAAAAACTTCTGACATAAACCGAAAATGAAAACGGGGTAGGATGAATCATCCTACCCCGTTTCATCCTGGATGATTACCCCCACGCTCCCCACTTTCGCCATAACTTTTTTTCTCACCTGACGTGCCTGTCTATAATAAAGTTGAACTTAGGGTTTAGAAGAAGAAATTTTCCATATATGGACAATTCCATAATAGAATTTCTATAATAAAGTTTTTCTTTTTCAGAAGTGTAAAGATGATTTGAAGGAATTGGGTGAACAAATGCTGCGCAAGTGAACGACTTCCGCATCACAATGCTATGTTGTTGCATTACATTTATCAAATATTGTAAGTTTAGTAAATGTTAGCGGAACACTAATCTCTTTAATTGTTCTTTTTTAGAGCTGCGCATAATAAGAATTACAGAGCTTTCCGCTATCGCTCATCAATTTCTTTAAATTTTCACTGCTCATGTTTAATTTCGTATATTTTATTTGCTTTATGTATTTATGTTTATTATATCAAAATAAAATTTCCATCTTTTCAATTAATTTCTGATTATTTTTTAATAATCCTGAATTCAAATTCTGGCTTAATACCTGTCTGCTAGTTTTTTACACGCACTTTGGTACTCGATAAAGGTTTGGTTACTTTGGAAGTTGGGTAATTAAACCGAAGACGTTGGCTGAGGACAGCGCTTTGTGTTGTTTGTTGGTCAATTCAGAGCTAGTGTGCGGCGCACTGAAAAGACTGCTGGGGAAGGCAGAGCGCAGAGAAGACTGTGTCTGTCGGTTATTTCCCACCAGGGTTGTGCCGAGTCGACGAAAAGTTCGAGTCGAGTTTCGAGTCGACGAAAAAGTCGAGTTTCGAGCAGTGATGTCAAAACCGATAAAAAAACTATCCGATAGTTTGGAAAACTATCGGATAGTTGCAAACTATCCGATAGTTTCCAAAACTATCCGATAGTTTACACATTCAAGTAAAACTATCCGATAGTTTTGTAAAACTATCGATAGTTTTCTGAAACTATTGTTAGTTTTAAAACCTAATATTAGTTTTATAAAACAAACAATGGCTTTTGAGCGTCGCTGCTTGTTTTCTTTGTCTTTCGATAGCTTGCGTCGATTATCTCTACTAGGGATTAAGCTTTCTAAGCTCGGAACTAAGGATTTGAGTCATGGATTAAGGTTTCTCGGCTAGGGATTAAGCATTCTAAGCTAAGGATTAACGCTATTAAGCGTGAGATTAAGGTTCTTAAGCTATGCATTAAAGATTTTAAGCTCGGGATTAAGATTTCTAGGCTAGGGATTAAGGATTTTAGGCTAGGGATTAAGGATTCTAAGCTCGGGATTAAAGATTTGAGTCATGGATTAAGGTTTCTCGGCTAGGGATTAAGCATTCTAAGCTAAGGATTAACGCTATTAAGCGTGAGATTAAGGTTCTTAAGCTATGCATTAAAGATTTTAAGCTCGGGATTAAGATTTCTAGGCTAGGGATTAAGGATTTTAGGCTAGGGATTAAGGATTCTAAGCTCGGGATTAAAGATTTGAGTCATGGATTAAGGTTTCTCGGCTAGGGATTAAGCATTCTAAGCTAAGGATTAACGCTATTAAGCGTGAGATTAAGGTTCTTAAGCTATGCATTAAAGATTTTAAGCTCGGGATTAAGATTTCTAGGCTAGGGATTAAGGATTTTAGGCTAGGGATTAAGGATTCTAAGCTCGGGATTAAAGATTTGAGTCATGGATTAAGGTTTCTCGGCTAGGGATTAAGCATTCTAAGCTAAGGATTAACGCTATTAAGCGTGAGATTAAGGTTCTTAAGCTATGCATTAAAGATTTTAAGCTCGGGATTAAGATTTCTAGGCTAGGGATTAAGGATTTTAGGCTAGGGATTAAGGATTCTAAGCTCGGGATTAAAGATTTGAGTCATGGATTAAGGTTTCTCGGCTAGGGATTAAGCATTCTAAGCTAAGGATTAACGCTATTAAGCGTGAGATTAAGGTTCTTAAGCTATGCATTAAAGATTTTAAGCTCGGGATTAAGGTTTCTAGGCTAGGGATTAAGGATTTGAGTCATGGATTAAGGTTTCTGGGCTAGGGATCAAGCATTATAAGCTAAGGATTAACGCTATTAAGCGTGAGATTAAGGTTCTTAAGCTATGGATTAAGGATTCTAAGCTCGGAATTAAGGGTTCTAGGCTAGTGATTAAGGATTTTAGGCTAGGGATTAAGGATTCTAAGCTCGGGATTAAGGTTTCTAGGCTAGGGATTAAGGTTTCTAGGCGCGGGGTTAAGGATTTGAGTCATGGATTAAGGTTTCTGCGCTAGGGATTAAGCATTATAAGCTAAGGATTAACGCTATTAAGCGTGAGATTAAGGTTCTTAAGCTATGGATTAAGGATTCTAAGCTCGGAATTAAGGGTTCTAGGCTAGGGATTAAGGATTTTAGGTTAGGGATTAAGGATTCTAAGCTCGGGATTAAAGATTTGAGTCATGGATTAAGGGTTCTAGGCTAGGGATTAAGCTTCTAAGCTCGGGATTTAGGATTTAAGCGTGAGATTAAGTTTTCTTGGCAAGAGAGTAAGACAGTGATGCTAGGGATCAACGTTACTAAGCAAGGGATTTCCGTTTCTTGCGTGAGATTAAGAATTCCAAGCTAGGGATTAAGCTTTCTAGGCTTTCTAAGGTTTCTAAGCTCGGGATTAAGAGGCTCCTAATCTTGGTATTAGAGATTAAGCTCGGATGGGAGAATGCCAACTTGGGGCCGTTCAAACTTGGGTCTCTACAAACTTAGGCCCCAAATTTGCAGACAAACTTGGGGCCTCGAAAATCATAAATAATCCAGAATATGATTGGAAATGACCGTATAAGAGTAATTTTTCGCGCAGAATCCGAATCCAGGGTCCGTTTAAATGTCAGAGCGCTCCTTAAGCTTGAGCTTAAGTGTGAGATCAAGCTTATATTCAAGTTTTGGGCATATTCGGGTAATTTTTGACGCCGAATCCGGGATCCGTGTAAGTGCCCGAACCCACTCTTAGGCTTGAGATTAAGTGTGAGATCAAGCTTAAATTCAAGTTCTGACGGCTCAAATTCAAGGCTCTGACACCTAAACGGATATCGGATTCGGATTCAGCGCAAAAAATTACCCTAATATGGTCAAAATTTCCAATTTGAGCTTGATCTTAAGCTCAAGCTTAAGGGTGGGCTCTGACACTTAAACGGATCCCGGATTCGGATTCAGCGCAAAAAATCACCCTACTATGGCTAAAATTTCCAATTTGAGCTTGATCTTAAGCTCAAGCTTAAGGGTGAGCTCTTAAACGGATCCCGGTTTCGGATTCAGCGTCAAAAATGACCCCAATATGGCCCAAAACTTGAATTTGAGCTTGATCGCACACTTAAGCTCAAGCTTAAGCACTCGCTTAAGGGTGGGATTCTGCGCGAAAAATTACCCATATACGGTCATTTCCAAGCATATCCTGGATTATTTAGGATTTCCGATGGTCCCAAGTTTGCAGACAAACTTGTGGCCTCCCCAAGTTTGAGGCTCCAAGTTTGTAAGGCCTCAAGTTAGCACTTGTCCGTTCGGATTTAGGATTCTAAGCTCAAGATGCCTAGGCTAAATCCTTAATCCCTAGCCTAGAAACCTTAATCCCGAGCTTAGAATCCTTAATCCCTAGCTTAGAAACCTTAATCCCGAGCTTAGAAACCTTAATCCCTAGCTTAGAAACCTTAATCCCTAGCCTGGAAACCGTAATTCATGACTTAAATCCTTAATCCCAAGCTTAGCAAGCTTAATCCTTAGTCTAGAATCCTTAACTCCGTGCTTAGAATCTTTAAACCCTAGCCTAGAATCCTTAATTCCGTGCTTAGTAGCGTTAATCCCTAGTTAAGAAACCTTAATCCATGACTCAAATCCTTAATCCCTAGCCTAAAATCCTTAATCCCTAGCCTAGAAACCTTAATCCCGAGCTTAAAATCTTTAATGCATAGCTTAAGAACCTTAATCTCACGCTTAATAGCGTTAATCCTTAGCTTAGAATGCTTAATCCCTAGCCGAGAAACCTTAATCCATGACTCAAATCCTTAGTTCCGAGCTTAGAAAGCTTAATCCCTAGTAGAGATAATCGACGCAAGCTATCGAAAGACAAAGAAAACAAGCAGCGACGCTCAAAAGCCATTGTTTGTTTTATAAAACTAATATTAGGTTTTAAAACTAACAATAGTTTCAGAAAACTATCGATAGTTTTACAAACTATCGGATAGTTTTTTTATCGGTTTTGACATCACTGGTTTCGAGTCATTTTCGAGTCAAATTTGGATGCAACTGTGCAAATTTTCAGGTTAGTAAGATTCGAAAATGAAAACTGCACTTCTGGTTTTCTGTCGCCGGTGGCCGATGTCTGACACTGATTTCTGGATTAAAGAGACAAGATTTTGAGGAAGTTACCTTGCAATGCCTTTAGTCGGCTTAGAGATTGAAATTCTATTGCACTTTAATGCTATATCACTTTTTTATCGAATAGTTGCAATAAATGTTTGCCTTTGATTTTGCTTTACCATCTATTCTGTTGTCTCAGCCTGGAACAAAATATGTGCATTCCTTCCGGGGTCTTGAAAAACGCTTCTTTGACAAAGTTACCCTACAATACCTTTAGTCGGCTTGGAGATTGAGATTATATTGCACTTGCAACATTATATCACTTTCTTACCGAATTATTCCAATCAATATTTTATTTTTCTCCACACTATTTAAATTTTAAAAAGTTTTTCTTTTTCAGAAGTGTAAAGATGAGTTGAAGGAGTTGGGTGAACAAATGCTGCGCAAGTGAAGGAATTCCGCATCAGGGTTGTGCCGAGTCGACGAAAAGTTCGAGTCGAGTCGGCCGAAAATTCTTCGAGTCGACGAAAAAGTCGAGTTTCGAGTCAAATTTGGATGCAACTCTGCAAATTTTCAGGTTAGTAAGATTCGAAAATGAACTTACTAAAAAATTTTCAAAGACAAAATGTTTATGCTATCAAAAAGACATCTCAAAACCTATATGAATGTTTGAAACACCTAATAAAATGATGCACTATATTATCAAAAATCTTTGGAGTCACAGGCTTTTACATTTCAAATGTCATGCCACGAAAACTTTGCATTAGACTCTAATCCAAAGTTCTAATGACTTACATTTTACAATCTCCTCATTTTCTCATTTTGTTAGGCAATCATACGTTTCATACCCCTTAAGAATGTTCTGCATTTGCATCTATGTTAGGATCTACTGATGAGTCTCGACTAACATAGCATTATCTTATTTCTAACCGTCTACGATTCAGAGACGAAACGGTTAGTCCCATCAAGTCTTTTAATCATTCTTTCGTAACACCCTTCTCATTGTATTTACTAGGTAACTTAGAGGTCGGCCAAACCGTTTTACCGATAACGATATATCGGTCGAACCGATATTTTCATAAAATTGAAGAACCGATAACGATACCGATATATCGGTATCGGTTTTTACCGATATTTTCAAATTTTACCCAAAATAAGTCAAATTTGTCAAAAATTTTCAGTTTTGCCCTTATTTTGTCATTTTTTCGGGTTTTAGTTCATTCTTTTGCACTTTTTGGTTATTTTTTCATGCTTTTGTTCATTTTTTAGATTTTTTTTATGTTTTCGTTCATTTTTTCGCAACTTTGAGCTATTTTTTCTGTTTTTGTTCATTTTTTCTATTTTCGGCCACGTTTTCGTGGTTTTGTTCATTTTGTTCTAATTTAGACCATTTGCCACCTTTTTCGTCATTTTTACGAAGAATTATATAGAAAAATCTAAGCGCCGCAGGCAAAATATTTTGAAAAAATTGGCATTCTCTTTAAAAATTGACTGTCTAAATAATATCCGGTTTTCGCTAGGGGGTTTTCCAGGGGATCGGTTTTCTGACCTTTTCTCGAGCTTCTTACGCGAAATTGATTTCAATTTCCTAATCAAAACCGGCCCAAACTTTCTATTGAAACACAATAGAAGAGTTAAATAGCGCCGCAGGCGAAATTTTTGTAAAAAATATAGCTAGTTTGGTAAAAATTTCAATGAAAATTCTGACTATTTTCCGATATTCTCGAAGAAGAACTGATACCGATAACGATACCGATATAACCGATATTATCGGCGATATATCGGTATCGGCCGACCTCTAAGGTAACTTACTCTAAACGATAAATAAAACATTTCTCTATTACTAAGCCTGTATTAGAAAAAGAAAGATTCAGGCCCTGAATCTTCTGGCCTCTGAATTTCAGGAAACTTGATCTGGCTCTTGATAGTCTTAAAGGACGCCTTCCATATAAATCACATTCAAATTGGCGCATTCAGCAAGAGTTTGGCACATCGTCTCGGCGTCAGTCACTCAATAGTCGAGAGTCTCGCCTTCCTCCTGAATGATTTCTTTGTTCGGCTGTTGCCAATAACTTTTTTTTGCATCAAATTAGCTGTCTAAAAATTGCGATATGCAAATGTCGGAAAGATTGCTCTCTATGACATTTTTCGGCCACTTTTGCTCAAGTCTCGAATTATGGCCGGAAATGTAATGTTTCAATTTAGCCTTTTATGGATGACGATATATTGATTGACGTATTCCGGCCGCTCTCTCGAAAACTATTGGCTCAATCTGTCGAGCAGGTATGTCGGCGATTTCGTCACCTGGTCAACAGCCCGGCTTTGCCGAATTTACACATTGTTAATGAATTTGGTATTATCGAGAAGGTCAGTTTTTGATTTATTAAAAGGAAAAATGTGTAGAAATTTTTGGCTTAAATTCACGAATTTTTTCAACGAATTTTTTCAAAAAATTACATTTTTTTAACTGATGTTCCTCCCTGTCACAGAACACACCGTTTTTCAAAAACTGCATAAAAATGACCTCTTGGCTCAAAAGTTGTATGCAAAGTACATTCAGTTTTTACAAAAAGATTATTTTTACCAAAAAATGGCAATTTTTGAAATTTTTTGCAAAAATTGCCATTTTTTGGCCAAAAAATTGGCTTTTTGTAAAAACTGAATGTACTTTTTCCGTCTAGCTAGGTTAATAAAAGTGAACTCAGAAAAATTATGTTACCTTTAAAAATTGACAAAATCTTGGTTTTATTCCAAATTAAAAAATAATGTTCAAATTCGCGCCAAAATTTGGTGCGTAACGATATGACAATAGATGGACAGCAAACGATTCTCATTCATACACAAACGCATTCCAGATATATACCATATCCGATGGGTTCCAAGCCAGCTATCGCCCGCCCAAATACCTCCGCTTTCAATCCGTTCACATAAAATGTGCCAACTGCGAATACTATTTCCACTTGGATCGAGAGAATTTCGAACCATGCCTATGGCAATTTCGGCATTGCTTTGTGGATTGTCACTTGCATGTGTCTATCCCAGAGACGACAGCAGCGGAGTTTCAAAGCTTTTTGGTCGAGCGATTTCTTCCATTATTTTCAAATTGCATCTACTCCTTCAAAATTGAGTGCGTACGTCGCAATAACGACGAGAGAGACAGACCGACAAAAACTTTGTTTAAGCGCTGTTTACGCTTTTTCCGATTCAAAGGGATACGAAAAAGCCTGAAATCTTCTAGAACGTCTGCAAATGTTTCAGCGGACGGTCTGCCGCCAAGTAGCGCAGTCGCTAATTTGAATAGCGGCGCGAGCGATCAGCAAACAACTGCGACTTCGCCGAGCTTTACACTTCTCATTTCCCATCCATCGATATTGAACTGTATGTACTTATCTCTGTGGGTTTCATGGAGGTATAGTGACCCATTCATACCAATTGACAATGTCATTCAATGGCTTCATCATTCGCCAACAGTGCCAACGACCACAACGACCAAAAATTGGTGGAGTAAGTCGCTTTTTGTTGGATTTTGTACCTATTCCGTTCCCCCCATCCGATGGGGGCAACTTCATAAATTTGTATGGGATTTTATGCAGCCCGCCCCCGTCCCAGAAATTTTCAAAAAAATCAATATGGTTGATCCTATTGATTTTAGTCGTTATATATTCCATAAATTTGGAAGGCCATTCTTAGTTTTTGTCGGATTAGCGTTTTATTTTTTACCTCAAAGCTTTCCGACGCAAAAAATTATCAGAAAGCATAAATTTTTGGTTGCCCGGTGCGAATAATCCACGCCCACTCGTTAATTCTCTCCAAATGCAATACCGTATTCCCTATAATTACTCCCCCCTCTGTATGGCTTGTAATTCTTCTCTATTCTTAATCATTGGAAAAAGAAGCGCTGTGCGCTATTTCGCTTTTCCTTTGTTTCCCAAAAAATATTTCTCAACAGACGAAGTCAGCGCTCTGCACACAAAGGAGGCAGAGCCGATGGAAAAAAGGCTGGCTTGTGTAAATCTCGTTCTCTTTTGTTCGCTAAATTTCTTCAGTCACTGCTTTTTGGACGAATAATTGATTGCTATGCTTATGCGTTGTTTACTACCAATTTGCTTTTTTGACGAAATAGCGTGCAGGCGCTCCTTTCCAATGATTAAGCATAGAGGCTGTTTATAAATCAGACAGAGGGGCGAACAGGGAATACGGTAAGCCTAAGCCAGAGACGGTAAAGGCTGACGATATATTGTGCATGATTTGCAAATTTGGATGCAACTCTGCAAATTTTCAGGTTAGTAATAGTATTTTTGTTTTTAAATTTATAGTTTACCTATGTAAATTATTTTGAAATAAAAGTAGAAATAACATAAAAATTTTTATGGAAGAGTGTCGTTTCGACCCCAAATCTATACGACTCCATGTAGTTGGGTCATCATCAGTAGATTTACCACATGGTATTTAAACATTTGTAATTTTTACTTTTTAAGAAAAAGTATAGGAATATTTTTGGAAACAATATCGAAAAACCAGTGTTCAGCATAGTTTTTCACTATGCTGAATTCGATCATAGATTAAATGATTTACCTGTTTATTTTTGTGTTTGAATTAGTTTCTTATCGCCTGTAGATTCGAAAATGTTACTTTACTAAGAAGCCAGTGTCCTGGCCTCTGACGGTTAGACCACTTTCACCGATCACGCCGCGAGAGCGGCGGCGCAGCACAGCTAGTGAACTTACTAAGCCTGTATTAGAAAAAGAAAGATTCAGGCCTTGAATCTTCTGGCCTCTGAATTTCTTACCAGTGCTTATTCCTATAAGTCACACTTATGTCCAAAATCTCACTAAAAAGCCGTTATGGCCAGGGATGAGAATCTATCATAGTATATAAGATACAATCTTTCCACATATTTGAGACAAAAGAGTTGCGCACTGGGAAATAACCCACGCTGACTCATACAGAAATCTCTCGCAGTGCAATAAAGCTGTCTTTATCGTCTGTCTCTACACTCTCTGTTTTATTGCATTGAGAGAGAATTAACGAGTGGGCGTCGGTTAAGGATGTGAAAAGGTGAACTCTGAAAGGCACAATCCGGAAACTTCCCTGAGTTTCTTTTGACAGAAGGAGAACACTAATATTGAAGCTTTCCGGATTTGATAATTTTTAGAAAGCAAAAGAAATCTACACTTGGATGCTTCCATGCTCGAGGATCTCGACACAGAACAATCTCACATACGCGCTGTTTCAGCAGCCAATAACCTTGTCAAAAAAATCAAAGAGGTAGGAATGTGTGAAATAAAAAAAGAAAGGAATATAAAAAAAGAAATACCCTTTTGGTAAGCTGAAGCAAAACTTGGATCCACGGACGGAGAAAGTTTTTGAAGATTCTGTCTTTTTAAGGGACCAAAGATCACTTATTTCGTCCCTTTTACCTTTTTAAGGATCAAAGATCACTTATTTTGTCTCTTCTGTCTTTTTAAGGGATCAAAGATCACTTATATTTGTGGTTATAGTTATTAGCTATATGGTGATTATAGTTCGTGAATTTATCGTTACAGTCGACTCTCGATTTACCGCACACGTCGGGAATGGCGATTTTGTGCGGATAATCGAAAGTGCGGTTAATCGGGTGTGCGGTAAATCGAGAGAATTTTGTATGGAGAAAATCCTTCCAGTGCAAAGTTGTGCGGATAAACGAAATTTCCTGTATTCTTTGTCATTTTTTGAAAATAAAAAATAAAATTTGAATTCCCGCTCAAAAAATTTTGATTTTTTAACTAAATTTTGACCGATTTTTGCAAAATTTGAGCTGAAGCAAAACTTTCTCCGTCCGTGGATCCACGGACGGAGAAAGTTTTTGAAGATTCTGTCTTTTTAAGGGATCAAAGATCACTTATATTTGTGGTTATAGATATTAGCTATATGGTGATTATAGTTCGTGAATTTATCGTTATTTGCAATCAATTTTCGTTATTTGCAATCAATTAGAAAAGCCAAACATTTACCATTTTTTCAAAACTTCACAATTTTTTTTAAATAAGGCGTATTTATGAATTTATTTCAGAGATTCCTGGCTGGCAACGCATCCAAAGAAAAATGTGACTTCCACCTAGAGATACTCCTTGTGCAAACGCGCAATTCCAAGCTTGAGATTCCAGAATTTGACATTCGAAACGACGCAACAAATGAGAGTCTGAAGTTGGAAGTGAAAGAGGATCCATATGAAGGAATATACGATTATATGTTTACTATGCCTTGTCATACGTACACATTGACGCAAAAAACTGTTTAGCTTATAGAAATATACTTTTTTTCGAGTATATATCTTTTTTCAATATACTAATTTTTCGAGTTCCAAAAATTGTTGCCTGGCGCGAATCCAGTACTCATTTTAGCCGACCCACGGAGGGACGCACAGCTGAGTGGACAGTTCACAGGGGAGGGATCAAACCCTCGACGGGCTGTGTGGAAGACCTATGGTCTTAGCCACTAAGCCACTCGTGTGCTTAATGGCTTTTTACAGACTTTACTTTTCTTTCTACTGAAATGGCCCAATATATACCGTAATCCCTCTAATTAATCCACCGGGGAGAAATTTTTCAAACACAAAAAATTTTCGAGTTTCAAATTTCAAACTCATTTTTCATCATCAATTTTTAAAGGTAACACAATTTGTACGCCGTGACATTTGTACGCCGTTTTCAGCTAGCGCGGTCAGCGTTTCAGAAACAGAAAATATCGGAGAAAATGACTTTGAAATTGAAAAACTATTCTATAGGGGAAGTAAACTCAAAGAAATTGTGTTACCTTTAAAAATTGACAAAATCTGCGTTTTATTCCAAATTGAAAAAAGTGTTCAAATATGACCGAATTCATATAAGGTAAATGGCAATCAATACTGAGCATCATTTAGTAAATTTCACAGCATTCGCTCACAATTTTCATTAATATACTGTTTCATTAATAAAACTCATTAATTTATCAAACAGTTTCAATCACACTCAATCGCACCAAATATAACACAAACAACAAGTGAATAATAAACTGATGAAAACGTTATTCCAGACTCTCGATCGGGATACAGCGACCCGCATACTCACCATCGCCAATAAACACGAAACCTAAAAAGCAGAGTTAAAGTTCAAATGTATTGGATATACAGGATTTAATACACTTTATTTGTAAAATTCATTCTAAAACTGTTTGAAACAAATTCGAAACGTTTGAAATTCTTGTGCAAAGCCTACCACGGAATAATTCAGAAGACGGAAGACAGTCATCGATTTTCAGTCCACTTCCCTGCTTCTGCCAACAGGCACGCACCTTGCCGACATAGTTCTCAAATTCTGATGTGTGATGAATTTTCACATAGTTCTCAAATTCCTTTCGCGCCTCTACATAAGCGTATTGGAAAACCTCCGTCAGTTTTCTTGAAACAGCGTCTATATCCGTTTCGGAATCGATACTAGAAACTTTGACTCTATCCATAGCGATATCGGCATACGAACCTTCCTCTTGGCCCATTGCAGAATCTATATATATGGGCTATATTAGTGTACCTTTCCAGAATAAGGCTAAGAAATTAATAAATTTTTCCAAATATGTATACGCAATTTCAGTGCTCTTTGGCTAGAAAAACGCTGAAATTTTCGTTGACTCGGCACAACCCTGTGTGACACTCTTAGTGGATTACATTCAACTTACAATTGAAATAAAACAAATTTTAAAAAGTGTAATACTATAATTGGAAAAGATCGTCAAATATATTCAATATTTTTTTTTATTATGAAAAGCTCGTTTTTTGTCATTAAAATTTTTAAAAAATACCGGCGAATAGCTCGTTAATCTTTTGTTGTGCATGCCTTTTACCAAATCCGGCCGCACTTGAAACTACAATCGATTGGACATCTCCCTTGACATTTTTTGATTCCTGAAATATATTTGGTCAGAACAGTGTTAAATTAGTATCAAAACAAGAAGGGAAAAAAACATGCGAGCAGTTTGAGCTATCGTGCGTCCAAAAAAGAGCTGATCCCGAAAATATTTTTCTTTTTTATTCAACTTGCAAAGTCTCTGGCCTTGTGCACATTCCACCACAAAAAATTCGCCAAAAACAGGAAAATTTTGTATAAAAATTTAAATTTGCACCAAAAACAGAACCATTTTGCTTTATGCGGATAAACGAAAGATTTTACTTGGAAATTTCACTTTGGTTCCGCAAAAACCTGTGCGGATAATCGAATTTGTCCGCACAAAATGCGGATAATCTAGGGAATTTTGTATGGTAAAAATCCGTTCCAGCCAAATATTTGCGGTTAATCGAAAGTGCGGTAAATCGAAGTATGACTGTAATTATAACACACTGACATCATAAGACGCTCGGCACGCACCTTGCCGACATAGTTCTCAAATTCTGATGTGTGATGAATTTTCACATAGTTCTCAAATTCCTTTCGCCCCTCTGCATAAGCGTATCGGAAAACCTCCGTCAGTTTTCTTGAAACAGCGTCTATATACGTTGCGGAATCGATACAAGAAACTTTGACTCTATCCATAGCGATATCGGCATACGAACCTTCCTCTTGGCCCATTGCAGAATCTATATATATGGGCTATATTAGTGTATCTTTCCAGAATAAGGCTAAGAAATTAATAAATTTTTCATAAAAATATCAGTATACCGTTTATTGCTAACCCTATCTTAAAATAGAACCGTAATACCTGTAATTACTCCCCCGGGGGAGTAATTTTTCAACTACCCCCCGAGGGGGGAAGTAAATATAGAGGAGGGGAGTAATTTTAGGGAGGGGAGTAATTTTTCAAACCTCGCCGTGCCGAAGGCACGGCGAGGTTTGAAAAATTTTCGCGGCCTGCCGAAGGCGGGCCGCGAAAATTTTTGGCGTTTTTGTCAAAATTGTAGGGATTTTTGGCCATTTTTCTCCAAATTTTTGTAAATTATTTTTCTGAAAAATTTGTCGAAAAAAATCAATAGGGTCCCCCTATGGTTTTTTGCAAAAAACTTTCTTAAAATAATTTTTTTCATAAAAAACCATAGGGGGGACCCTATTGATTTTTTGACAGATTTTTCAGAAAAATGATTTTTATACCATAGGGTCCCCCCTATGAGTTTTTATGCAAAAAATTATTTTTAGAAAATTTTTTGCAAAAAACCATAGGGGGACCCTATGGTATAAAAATCATTTTTCTGAAAAATCTGTCAAAAAATCAATAGGGTCCCCCCCTATGGTTTTTTATGAAAAAAATTATTTTTAGAAAGTTTTTTGCAAAAAACCATAGGGGGGACCCTATTGATTTTTTTCGACAAATTTTTCAGAAAAATCATTTACAAAAATTTGGAGATTTAGCTAAAATTTAGCTAAAAATAGACTATATTTTGTCTAAATTTTGTCTATTTATATTAAATACTAGCTAAAAAGAGCAAAAAATTGGAAAACCGCATTTTTTTTTTGGGGGGGAGTAATTTTAGGGGGGAGCAATTACAGGTATTACGGTATTTTAGAAGAGGTTAGCAATATCAGACTTGAGCTAGCGCCCTTCTATAGGGGTTAAACTAAAATGGCGCGAATTTAAACGCATAAATATCAGTGCGCGAACATATGTCGCCACCTGGTAAATCACGTTTCAAAATAGTTAGGCAAGATTAAGATAGATACAATCAAAAGAACCTTCTAGATCCCACAGTAGATCTTCTAGAGCCTTCTAGATCCCACTATAATAAAATTCCATACATTATTTTAACGTTTGCTGTTATGCTTTTTTAGAATTGTTTACCAGAATTATGAAAATTATAATCGCGATGAATGAAACAAAGTTTTAAACTCACCCCCTTCAGACCTTTGTACGCCTCTGCGACCGTATTGGCCAATTCATCCCAGTTTTGGACCTTGCCATCGTTATTCTATAAACAAATAGGTCAATCTCGACTTCAATTATCATAAAATTTTACCAAAGCTGCTGCATTTATGTTTCTCATAAATGCAGATTTTACGTCTTTGGTCTGACCTCCGAACTGGATCAGAGCCTCAATTCCGCTCTCGGTCTTCTTCGTTTTTTGCTCTTCCCACGGACGCGTTTCCCACTCATAAGGTTTGTTATCATAGAGAGAGTATCGAATCACCTTGCAACATCGCATCACTAAATATTGCTTTAGATGTGCTAAAACGTATGCGCTAAAGTGAACATACTGGGGTCTTTTTGGAGAAGTTTTTCTTTCCAGCACGTGTAATACAGCTTGTTAGAATCTAAATAGAATTTTTTAAATTTTAAATTGGAAAATTTAAAGGCTTAATTTTGGATCTACTTTGGTTTGGATCTACTTTGGTTCGATCTATTAGCGTCGAAATTCGCTAGAAATCTCAGTTTAAGAGATGCAATACAATTTTAGAAGTCACGCCCTTACCTTAGGATCGGTCCTAGGTAAAAAGATAAGGTTAAATTCGGACTCAGCGTATGTGAATTACCCATAACGAGCGAAGGGGGCTCCCTTCGGGAGCCAAGTTCTTAGCCGCCTATATCAGTAAGGGTGCGGTCGACAATCGCGGCCTTCGGCCGCTCCGCAGGGCGTAAACGGAGCCCGGATTCGGATTCCGCACTATCGAAAACCCCCGGGTGCAAAAAATGAGCCGCGTATATGCTTTGGTTTAAAAATGCCCATTTTTGGCAAAAATGGCACTTTTTGGCCAAAAAGCCACTTTTTTGAGACCTGCTCTAAAATATTTTAACAAATTCCTACTCAGCATGTCCAGGGAGCATTTTGACATATCAAGCTTTGACATATCAAGTTGATCTTTTCTGACGGACAGCACTCAAATACTATTGCTAGGAACGGTGGAACCGCGGAATATTTGAACCGCGCCAACGCAGGGATTCCGTGAGGGGCCAATTTTTTGTGAATTATTTATCATACCAAACATTTTATTCTCAGAATTCTCATCTACTATATAGGATTGCATCTCTTAAACTGAGATTGTTAGCAAATTTCGACCCTTCGGGTGCCCATTTCGACCCTTAGTGTCGACCTTAGGTCAAAAATGTCACATTCGCGGCCGAAATTGGCGAGGAAAAGGTAGAAATAAATTAGACCCAAAATTAAATCCGAAATTAAGTCGTGCCCTTAATGCCTTACCTTCCGCCGAGTCGCCTGTTTCGGCCAACAATTTGCTGAATTTATTGGCTTTTTCGTTCATTTCAGGATCATTTTGAACGTCATTTTCTATGTATCCTGACATTTCGGCTGTGTCCGCTGCGATTACGATCGCATTGCATTCGCAATCTAAAAGCGATTATTAATTATGAACGATCATTCCCTGTTCAAAGTATATACACCGTATACTTTGATCTGTAAATCGGGTTTGGTTAACGCTGTCTTTTGTCTGGCAGTCTCTTCAGAAAACAGTGATCAAACACATATCTCTATCCAACACGTTAAAAGGTAAGAGAAAATAGAATGTAAGGCATAATCTCGCTTTAAACAGAAAATTTCTGCTAAAATTTGAATCCCTTTCACTTTTTTTTAAAGACGAACAAAGGAAGACAAAAGACTGCGTTCCAATGTGTCATGAGCCAAACTTTGCTGAGCTCTACGAATAAAAAAGTATATACTGTGGATAGTCTTACCTTCATACCTAAGCTTTATTCTGATCGAGACACACAACGTCGAAAGCTTGAACAAATTCGAGATGCTTATCCATTCTGAAATGATTCAGAGTAATATGGGAAGAAAAGTTGCTTCATTTTGATTTCTTTCTCCCATGGAATTTAATTTTTGATTGAGCTAACAGGCGTAATTCGGGTCGATTTACTATGGAGGGGTTTCATCATATTGACTCGAACCCCCTTGGAAACGCCGCATATCCCTCGAAAGAATAATTAAATTTTCAAACGCTCATTTGGCGCGCGAATTGGCTATACACTTATGTTTCCCTCTTCAGAAAGGCTCGCCCATAACAGGCGTAATTCTGTCTGAAAAACACTGAAAATGATCCAAGTCAATGGACACCTCGCCCTATGGCCTCTTCTTACGGACATTTGTTCACTAGACTCCGCCAAACATCCTGGATAAGGAGTGTGATACTCTGTGGTTTGGTGGAATCCAATGAAAAATGATCGTAATCACGCGGCATGGGGGGTTCTCCGCACCTGGGAAAAATTTTTTATGTTTCCCAGACAGAATTACGCCCATCAGCTTCATCAGAAATTAAAAATCCGAGAGGACACGGTCAAAGTCTGGCAACGTTTTGAAGCTCATTTAAATTCGGAAGAAGTAGAGTCAGCTGTTGAATGCTAAAAGTCAGCTGTTGAATTTGGGGGTTTACGGTACATAAACTTTAAAGTGAGTCAAATATTTACCAAGATCTTAAAAATCATTCATCGCCTAAAGCATTAGCAAAAATGTAGCTAAGATTTAATTCCATAAATTGACTTGATGTACAGTCAAACCTCGTTAAAGGCCGCCGGATAAAGGCCCTCCCCGCTTAAAGACTCCTCTTGGGCCCCAAATGAAAAAATACAAAGGATTTCCCCGCTTAAAGGCGCCCTCTGGGGGAGGGTAGGGAGGAAAAAGCATACCGGTTCCGAAGGGGGCCTTTAACGAGGTTTGTCTCTATTGATATATGAAAGCTTGTGCTTAATCTCAAGCTTAAATTTGCTAGAGCGCTCAAATCTTAGAATTAGTATGTATGGTAAAACCAGTGCGCGAGTTATAGCTTTACGGTAATGTCAAGATTAACACAGAGCTAAATTGTTCTCTCTTTACAACAAACACACCTTTCTTTTCAGCGTTTGCTTCGGCCTCAGCAACCACCGATCCAGCTCCCGTCTCTGTTACGCAAGACTGCAAACAAATTATCAGTAGTTAATAACTTTATGAAAAACTTACAGCCATCAACGGTTCTTCGATCAATCGCGTCAGAAATTTTTTCTTCAAATGGTCGCTTCCGCAGAGGATCACAGCTGATGAGGCGAGGTCGTTCTCCATTATCGCTGTTCCAATACCTGGAAATAAATAGGTAGAACAGCCCAAAATATATAACCGTTTTCGACATCGATTCGCAAATTCCGGGAATATTTATTTATGTTTCGCAGAGAGAGTTAAGCCTGTTAGCTTCAGCGTAAATTAAACCTGAGGAGGACGGAAATCGAAGTCTTACCAAAGTGTGGAAGCTTATTGAAATTAGACCTAGGTACAAATAGAGTTATGGTCGGTTTTGTCCACCTACACCCAGCAATTCCCATACTTTAACTTGTTGGAATGGGTTTCAGTTCCAATTAGCTTAGTACCTTTAAGCTTGATCTTAAGGAAGCAGCTGTTAGGCAAAGCTATGGCTAAAAGCAGCTAAACCTGGGACATATTTCACTTACGATAAGAGACCTGCAACGGTATGACAGTTATATTTTTGAATTGCGATACGAACCTGTACAACCATAGTTTTTAAATGGACATTGATTCTGATCACAGTTTCTGGGACATTCTAGAAGACGAGTATTCGCTCAATTCAGAATCTCACCATTAGTTTGAGCCATCACTCGTCTTCTGGAATGTCCCAGAAGCACTGATCAGAATCAATGTTCAATTAAAAACTTTACTATAATTTGCAACTAACTGTTATTTGTAATTTTTACTATTTTGACATCAGAACACAAATAAAGCTCATATTAAGGCTGCTTTTTGGTATACCGTATTTTCTCTAATTGAGCCCCCTATAATTGAGCCCCCCTATAATTAACCCCCTAGAGAAAGAGAAATAGCGTGTAAAAGCAGAGCATGAAAAGTTGCAAAACCGACCCCCTGGGGGAGTAAAAAGGGTCATAGGGGGCCACAGGGGCTCTGTTGGGGCTGAAAATGGTACCATTCGTCTTATCTCACCGAGAGGAAGCGATTGAGCTATCACTCGCTCAAATCTGAGCGCAGCTTCCTACCCAAAGTGCTGGGCGGGAGGGGGTGGGAGGGTTTACCGGCTTCACCAATCAACTTATGGTGCGGTCTTGGTCTCGGTCTTGGTCACGGTCTCGGTCCTGTCTATGTGAGAATCAGGTTAGAGGGACCAGATATAAGGAAATTCAATTGGGAGGTTTATACTCAGAAGTTTGATCCAAATTTATTCTTTCACTTATTAGCGTAGCAGTTGGGTTAAAGTATACTTTTCAGAAATGAAAACAAGATAGAAGTCAGTTTTGAAATCAGAACACAAATAAAGCTCAAGTTAAGGCTGCTGTTTTGTAAGAGTGAACCCAAAAGATCACCAAAAAGTCTCCCCTTTCAGATTAAAGTCAAGCCTTTTATAAAAAGTATAATGCTGTAAAATGCATACCACAGTTAAATTCCATGGGGTCTGAATCCAAATTCGCTTCAAAAACCGAACACTTCCACGCTAAAATCAAGTTGCAAAATTAAACAGCTAAAATTCATACTATATGCGGCAATATAAACATCCCATAGCAAGAAAGATACCCTACCAACATAACATGAAATGGTGTGTTTGAATTGGCTCCGTTATTCCCTTACATTTCAAGGTTATCTAGCGCAAATAAGGCGGCAATTCAAACGCGCGAGCTCAGGTTGTGCTGTTAGGTGTATATAAAAAAGAAGGTTGGTAAGAAGTTTTTTCACATCTGAATGATCGAAATTCCTCTTCGATAAATGTCTCTTGTTTCAAAAACTTTAGCAGTCTTTTGCCGAAAAAGTAAAATTATGTAATAGACCGGCTATGGGTAAAAACGGTCTAAGTTATTCGTCTAAGTCCTAGGGTCATTTTAAGCTATTACTCAAAGCTTCACCTCGAGAGTGTCACCCCAAAACATTTTTTGTTAGAATGTCACTTATCTAGAACGCTTATTCAGGACCTATATATGCGATCTAGATCGATTTTGTGATGCATAAAAATTTTTTCCCGAAAACGGTACCTCGAGAGTGTCACCCCGATTGCAAGTACAAGTACTACAATTGCAAGTATGAGTAATAACCCTATGAGTATAAAGTTTCGTCGGTGATTTGAGGAGTAGCTTAATGTAAATTGGAAACGTAAATTGGAACTTTTAGTATAGTTGTCGGATTTAAAGTATACTTTTTTCAGAAATGGAAATGAGAAAACGGAATTTAGTTTTGAAATAAGAACTCAAATAAAGCGCATGTTAAGGCTGCTGTTTTGTAAAAGAGAAGGCTGACTCTTACAAATCATCAGTCAGCCCAAAATAAGAGTCACCCCTGATCTGGTGAGAACACCACCAGAATGGATCCTGAATCTGACGTCAGATTTGCATTCAGTACCATCGAAAACTCCCGCCGGAGGCGTGATAAAAAATGGGGCCGGAAATGGTCTGGAATGGCCAAAACAGCTCGTGTGAGACCTACTGTTACTATCACGAAATTTTTAAGGAAAGCTCATGTGTGACTTCACGACATAACAAAACATGAAAAAATGAAAATTTCCGGACAAATTTTGTCCCATTTCGAAACTTTGGCGTCCAAAAAATTGAAACATTCCACAACTGGGTAGTAAGCGTTGAGTTCCTTTATCAGAATACTAGGTCCGAAATCAGATTAGGAGCCCAATTCTCGGCATAGGGCCAGTCAATATTCGGCAAATAAACTTTTATGTGGCAGGAAATTGTGACAGACAGGTGAATAAAAAAGAGAGAAAGAGTAAAGATAATTTGTTGGAATTGGAACTTTTTAGCGTCAGCAAAATTACAATTATCAAAATACTGCAAAGTTTTGAGAAATGAAAAGTAGAGAGAAAATTTCACTGTTTCCAACCCAAAGTAAAATTTGTATAGTGAAAACAGTGCCCAACTTTTGCTGGTAAGGAGAGGCGCAAAGCAGTGCTGAGTAATGGTTTTGGTTCTGCATTAGAAACCAATTTTGAATAGGCTGTCTCTTTTCGTGGTTTTGGGCTGTCTAGTTTAAAGGAAAATTTTGCTTGCGCAATTTTAGCCGCCGCCCCAACCCACAAAAAGTTGATTCAAATAGGCAAAATAAAGCAAAGTGTTTTGGAAACAGAAGTTAGTGCTCGCTGATTTTGGTTTGCGTTGAAAATTGCTAACAAACTGAACAATTTTGCGCCAGTCAGCTCGAGAGCCTTTCTTTTTTATCTTTAATAAAAAAGATAACGTCGAAAAGTGTCAAAAGTCACTAATCCTTGAAAGATAAGCTCAGTTTTGACGTACGTGGGAACGATCTAATAGAAAATCCGTCAATCATTTTCATTTCAATCACAAATTTTTTGTAACTGTCATTGAGACAAATTTCATTTTCGAATTCACTTTTCTCAAGTCTTTTTTGGGTCTTACTATTAATCAGATCCTGTATATTTTTTATTTTTGTTCCAGAAAATGGACGAATTTTATCAAGAAGAGCAAAAATTCTGCCAACTCACCGTCACCGAAACCGTTACGAGGACATTCCAGCTTCAATACTACCAAAATGCGTCGTCAAGTGCGTCGTCGCAAAATGTTTCCGCGCGTCTCGACTTCCAAAATGGCAACAATTGGACTGAATCAGAGCAATACCGCAACGTTTCTTCCACAAAATGTCGTTCTCCGACTGAGCTGGAAGAAGGAGAAATCCCGGACGAGTGAGTTTTTTAATTGATTTTGTTTGTACCGTAGTCCCTCTAATTAGACCCCGGGGGATAGTTTTTCAAACGAAATCTAGAGGGGTCTAGTTACAGGGTATACGGTAATATGGCATTTGGCATTTGGAGGGCAAGGTATATGGATTTAGCGTTAATTTTAAGTCAAGATCTATGGTGCTGCTCTAAAGAACCTTGAAATGGATTTCAGACATTTTTGTTACGTCTTTCTAGGTACTTTTACCAAATAAAGGAATTTTCTGAGCAAGAATTTTCACTATATTTAGCATTTCTGACATTTTTGTCATTTTTCCAAGAAAAAATGACCAAAAAATTATATTTTTGACCGAATATTATCGAATTTTTGCTTACAAAAAGTGTAGTCAAAAAAGTAGTCAAAAATGGTCATTTTTCTGAAACGAATACGATTTTTGTTGTCAAAAAATGGCGTTTCAGTAAAAACTGGCTTTTCTAACCCGTTAGTCCCGTCGAATTGAGAAAAAAAGAACGAAAATAACGGAAAAAACTTTTGGAATAACCAATATAAGCGCAATGCCAACAAAATAATCCATGAAAATGTCGGAAATTACCGATTTTTTGCCAGCAGATTTCTGAATTCCCGCTTTAGACCCAAAAACGATTCAAATCCCAGCTCTAAACCGTACCGAGTCGACGAAAAGCTCACTGAAACTCCAAAGCGAACCATCCCATCCAAGAAACGAGCTCGCGCATCCTGGAGCTCCTCCAGCTCTTCTTGCTCATCAGACTACAGTTCCGGTTCAACTTCTTCTTCTTGCTCCGAGGATCGTTCGAAAAGAAGGAAAAGATGCAAGGACACAAAGCCAAGAGGTAAATTTTCGGGACAACAGGCATATTCCGGATTAGCTCCAGAGTACTTGAGGTGACATTCGATAGACATTTTGTAACAAACTTTTGGTGACAAATTTGTATTCTAAAACTGAAATTTAAAATTTTGAATTCGCGCCAAAACGAAAAACGTGATTTTGGCTTCCTGGCCATATAAAATCGAGGGTTTTATGTTCCCAAACGTTTCCTGGATCCATTCCGGACATTTTAGTTCTTTACACTTTTAAATATGTGCCAGGGGACGATTTTTGTGGAAAAGGCCACTTTTTGGCCAAAAAATGGCATTTTTTGAACCGAAGCATCTAGTGGCTGTACCCGGATTTTTGGCTACGCTGAATCCAAATCTGACGTCAGTTTCGGGATTCATTCTCACGAATGAATCCAGGCGTGGCCGCGGCTCCGTTACTCGTTATCATAATATACATATTCCAGAATTTCCCCAACGCTATTCCAATCGTTCCAATCGAAAGTACTCAAGATCGTCAAATTCCTCCGGAAACGGAAAATATTCGTCGCCTCGAAGGATTTCACCTCAGAATTCGGATCCTTGGGAAAGAAATTCAAAAGGTAAATATTGGGGAGTGGAGGAAACAGGAAATAGAAAAAATGACAAAAAATCAAATTTTCAGAAAAATCTGGAAAATCACTATCTTACCCAAAAAATTGTGAAGAATCCGAATCCCGGATCAATTTTTTACTTTTCTTGCAAAAAATGTTTAAAAATGCTATTTTTTGTCATATCCAGAACTCGATTTTCGCAGAGGTCGGATTCTGACCTTCTGAAAACAAAATGCCAAGGCCTTAGCTTCGAAATGAACATAAACACTTATATTTATGGCGCGCATTCAAAAAGGTGTAAAACGAAAGCCGGCACTTTATTTTGATTACTATAAAATTTTTGTACATAAAAATTCAGACTTCTCCCAACGCTATTGCAATCGTTCCAATAGAAAGTACTCTCGCTCGTCAGATTCCTCCGGAAATGGAAAATATTCGGCGCCTCGAAGGATTTCACCTGATAATTCAGGTCCTTCCCCGCTAATTCGGGTCCAATGTAAAGGTAACTTTTGCGGTGTGTGACATTTTGATAACGGACATTTTGATAACGCTATCAAAATTTGCATTTAAAATGATCATAACTTAGCTCAAACTTAAGCTTAAGCTTTGAGTGATAGCTTAAAATGACCCTAGGATTCAGGCGAACAACCTAAGCTCCCGAACAACCCTTATAAGGCGCCAAACACGGATTTAGGCTTGCTGCCCCGAACAACATGGGGCCTAAGGGACTTAATCTTAGCCTTAAGCTCAAGCCCTAAGCCTAAGGGAAAATCCTCCGTTATCAAAATGTCCGTTATCAAAATGTCCGTGTCCGAACTTTTGAAACTTTTTATATTTCTATGAAACAGTTAAATTCCAGAATATATTTCAGACAAGTCTCAAAAGCATCAAGACAATCGCGCTTTTCAAAGCAAAGCTTACCAGAGCAATGATTTCTGTCAAGAAACCACTTTGGCAACATTAAGAGGTCAAAATTGTGACAACTTTTCAGGTAATTTTAATTTTTATCAAAAATTTTGCATTTTCAGAAAATCCTGCAGATTTGTATACACCTTTCATTTGCATGATCACTGATCACTGATCATATTTGTATATCTCTGCCGGTTTATTAATGTCGGTGACGAAATTAATATTTGAATTCGCGCCGTTTCAGTTTAACCCCTTTAGAAGGGGGGCAACCTCAAATCTGATATTGTTAACCCCCTTAAAATACGATTTTAGAGGGGGTTAGAAATATCAGATTTCCGCTAGCCCCTTCTAAAGGGGGCAAAACAGAACGCCAAGCATTCAAACATGAATTTCGGACCGACAGTAATAAACCGACAAACAGGTAAAACATTCCTTTGCTAGATCAACGATCACTGATCACTTCTTAATCACATGTACTTTTATAGTTGATCTGTCTGGCCCGGAACCTCGCTCTAGCTCACACCCAAATCTCTCAGCTAAGAGTACATTTCATTCAACGAACGTTCAATTTACGCACGACAGCTGGCGTCGTCCGAATCTGATTTACATAACTCCGCCCACTATTCCGCTCTCGAACAATAATGGTCAGTTTTCCGGAGAGAAGAACTTTTTCTCGCCTTCTGATCAGAACCGTGCAATTCAGTCGCAGTTTCCGGACAATTTTTGTCAACCAGAAGTAAACATTGCAAGGTAAAAGTTAACTGTAAAAATTTTTTTCTCGTCGTCATCTTTCGTAGAGGCCATTGACCAGGCAATCCTGGGATTTTCTGGAAAATATATTACTTTCGGTCAAAAATTTCACTTCTTTTCCAATTTATAAGAATGTTCTAGAACTGCGAATTTAGAATCGAAAGGACGATTCCAGACTATTTGCGCGGTGTCTTTGACTTCAAGCCCGATGATAACGAGGAGTTGAGTAATGCTTTCAAGATCATGGTAAGAACTTTTTATATCGCCTCGGGACTCTAATTTGGGCCAGAAAACTTGGCGCGAATTCAAATATCCGGTCCCTCTAACACACAAGGTTAAGGTTTGTCCCCGCGAGCAGAAACTCCCACTTTTCGACGCTCCCGGACCCAAACCCGCCAGTGCCCCCAAAAACACATGATTTTAGGGGGGTTATCAATGTCAGATTTGAGGGTCACGTACGTGAAAACGTGACTTACGCGAGTCACGTAAAAGGGCAAGTACCCGCGTCGGGGCTCGGATCCGGGCGTGTGATGTCTCGATCGCTTCCTCTCGGCGAGACAAGACGATTGGTACCGGTCTCGCTGGGAACATTTACGAGTTCCGGGATTTGTGGCTTTCGGAAATCCGGAAAATCCTGGATTTTCCCCAGGTCACAGCGGCGAAGCCGCTGGGATTTCTCTCTTTCAGATGCCTCAGATCAAAGGGATGTTCGTTGGTACCGAAGCGAAGATTTACGTCGGGAATCGCGCAGTTGACTTCCAAATCGCTGACGTTGTGAGCCTGGGAGGAAAGTTGTGGCGAAATTTGACAAAGGGAAAGAAATTGCAACATCCGAAATGGCCGTTTGTGGTTGACAAGCGCGATGTCAACGCCAATCCGAGATACTATCCGGTCGAATTGACTTATGTCGAGATATGAATCATCAAGAACTTGTCTCAATTTTTAACTCAAGAGTTACTTTACCGTTACTTTTAATTTTTGTTTGGAAATGTTGCCGTTTATTGATTTTTTTCATCAATACAAATTTTATGGACAATAATGCTGATTCAGAGCACTTCAATGCCTAAAGCCATGAAAAAAGGTAGGATGTTGGTGAGTACCGTATCCTACGAGGATCTATACGTACCTGTGAAAATTATACCTGTACCTCTGGGGATTAGTCCCAAATCGGTCGAGACCAATCAATTTAGCGGTCCGCTTGTGCGGCCATCCCGGATCTTCTCTATAGATTTTGTCGATTTTTTTTCTTAATCGCTTTTTCTTAAATAAATCCCTCGGGACTCCCTTAATTATTTCAATCCTCTAAATTTTGGCGAAATTTTCTCTAGCATCTCATTTTTACACACTATTTCTCTTTTTCTAAGGGCTCAATTATAGGTGCTTATATTGCAGGAAAATACGGTAGTAGTACTCAAAAACTGACCCACACCGCAAAATTGTTGCCAACACGCGTACTTTGCACTTTAAAATCGAAACCAGACAATTTCGAGAGTTGGCAAGTTGCAAGTTAAAATTGGGAATGCATTCCTGAATCATTTTCAGTTGGAATTACAAAGCTCAAACATAACAGATGCATTTTTATTGAAAAGGAATGCATTAGTCATCAATTTTCATTCAAAACGTCGAGAACGAAAGCAAGCAAATATATACGCGAAAAATCGTTACCTGGTTTTCGGTTTTAATTGTTATTGTCAAGCACCGTTACCTTTCTCAGAAGTGTTTTGTCGATTTTAGAGTTTGATTTTAGTTAATTTTATTATTTATCATTATTTAATCATTGGTATGATATCTTTTCTAATCAATATTTATTTTCTTCCAACGAAAAATAAAATTATATCACTTTGATGTTTCAAAATTGATAATGGGTTTGAATTGCCGCCAAACTGTGATTTTGTCCTAGAACATTCTAGAAGGGTGAATAATGTCTCAAATTAATGCTGAGACTATGGCCTTTCGATTGAGATATTACCCACCCTTCTAGAATGTTCCAGAACAGCTTTGGCATTTTCTGGCGTTGAGCGCGAATTCAAACCCATTTTCGCTCTTGACGCATTTCCGATTCAAAGCTTGCGGACTGATTGAACCCAACACAAATCGCCTATGGCCGTCTGGTCTTGCCTCCTGGGGGCGATCTATATCAAGTGCCAAGTCTGCCAAGTTTGCCAAGTTACTTGGCATATATTCTCTGGTATTTGTCGCTGCTCTCTCTGTCTCTAACATCAAGGCGGCCGGCCGGCGGGCCGGCTGAGTCAGAGAACAAAAGGGAAAACTTGGTGCCAAGTAAAGGGAAAACTTGGTATAGTGCCAAGTAATGTCACAAGTGCTTGTTTTTGGTACTTTTTGTGAAATTTGATATTACTGTCTCTATAGCAGTTTTTTGTCTAGTTTCAGCTAGTACTTTCAGATTTTTGAAATTTTGTGATTTTTGCACATAAAAATGCACTTTTAAATTGCAAATTTTTTATTTTTTCAATGTAACAACCTCAATGTCAAGAATATTATTATATATATAACTTTATTGTATTTATCAAGTTCATATGCACTCTTCCACAACTTGGCACCGTACCATGTACTATTTCGGCTTGGCAGACTTGGTACCAAGCTTTCCTTTCATCCCTTTTGTTCTCTGACTCAGCCGGCCGGCCGGCCGCCTTGATGTTAGAGACAGAGAGAGCAGCGACAAATACCAGAGAATATATGCCAAGTAACTTGGCAAACTTGGCAGACTTGGCACTTGATATAGATCGCCCCCTGGTTGTGGTTCTGCTCATCATTATATTGCCTGCGGCTGCAGTCTACTATAAGTCTAAAGCGTTCACTGGAGATGTCTAATTCAATATTTTATTTTTGTTTTTTTCCTGTTTCCAGCATACGTGCACGCGCTTTGGTTCTGTCTTCTCCGAGATTAAAAACTGCATTGGAGAAGAAATTCAATTCAAATTCGAAATGTTTCATCAATGACCTTTTATGCCATCGCATTGTGTCTCTGTATCGCTTTTAAATATTAGAGTGCAAATAAAATCTATCACAGTTTGCATTTTTCAGAATATTTCTTTCGGCAAGAAAGTTTTCTTCTTCAAAATTTTGAATTCGCGCCAAAATTTCACTTTGAAAAACTACCACAATATTTTAATATCGAAAATCGACGTGGGTGGTCTTTTAATGTGTGGCGCAGTGCAAATACGTTTCTCCGTCCGATCCTTCAAGATAAGCAGCGCCGGACTCAAATTCTGTGAGCTCAGAGCTGCTCAACTTGCTAGATCGGACGGAAAAACGCATTCGCACTGTGTCACACATCAAAGGACCACCCAAGTCGATTTTCCCTTTGGCAATATTTCAAAGTTGAAAAGTGGATATTTGCAACAAAAATATGTCTTTTGCAGCAAAAAACGATTCGACTGCAGCAAACAAATTAATCTTTTGTTCTTTATATGTCGATATCAATCTCGCTACTTTATTATTGAAAACCGACGTGGGTGGTCTTTTACCGTGTGGTTCAGTGCAAAGAATTCTAATCCAAGAAAACTTTAAAATAGAAAATTTTATCAGCTCCTCTAATCAAACTATATGAGCTCAGCGCTGCCTAACTTGCCAGATCGGACGGAGAAAAGCATTTGCACTGCGTCATGCGTCAAAGGACCACACACGACGATTTGACCTTTCGCAAAACTTTAAAGTGCATTGTATTATTTCAAATTTCAATACTTTCATTTTCCATTATTCGCCGCAAAAACATGTTTTTTTTGCCGCAAAAAACACTTTTATTGCAGCAAAAAGGTTGAATATTTTGCTGTCAATAATTCATAATTTGAGATCACTCAATACTTTATTATTGAAAAACGACGTGGGTGGTCTTTAGCCGTGTGGCTCAGTGCAAAGACGTCTCTCCGTCTGATCTTTCAAGAAAACTTTAACACATAAAATTTTATCGGCTTTTCTAATCAAATTCCGTGAGCTCAGCACAAGGACCACACACGACGATTTTCCCTTTGGCAAAACTTTAAAGTGCATTGTATTATTTCAATACTTTATTACTTTATCACTTGTGTATATAGTGCATTTCTATCATCGATCGATCATATACACAACAGACAGAATGCACGAACAAGAGTGCAGGATGTCACCTCAGGGTGACAATATATAGGATGAAATAACGTTAGGAAATAGCACAAAGTCTTGGGCTGCGGCGATACAAGCAGACAGATAAAAAAACCATACAAAAAAGACAGACGTGAGAGAAGGCAAAAGTCAGAAAGCGAGGTAAATTTTGGGTAACGGATTTTGCTGCTCGTTTTATATAGATTTGTCTAGAAAAAACTTTAAATGAGTCAGACATTCCTTAAAAGGACAGGTACAAAATTCGAGAAAAGATAGCGCAAACTTTGAGAAAGGTAAAGGTCACCGATTCTGACATAAAATAACAATCAATCAAACATTTTAGCTGGCCAATTTTGACATTTTCATGGAAAAGTGCGTTTTTTCTTGGAAAATTTCCGGATTATTGCGAGCTGAATACGTGGAAAGGTTCCGGAGGCTCCGGAGCGTTGACACTGACTCCGTTTCCGGGGCGCCGGCTTTCGGGCGGGTTGCCGAAGAGCAGAAGCGGGCGGTCCGGGCGCAGCTGGGATGAGCCCGTTGAGCAGTTGGAGAGGTCGCTCGAGCCGTCCGACGGGCGCTTGAGCAGTTTGCGCAGGCGCTGGATCTCGTCGTTGGCTTTGTCCAGCTCGGTCGTGAGCAAGGATTGTCTGGAATGTTGCGATTATTCAAATGTTTCAAATATAAAGCATGTTTCGGAGTAGTTTGTCAAAGGCATTCAAATTGGCGCTAGTTTGGCATTCTGTTGTCACCTCATTTTGGTCCAAAAATTTAGCCAAGTCAGATGAATTTCGAAAAAAATTTGAAACCAGTTTTTTGGGGGAAATTTGATTGAAAATGAGACATTTCACCAAGTTTTGGCCAAAAATTTTAGTTTCAAACAGAAAAATTGTTTCAAAACAAAATTCCAGAAATTCTTACCTTTGCTTCAAATTCTTGATGTCCGTTTTGCAGGTGACGTTCTGCCTCAGCAAGTCCTGCTTCTCGGTCTTTAGCCTGTCGACATCGATAACCAGCTCGTCCAATCTAAATTCAACATTTGAGTCTTGAAAACCAAAAATATTCAACAAAAGATCAAAGTTCAATGATCAAAGATCGGGGCTAGTTTAAAATGACATTTGCAGATATCCGAAATTTTTTCAATTTTTCCAGGAAAGTAAATTTATAGTATAATTCGATGCGCTGATTCCGAATTTGAGGCTCATATTCGGTCCTGCCGCGACTTTTGGCCAGTTTCGCCTCATTTAAAGCGACAATTGGAGCCATTTTCAGCATCTATTGTAGAAAATGGCTCGAATTGGCGCGTAAAATGGCACAAACCTGGCCAAAAATCGCGTCAGGACCAAAAATGAACCTCAAATTCGGAATCAGCACATCGAATTACCCCTAAAAACTTACTTTCCCGAACTAAATTTTCCAGATTCCCACCAGTGTCACCTCACTAGCCACCAAGATCAAAGTTCAATGATCAAACATCAAAGATCAAGTCACCAAAAATCACCTCTTATGCTCCTCCTCATGCGATCCGGCACTGCTGCTGGTCTCGCCGCCGCTGCAAAAGCTGCAACTTGCTCTGTGCCCCGAGGCATCGCCGCTCAAATTCGAGCAATTCGGCGAGTGCTCCGCACTTTTCGTCGATCCCGAACTCACAGGTGTTGACCGAAAGACCACTCCGCCCTGGAGCTTCTTCTTGTTCATATGGTGCTGCATATCCGTCGAGGACATGCTCTCCATTCCCGTGTCTGAGTCATGCTCTCGAGCTGATCGGTGCAGGTCATCGTCCAGGTGGTCGTCCAGATCTTCGTTGTCCACGCTCGACAGGTCCCATTCTATGTGATGTCCGCCGCTGGCAGTGGTCAGGCTGCGCGGAGATCTGAAATTTGAAACATCAGTTCAAGGATCATCCTGGAAAAATATCCGAGAATTTCTGGAAAACTTAAAGGAAACGACCAAGGGAAGAATCGAAACAGAGCGTTTTTAGCTTCTAGAATGTTCTATGGTCATCTCTGAGAACTTTCTAGAACATTCTAGAAGTGTGTGTGATATCTCCTCTATGAGGTGGTTCTAAGACCTTCTAGATTCTTCTATCATGTTCTAGAAGATACTCAAAAAAGACAATGGAATGTTCTAGAAGAACCTATGGAAGATTCTAGAATCCTCGGAATTCCAAGTAATTAAAAAAAGCAAAGCGACGTGGGTGGTCTTTCCAAGAAACCATTTTCAGGATCTATGGAACCTTTTTTGTTGCCAAAACTCACTTCAAATGATGTTCGTCATCGACTCTCGGGGATCCAAACTGCTGCTCAATGGACTTGGCCGAGGAATGTCGCGATACAATCAGTCGACGGGCCCCTCCTGAAACTCGAGCTTGCATCTGTGGGTGCTGGCCTTCTGGGTGGTCTGATCCCGAACTGTTGCCAGTGACATTCCGGCAATAGTTCATGTTCGGATGAGTTCGTTCGATGTTGAAAGTATCGTCCAGGATCGATTTCCTGAAACTCATCAACTTAATTATTTGAACTTTGATCATAGAATCTTCTAGAAGAAGAGAAATTTTGAATTTACCAAAAACGGCCACAAAATGAGTTCCAAAGCTGCGCAAAAGAAAAATCGACGTGGGTGGTCCTTTTATGTGTCCTTTGATATATTTGCTTTGCGCCACGCATCAAAGGACCACACACGTCGATTTGACCTTTACACTTTAAAGTGCAATGTATTGTTTCAAATCTCACCCTTTCTTAAACCCGCTGCCTCTCGAGCTTCCCGATGAAGACGAACAAGAATCAGGTGCCCTTTCTCCGTTATTCACTCCAAATCGCCTGGGGCTGCTTGTCAGAGCGGTTATATGTTGCGATCCATTCCCATTGCTGCTTCCCATACTCGACCGGAACCCGGCCGGAGACGAGACCAGGCCCTGGTTTTGGTGATCGCCGATGGTGGCCATCGAGAATCGGCTGTTGTTGGAGGGCTGAGAGTGTCCGTTATGGTAGCCATGTTGCGAAATGTCTTGAGAAACGGAGCGCGATCTGAAAATTTTGAATTAAAATTATGGAATTTTTTGAGTTTTTTCAAATTTTCTTCGGAATTTTTCCATTTTGGCGCTAAATTTGAATTTTGAATTCGCACTTAAAAAAATTCAAGACTAACCTTCCACTGAAAGCTTTCTTGACAGAATGAAACAATCCCAAGGAAGATGACGTCACCGGTTGGGCTACGTGGCCGTTGGCATGGCCGGCTACGCTCGGATCCGTGGATTCCAGGAAGGCCATTCCATAGAACTGAGCCCTCTCCTTCAAGTTTGCGTAGAGGCCATCGAGCAATGAGCTCCGGGTTCTTTCCTGGAAATAAACAGTTATTTTCAGTTTTGACACCAAAAGTGACATTTCCGTTATATTTTTCAAGAAAGTCTTTTTCAGAAAAAATTCGCCCTTTGGTGCTTCAAAAGTGATAATGAGTTTGAATTGCCGCCAAACAGTCATTCTGTTCTGGAACGTTCTAGAAGAGTGAGTAATGGCTCAATCAAAAGCCCTGAGTCTCAGCATCTATTTGAGCTATTAGTCGCCCTTCTAGAATGTTCTAGAACAGGTTTGGCGTTTCTTTCGTCGTTCTGTTCTAGAACATTCTAGAAGGATGACTAATGACTCAAATTAATGCTGAGACTCTGAGCATTCGAATAAGCCATTACTCGCCTTTCTAGAATGTTCCAGAAGTTTTTGGGACATTCTAGAATGCTATAGAAGCTTCTTGAAGGTTCTATTGACTGCTTCCGGAACATTCTAGAAGGACATAACATTCTACACGGGCGACTAATAGCTCAAATTAATGCTGAGGCTCTAGGCTTTCAATTGAGCCATTACTCGCCCTTCTAGAATGTTCTGGACCAGATTTGGCGTTTTCTGGCATTGACCGCGAATTCAAACCGATTTTCACTTTCAAAGCATCAAAGGTATATTTCCACGCAAAAACTCACCGCCAATTTGGAAAACTTCTCAGCCTTGTACGCAGCCAATTCAGCGTTGATCAGCTTTGTGAGGACAAAGTTTCTAAAGTCTTGACCCTTCCGGAAAATCGACGGAGCCGGGAGCGTGGGCCCAAAAAAGGGAACGTCGTCGCGCGCAGTCACCGACACTCGGTACCGGGTCTTGTCAGTGCCCGGATCAATGGGCTGGACGACAATGTAGGCGTGCAAGAAGTTGGACGCTATCATGTCCGGCGAGAATGGAGTGTTTTGCTCCTGAAAATGTTGCAATATTGAAAAAGAAATCAAGCAAAAATACCGTTTGAAATTTGATGACAAATAGAAACTTTTAAGAAAATGCCGTTTGAATTGCCGCCAAAACTGTGATTGCGTGCCAAAGGAGAAAAAATGGTTACTGGAAATTTTTACTCTGGGATATTTTTTTCCGGAGGGATTTTCTAGAAATTGGTAGAAAAATGTGGGTGGGGCGCTATTAGAGAAAAAAATTTTACAGAAAAAACTATTTCTTAAACTTTACTCTAATAGGGCCACACCCAAATTTTTTTACCAATTTCTAGAAAAGCCCCTGGCAATTAATCCCCTCAGTAAAAATTTCCAGTGACACTTTTAACCTCTTTGGCGCGCAATTAAATTTTCGGCGGCAATTCAAACGATCATTTCCAAAAAAGTTTCCTTCTTCATCAAATTTCGACCCTCATTAAAAAACTCACCTGAAAGACGATGGCAACAATGTCGTTCCCGATATGTCTCTTCCTCTGCAACTGCTGAGTGTCACCAACAGTGTAGGGCAAAAACGTGGACACGTGGAACATGACTTCTTTGTGTCGGAATCGAGTGTGCACTGATTCAGTGCCGGTTTGCCCGTGGCAGGTGTCGAGGCCGCCGCGGTAGCCATTGAAGCCGCTCAGCTCGATCCGGTCGCCGAGAATCGAGAGAAATTCGTCAAAGGCTTCATTGGAAGTTGCGTTGCCGAAGAGCTCTTCTTCGGTCGTCTGCCCGAATTTTTGGTCTGAAATTGGGGATTGAATATGTAAAGTGCAAGCAAAATTTCATTACTAACTTTCAAATTGGCGCTCAATGCCAAAAAATGCCAAACCTGTTCTGGAACATTCTAGAAGGGCGAGTAGTAGCTTAAACGAAAGCCCAGAATCTTAGCGTTTATTTGAGGTATTACTCGCCCTTTTAGAATGTTCTAGAACAGGTTTGGCATTTTTTGGCATTGAGCGCCAATTTGAACCTTAGTTATAAAATTTTGGTAGCATTTTATCAATATTGTGACTTTTCCATTGTTTAAATTTCCCATTCTATCAAGTTCCTCCAGAAACTTCTAGAAAAAAAACTTACACACTACGCCAAACTTGTACGTGTCCGTGATCACATGTTCGTCATACTGAAGAATCATCTCACTGCCTCCGGGGAATGCAATCGGGAAGAATCGCTCTGTGCTCACCTCGTCGCACAGCAGTCTCACCATTCGGCTCGCGCTCGGCTTGTCGCCCAAGGCACTGGCCGGGATCATCTCGTGGACTGTGCCCTGCCGGGTTCGAAGTATTATGCGGAAGTGATCCTGAGAAGAGACCACTTCGGTGCGCACGCTCAGGATCAGAGGCCCCAAGTTGGAGTCCAAGCCGTAAAAGTTGTGGTGCTCTCGACCAATGAAGTGTCTTCTGAAATGCCGGAAATGAGTTGGCGAGAGAAATGAGGAATTTCCTGGATTTGGGGGCAGAATTTTTTTTTTGAAGTATGGGACCCTTCTAGAACGGTTATTCAGGATCTAAATAGCCGATCTAGACAGGTTTCTAACAAAAAAATTTCCCGGAAAAAATCCTGGAACGGGGTATCCTGGAAAATTTTTAGTAGGCGACAAAATGAGGAATTTCTTGGATTTGGGGGTCAGAAAATTTTTTTGGAAGAATGGGACCCTTCTAGAACATTTATTCAGGTTCAGAATCGTTGTCCAGACAGGTCTTATTTCTAATAAAAAAATTCCCGGAAAAATCCTGGAACGGGGTATCCTGGAAAATTTTTAGTAGGAATAAATCCTGTCTAGATCAACGATTCTGAACCTGAATAAACATTCTAGAAGGGTCCTATTATTCGAAAAAAATTTCAGGTGACCCGATCCGGGACCCACCCCGAAAAAAATTTTGAGAGGGAATAAATCCTGTCTAGATCAGATATTCGGAGCATGAATAAGCATTCTAGAATGCTCCCATTCTTCGAAAAAAAAATTTGTGACCCCCAAATCCAGGAAGATCCAGAAAATGACAAAACATACCTGTAAGCATAGCAAGTGTCATCCAACTCGAGCTTGAATCTCGCGCAGCTGTTGCTGACCGACTGCGGACCACCCACGACCAAGTCATCGTCCACGCTAATAGTGCAACTGCTGATGCCGTCCATCCAGAATCCACCTGTCCCTGGGAGCACGATCTGCGGGTACGGCCCATTTCGAGAGAGTACCTGGAAAAGATCAGATCATTAGTGTTGGAAATTAGAACCAAGATCACAGATCAAAGATCAGAGATCAATTTTTGTCAATATTTGCACAAAATTTCTGGAAAATTCTCGAACTGTTAGAACAGGAGTTGGCTCAGCAAAGTAGGATTTTTTTACAGAATTTTTTGTATGGATAGTATAACGGTGCTCAATTTCAAATATATATTTCCCGCAATTTTGGCATGTTGTTTACTTTATAACGGGCCCTCAGATCAAAATGAAATTTTGTTAGAAAATTTTCGACGAATTCATACAAAAATTTGTTCTAGAAGAATTTTTGACCAAATGTACCCGGAAGTACATAAAACAGATTTTTTACTTTAAAAATAAATGTTTTGAAAAATTTTTACACCAGAAAAACTTCCCACTCAAAAAGTTGCGTTTAGAGTTCAAAAGCCAACCTCTTTAATGCAACTTCGCGTTCTTCGATTGTCCTTCACGGCTCCATTCTTCTGATTCGGATCGATGACGCGCTAAAATTCAGACAGTTAGAAATCTGACTCATCAAAAATTCGAGAATCGCTCATTTTTCTACCAACTTTGGCTTGAATTCCATACATTCCAACAATTTTTTTACCTTTTCTTTAATTTTACCATAATTTTTTCCATTTTTCCTAATTTTTTCAATTTTTTTAACAAATCCTACAATTTCCGTTGAAACTTTCTCCTTGGCCTTCGATTCCGTTTCTTTTTGCTGCTGCTTCAGAGCCAAGAGTTGCTGTCTCTGTGCCCTTCTATAGCTCGTGGCGGTGTTTCTTTTGAACAGTCCCCCGGACGCACCACATCCAGAAACTTCGGATTTCATCGGCTCCGAAATCCAGGATCCCTGCAGTTTTCCTGGATCTTCGGTCGGACCGGCCAAGCTCATCCCGGCTTCCAATAAAGGCTTTCCGATGCCTGCGGCGATGGAACCGTTCTCGACTTTTTCTGGACCTTTCGCTTCCTGGCTCGGTTTCTGGATGAAATGGAACTGGTCGGTCGACAGTCGCGCACCTCCAGCCAATCCCGAATCTTGAGATTTCTTCCTGGCCAGGCCTCCGAACAGCGACGAAATGAAGGATGCCGTCGCGGATTTGGCTTTTGATCTCGAGGTTTGAGCTTCAGATGGATTCGAGCAATCTTCCGGATCAGCGGACGCAGTTTTTGACTGGTGCGCGAAGGAGTCGACCGCTATGGACTCTGGTCTCGACTTTGCCCTGAGGCGACGCCCGAAGATACTTGGCCGACTTTTCTGCGGTCCGGAAGAAATTTGCGACTCTGAGCCGAAATACACGGAATGCCGGAGGCGGTCTTGAGCTGGGTTGGGCTGAGTATTGTCCAGGTGGGTCTCCAGGATCGGATTGAGTTTCGCGCTCACAGGTGAGCCGTTGACATTCTTGACGATTGACGAAGTCGTGGGGCGGGTCTCCATGAGCGAAACCGGTCGTCTTCTCAGAAAGTTTGCACTTTTAGCCTTGTCCAGGTGAGATTTCTGGGGTGTCCCGACTTCTGATCTCAGGTGAGTCTCAGGTGACGCTTCCGGACTTGGTGTCACAGGATTTGGATCTGACGCAGATCGCGCAGATTTTGAAGCTTCGCTCAGGCAGGCCGGTGACTGGGCTCCAGACTGAATCCCGGAGTCGTTGATGGACGATCCTGTGGAGGTGCTCGGCGGGATCAAGGTGGGTGGTCTGGAAGCTTCTACAGGTGAGCCAAGTGATCTTTGAACTTTGGACTCAAAGTACTCGGTCATCGGCCTGACTCTCCGGAATTCGGCTCCTGGGAAGAATTCGCTCCTCCTCGCCTGAAGTCTTGAATCGAGCGCTGCTCTCGACTCAACAGGTGTGCCGCTGGCTTCGAGAGTCCGGATGGCTGACGCTGGGATGTTCAGGCTGAGCGGAGCCGGTGTCGTGGACTCGAATCTTCGGCAGGGCGGCGGGTGCTTGGGGCGATTCCTCAGCTTCACGTTGCGGACTTGACGCTCGTAGTCTTCTCGATCCACGCTTTTCCAGGATGTCGCTTTTCCGGGATTCGTTGATGACTCGGATGTTGCGGTTGTTTTCGGGTCCTGTGTGTTTGGCTGACTCGGAGTTTGGCTGAGGATTCGTGGATCCAATACCTGGGGTCGGACTTGCTCCTCTTCCTGGTCCATGTTTCTCTGGAAGGCGTCAAACATGTCACTGAGTCTGAATATGGTAAGGTTAGAGAGTTAGAGAAAAGGTAGGGTGTATGCTTGGGTTGTGGAATTGTCACAGGTTTTCGGGATTCAGGGAATTGGGCCTGGGGATAAGGGTGTGAGAATTTTTGTAAAAAGTGAGAAACTAAACGTTTTCAATCTCAAAAATTGGATAAAATCGGGAAAAATTAAAATTGAGTGAAAAAAACGGAAAAAATTCAAAAATTATATAAAAATTCAGATACATGTGAGAATTTTTGTAAAAATGCAAAAAAAGTTGAATGTAAACGTGAACAAAATTGAACAAAATTCCAGATTGGAAACAAATTTTCAATACCAAAAATTTGTCCCAAAAAACGCAACACATTTTTGCCTTATATTTTCCCAAGTCACCAAAGAAACACTCAAAAATAGACAAAAATTCGAGAATTATCCAAAATTCAAAAAAATTTCAAAAAATTGCACAAAATTTAGAAAACTGAAAACAGAAAAGTTTCAACAAACTCCCAAGACATTTTTTTCCATTTTCGCCCAATTTCAAATAAAATCCCAGACAAAAAGAGAGACAAACTTTCGGCCCAAAACTTCACAGACAAAATTATAGAAAGTTAAAATTTAGTGAAAAATCTCAAATATTATATAAAAATTCACAAAATCTCCAAAAGTGGACAAAAATCCGGGAAAATCTCAAATATTATATAAAAATTCACAAAATCTCCAAAAGTGGACAAAAATCCGGGAAAATCTCAAATATTATATAAAAATTCACAAAATCTCCAAAAGTGGACAAAAATCCGGGAAAATCTCAAAAAAAAATTAACAAAAATTCAGAAAACATCAAAATTGAAACAAAATTATGAAATTTTCAGGCAGTTTTGATTTTTTCCCCAATTTTGAATGAAATTCCAGATTTTGTTAGAAACAAATTCTCTTTTCTCCATTTTCGCCCAATTTCAAATAAAATTCCAGACAAAATGAGAGACAAACTTTCGGCCCAAAACTTCACAGACAAATTTTGGTCCCAAATTTGCTAAAGAAGGTTATAAATAAAATGAGATTCGAACAAACGATTAAACAAAACGAACGAAACGAAATGTCTGCGTCTAAAATAAAGAGCACAAAGGCTTTGTTCAAAGGCTTTGTTCAAAACACAAACGAAATGGAGTCGAGTGATGGCATAGTCTCTCTTTTGGACTGGATCACCGACTGAGAAGCAAGCTCTGTCGGCCCTTGTCAGTGACTCATTCAGCACAAAAAATGCGCCAGTTTAAAAATTCAAACTTCGTTTCGATGAATAAAAAATAACTCTCACATTTTTGCTCTACTTTTGGCCGCTCATCCTGGAATCCCGGGAATGAAGGTAGGAAAAATTTTTAATAATCTTTTCTAGAACATTCTCGAAGAGTCTAGAACATTCTAGATGAGTAGTAGCTCAGATCAAAGCTTAGATCCAGGGCTATCGATTGAGCCCACACACGACGAATCTCGATTCAACATATTCGAGACTAGTTTATTTTTATCCAAATTCCAAGTCTTTTGATCGAAAACTGTCAAAATTTGTATAAAAATTCACCAATCTCGAATATGTTATGTCGAGATTCGATGTGTGTGGGCTCAATCGATAGCCCTGGGTCTTGGCTGTCATTTGAGCCATTACACATTCTTCTACAACGTTCTAGAAAAAAATTGTGGGGAAAAATGACAATGGTGGGAAGTTTTCCGGGGGAAATTTACCCCGGGAGTCAAATTTTCCGCCCCGGGAGTCATTATTAAAGGTTCGGTTTCTTACCTGAATCTCCTTCTGGCCGCACCTTTCGCCGCTTCTCTCAGCCTGACCGATCGATACCTCACTTTGCCCTCTGGCAAAGCATTCTCCCTTGGGTCGATAGCAGTTTTCGTCTCCTTTTCCCTCAGGTGAGGCGGCTCAGGTGCTGCATAGGTCTTTTGCTTGGCCGGGCTGAGAATTGGATGCCTCAGGATCGGAATGCCTCCGGGCATCTCCGGATTCGACTGGGCCGGGTCTCTGGAAGAATGGCCTCGGTGGTCGTCCAAAGCGCTGGGGAAGACCGGATCGGCTCCAGAGACCCTGCTGACTTTCGAATTTTGATCTTCTCGATGAGGCTCCGGATCCATGACCTCGGTCTTGAGGTAATCTTTGATCGCGATGTGATCTTTGATGTTTAGAGTGTCGTTTGGAGTGCAAGGCGTGGGACTTTCGTCGATGTACCTGAGGGTCTTCGATGTCCACACAGGTAGATTCTTCAAGTCTTCACCTGACAATCCAGGTAAGCCTGCCGAACTCGGTGCTTCAGGGCATATATAAACGTTATCTTCTCCGGGCGACCCCTCAGAGCTTTCTTCCGGTCTCTGGTACCAACAGACGGTTTGAGGTCTTGATTGCGCAGGTATCGGTACAGGTAATGGTCGATTTCGGTGATCTCGATATAAGGACTCGACGTCTAGCTGCTGGGCTTGAACTTTGATCTCTGGGCTGATCTTTGATCTCTGGGATTCTTGAAGCTGACTATTGGGTTTCGGGATCGGATGGTGACCTTCCGATGTCCCGGAAGACGATGCCGCTGTGGGATTGTTGAAAAAGTAGAAGAAATTTGGCCTCCGGCGTTGTCCAAATTGGGCGGCGTCAAGACTGTTGTTCGGGATTCTCGAAGGACTGGCCAATCCTGAATAGGAGCTCGGGATCTGGGTGGCCGAGCTGGTCATAGGTGGGCGTGATCCTGGGAGGTGTGGGCTGATGAAGTTCTCTGGATGGTTGAATGCGGCGGTGAAATCCGATAGGCCTTGACTACCTGAGCCAGATCGAGACTAGAGTTGAATAGGCGAGGTTTTCGCACGGGTCTCGAGAATGCACAGTTATTTTGGGCTCTGGGTCAGAGAAAGCATTGTTCTGGAAGAAAATGTTCTTTAGATCGTTGTACGAGATAACGGGCGCGATACAAATTATACAGGGGGGGTAAAAGGGGTAGGGGGTAAAAAGGGTAAGTAGGGGGTAATATTGACTAGCCGTATTGTAGTAGTGATAAGAGAGTGGCAGAGAAAAAGAAAAACTGGCAAAGGACATTTTTGGGTTAGTCACAATCTCTGAGAAAATTGCAAAAAATGAGTAAAAAATGACCAAAAACGCAGTAAAAATTGGAAAAATCTGGAAATTTGGGGAAAAATGCCAAAGATTGCAAATTTTTTCACCGTTTTTACAAAGTTTTGGTCAAGAATGTCGAAAATTGCTAAATTTTTGCAAAAATTACTAAAAATTTTGCAAAAAATAAAAATGGTCCAAAAATGGAAATTTTCATCAAAAATTCATATTTTTCTCTCTTGGACGAAACTTTCAGAATGGAACTTCCTTCTAGAATACTCCAGTAGGATCTACCACCTTAAATGGATCGCTTAGAAGGAACGACTTTCAATTAAATTCGGAATAGTGCGCGGATGACTCATTCAGACGAAACTCATATTCATAAAAGATTATTGGAAAATGAAAAAAATGAAAGGAAAAGCGCAGTCAATTTCGGTCGGAAGACAGGAAAGGTTTGATTGGAATGGAATGGGAAAGGAAAAAGTCATTCGGGAAAAAAGAAAATGGGAAAATGAAAAGAAAAATATGAAGTCAGTTTTGGAAAAATGTAGCAAGTTCTAGAAAAGTCTAGGAGAATTCCAGATTTTAACCAAAATTATAAAAAATAGAACAAAAGTAAAAAACGAAGAAAATTCCTCCAGAACAATCGGCAAAATTGGCATCCAAAGCAGTTTTTTACTTTAAGCCCAATTTTTTGGCGGGAGATTCAAATTTTGAGCCATATTTTATTAAAAATTATAAAAAATTATCAAAAACTTGAAGTTTTGCAAATATTTAACATTTTTTGAAAAAATGCCTCGGATTATTCCGGAACCTTCCAGAAACTTCTGGAACGCCCATAAAAAGCGTCAAATGTAAAATTTCGCTTCAACGAAAGCGAAAGCGCTTCCATTTCCTGTTGCAAAGACCATTCCCGACACATTCTAGAAGCCCATAGAAGGCTATAATTCGATTTCGGGGGAATAAAAAAATCTCGTTTCTGCAAAGCGCAAAAGTTTCCTTTCACTGTAACCGCACTCGCGCACTCCCAAAACGGCTAAACCCATTATGGAGTCAGCACCAAAATAGAAGCCCGTTTTTGCAGCCTTCGGCTTTTCGGCGCTCTTTCAAACACAAAGGGAATGTGTACTTTTAGGGGGGAAGGTCTGCGCAAGCCTTAAAAGGGCAACCGACGTTGCGGACTTTGGGTTCGCGCAGCCCTTTGATTTTGCGGAAAGCATTGGAATACAAGACTAACCATAAAAGGAACACAACCTTATATGGGACTGTGACAGTCGGGAACTACTACCATATATGGGACTATCGGTAAAGGTAGATTTGGCGATCTCGATCTAAAAAGTTGGCGTCTTAGGGCTGGGATTGATCTTTGATCTCTGGGATTCTTGAAGGAAAAACCGTTAGGATTACAGATTTTTGGACTGTGCTCAGCCCTTTGATTTCGCGCGGTTTTTCACTGTTTTTACAAAATTTTGGTCAAGAATGTCAAAAATTGCGAAATTTTTGCAAAAATTACTAAAAGATCTGCAAAAAAATTGTAAAATGGTCCAAAAATGGTAATTTTCGTCAAAAATACAAATTTTTCTCTCCTGGATGGAACTTCCAGAATGAAATTTTTCTCGATAGGGGACTACTACCATATATGGGACTATTGGTAAAGGTAGATTTGGCGATCTCGATCTAAAAACTTGACGTCTTATGGCTGGGATTGATCTTTGATCACTGGGATCCTTGAAGGAGAAACCGTTAGGATTCCAGATTTTTGGACCGCGCTCAGTCCTTTGATTTTGCGGAAAATGGATTCGAGAGTCCTCTTTTGATTCAATGAGAAATGAAAATTAGTAAGGTATTGACACCTGACAGAAGTATAACGTTCGCAGTCGGGAGTCTGCTATATTTGGGCCGTAAATATTAGTCCTCCTCCGGAAATTTACAAGCGGCTTATGCGAGGCTCGGAAGAGGCAGGAGAAGTGACTTTGAAACTGATAAGAGATTGGTCCTGTAAAATTGCAACAATTGATAACGGTCTTGGCTAGCTGCCAGCTCATCCATGAGTCAAGACTAAGAGGACATTTTCGGAAAAGAATGTGATTTTTGGGGGTTTTTCTGTGGAAAATGTCTCGAAAATTGCCAGAAAAGATCAAAAACTGCCTAAAACGAGCAGAATTTATAAATTTTTGGCAAATTATTTCAAAAAAGGCCAAAAATGCCCAAAATAGCCAAATTTTTGCCAAAATTTTTCGAAAAAGGCCAAAATTTGGCAGCTTTTATACGAAATCTTTCACAAAACAGTAAAAAACGTTCAGAATTTGCCTTAATGTTCAAAAACTCTGAATAACCAATTTTCGTGCCAGGACCCAAATTTTCAGCTTTTCACAACTTTTTACACAAAATTTGCGTCAAAAACAGATCAAAACTATCGGATCATAAATTTCAGTCTCACTTTCGTTTCACTTTCCTTATAAGGATCGTGTCATAAATCCTCTAGAATACTCTAGAATACCAATCAGAAACAGGTTAACCCTTAAACCCCCAAGACCCAATACCCATAAAAGTACATAAGAGAGAATTACAGAGAGATAAAATTTACCGACAAGGAAACGAGGTGAGTTTTATGTCGCCATAAAACGATTAGGGCTTTCCTCTATACCAAATAAGGATAAGTGATTGGGAATTCAGGAAGAATAATAAATTCGAAGCACGCGATCCAGGGAATTTTACCGTTATCCAAGATTTTACTGTTATACTTACCTTTTTACATATTTTTTCTAGAATTCAATAGAATTTTGTCGATTCCATTGAAATTTTGATCTTTGAACCTTTTAAATTAGCCTTCTAGCAAGCAATATTTGATGTAATATCGATTCCAAAACCGTTTTTCGAACAGTTTTCACTGCGTTGGTCATTGATCTGATGATACTGTGTGTATGTCACAATTTTGTCTAGTTTCCAACGCTATTTTCAAATTTTTGAGTTCGCGCCAAAAAGCCATTTCACCGAATGTACATGAACATCAAACAATCTGGATTTCCTGGTAAAAATTAGATCTAATGTAGGTTTTCGGCGCGAATTCAAAAATTTGAAAACGCCGAAAACCTACATTAGATCTAATTTTTACCAGGAAATCCAGATTGTTTGATGTTCATGTACATTCGGTGAAATGGCTTTTTGGCGCGAACTCAAAAATTTGAAAATAGCGTTGGAAACTAGACAAAATTGTGACATACACACAGTATGATCAGATCAATGACCAACGCAGTGAAAACTGTTCGAAAAACGGTTTTGGAATCGATATTACATCAAATATTGCTTGCTAGAAGGCTAATTTAAAAGGTTCAAAGATCAAAATTTCAATGGAATCGACAAAATTCCATTGAATTCTAGAAAAATATGTAAAAAAGCTAAACATAACCGTAAAATCTTGGATAACGGTAAAATTCCCTGGATCGCGTGCCTGGAATTCATTTCCGCTTCCAAAGCTTTTGTTTGCTTTTAATTTCCTGTACGTAATTGTTTGTCGCATTGTTGCAATGTTTGCGATGGCTTGTTGTTGTTCAACGGTGCCCTTTTATGTTGGCACACCTGTCAATGCCACCCAAAACAATGGCAGGGAAATTCATTAGCGGGCATTGTTCGTATTGAGGTATTGTAAGGAAAGTTTACAGAGCAAATAAGTTTACAGAGCAACTACACAGGTAGTCAAGACTTATACCAGGTAAAATTTTCACCTGCACATCCCGAGAACTAAATAAAAAATTCTCAGGGGTTCAGGTAAGAACCTGCTCAGAATCTCTACAAATAGCCCAGCGATCCCCAGTTACATAGATGGGAGATGTAGTCAATACCAGGTATTCAACTCCAGGTAATTTTTCACCTGCGCATCTCGAGAACAATCTCAAAGAATTCTCAGGAGTTCAGATAAGAACCATTAAAAATTAGTTAGCAGTTCTCCCAACACCTGCTAAGAATCGCACCACCCGGCGAAAATCGTGCCACCTGCCGAAAATCGCGCACCTGCCGAAAATTTCTGCTAACTGTTTGTGTTATGAATTCTTTGGAATTCGCACCGTTTCTTTTTTGCAAAACGAAACATAATGCGCGAGCAATAATCAGGTCAGCACTGCAAAGCGTTTTCATCATCATCAAATCCTTTCATAAACACTCTGAGTGTTGTGTCACCAAAGCTTTGGTGACACAACCAGCAAGAGCAGCCCCAACCCGCCTCCGGTCATTGATCCAAAAATTGGGTCATAGGTGCATTAAAAAGGAATCATAATCGCGACAAAAAAGTTTTAATTTATTAATGTGCTAATTTCAAACGGTTTTTGAAATGTTCTCACGCGTTTTTTTAATGTCGAGAATGGAGCGAGAGAGTGTTGTCTTTGTTTCTCTGGCAGCTTGAGCAACGTAAAATTTTTTGGTCTTTGTTCCAAATCGTACCTTCACATGTACGGGATGGATTTCTAGAACCTTCTAGAAGGTTCCATTGGTCATTTTCACAATATTCTAGAACCTTCTAGAAAAACTTGGAAGTTATCAGATTTTAGAATCATCTAAATTCGAGATTCTACCAATTCTGGAAGCTTCCAAGTTATTCTAGAAGATTCTAGACTGTTTGAAGAAGCACCGTGGAATCTTCTAGAAGGTTCTAGAAAGCCATCCTACATATGTGTGGGTACTGTTCTAGAAAAAAGCCAAAATTTTTTCAAAAACAGGAAAAATGGACCACACAGATTCAAAAAGCCCCATTTGGCAACATTGGAGAATGGCCTGAGGGCATAAAAGGTCAAATCAATGAAAAATTCGATTAAAGAGCAAAATTTTCGAAAATTTGTTATCGAATATTTTCAATGAAAGCAAAAATTGAAAAAAAGAAAATAATCTCAAAGAGAAATGAATTGTATCTTCTCAGGTGGGCCCATAAATCTTCCGGGTCATTTTCGTTCCACAGGTAAAGGGAAGGAAAGAAGGAACAGCTGGCCGTTATTATTACGTAGATGCAAGAACAATACTTGAAATACTTTTTCGATCGTTAAATAGAAAGGAAAATTGAGAGAAAAAAAGTTATGGCAGCGAAAATCGATTTGTGTGGGCAGAACAGAACGACCGGGCAGGTAGTCTCAGGTGAGCTCAGGTAGTGTTAGAATTCAAATTTGTTAAAGTAAAACATTCAAAAAATAAAAAATTTGAGCGTTCTAGAAACAAAATGGTACGGAAATATTTTTAAATTGCTCGCAAATTTTTCCGGAAAAAATGGGTTTTCCGGAAAATTTACCTGGATTCTTCTGCCGTAGATTGAAAAACTTTTGAAATCCCGTTTTCAAATTTTTGAGAAAAGCACAAAAAGTTGGGGGAAATTTAAAAATTTTCAAAAATTTGTCCGTTTTTTTAACAGTTTTCAGTTTCTCCAAAAAAAAATCTTCCAGAAACTGATACAAGGATCAATGCCACAGGACTTCCAAATATAGCAATCCCAATCTAGCAGTCTACCAAAACCAAGCCCATACCAAAAATGGACGCCGTTATGTTATGAGTCGTCTTGGGATTATCAAAAACCGTTATGTGAACATTTTTTTGCGTTTTGATGTGATTTTTTTTTGTTTTCCATCGCAGTTCCATCCCATATGCGACTTGGCGACACTTTCTCTCGCATATGTGACATTGTGTTTGTCCTTGCGCACGGAGACCGCCTCATTTGGCTCCAAGGCATCCTTTTCGGAGGGAAGTGCACTTTTCTGAGACTGAGAAATGCCAATTCGCGCAGGGAATCGATTAGAATCCAGTGGCCGCTGGCCTTCGAAGGCACCTGGCTGCAAGAAATGCGCAGCGGAAAGGCTTACCTTGGAAAATGGCGGGAGATTACGGAATTTGAAATGAGATATATAATAGAAAGAAAGACTAGTACAGTTAGTTTTTGATGTTTCGAGAAAATGAACAAAGTTTTTCTCAAGAGTACATATTTTCCGTACCTGGGTGGCCAGGTAGCATGGATGGAACTGGAGCAAAGATGGATTTTACTAGCAAATGTACCTCAAAAATTTGGATCTGAAGGTAAATTTGATACCGTTACTTTCTTAATAGTTGGAGGAAACATCCACAAGAGGAGTCTAACTCAACTTCTTTGGAGTTTTTTTCAGTCCAAACTGCAGTTTTTCATCCCAAAGTGCATTCTCGCTTTAAAAGCATTTACCTGTGTCGCTAAAATTTGCATTAAAACACCAAAGATCACCCCCAAAAGTGCGCCAAATTGAAATAGCTCCGTTTTTGATTCAATCACAAAATGGAATAGAAGCCCATAGAAGCCCTTAGAAGCTTTTCCAAAGGAAAGGTTAAAAAGAAGCACAGGTGAGTTAAAACAAAATAGACAGGTATCCATTAAGAAGCGGAGCGCTCTCGACTGAAATGCGCACACTCAACTCTCAAAATTCCACCAAAACAAACGGTTAATGGTGGCAGGTCCTGGATCGGTGACTTCAAGGATCGCCACCCGTCCCATTCATTTCAATTTTTGCCTTCCTGCAACTTTCACTTTTTCCAAAGAATTTTTGTGCGCAAACAAAAACAAACGTGCAAAAGTAACGGAAAAAAGTTGAGAGGTTTGTGTTCGCTTTTGCTCTTTTGATGTACCGAAATTTGCGCGAGAGTCAATTTCAAGAGGACAGGGCATTCAGGTTGGATTGATAAAGAGAGAAAAGTTCTGGAAGGGAATTGGATGGGAGCTTGGGAAAACGGAACTTGAAAAGTTTTCAGATTTCGGCGATTTCAAAGAAAAAAGCGGTGGATCTATTCTGGAAGGATCTCGTTAGGATTTTTAACGGATCCAAAATAAACAAGTTTCAACAAGGAGTAAAAATCTAAAAATGCATATGGAAAAGTCTAGAATTTTTGCAGAAAATTGATAAATATTGCCTTTTCTCAAAAAAATTTCCAAGAATTTTTTGGAGATAATTTGCCCTTTTCCTGCAAACATTTTGCTCTTTTATGCAAAAATTTGGTATTTCTCTGCAAAAATTTGGTTCTTTTATGCAAAAATTTGGCTTTTTGTATAAATTTGTATTTTTGAATTTGTATATTTTTTTGAATTTGTATATTTGAATTTTTGTATAAATCTGGTTCTTTCCTGCAAAAAATAAATATTTCACAGCAAACCCAAAATTTTTCCAGAAAACTTCAAAATTTCCACGCAAAAATCTGTCATGTCCTGCGGGCATATGGCTAGATTCCCTAAAAAGTTGAGGCCTGTCTACCCAAAATTCCACATAAAAGCTCAAATCCATAAAGCATCCAGAAAATGTCTCTGGAAGAATTATGTAAAGACAATTCCAGAGTGCTTTGATAAGTGCCGAATAAAACGGAGCCATAAAATAAAGCTCTGGATGCCAAAGAATATAATTTATGGCCTCGGATTTGAAAAGGAGAGATTTGGGATTGGACAATGCCACAGACATCCAGAAGCCTTGCACTTGGACAGTTATACGAGCTTGGAAAGTAGTAAAGTTTTTGGACAATCCAGGATAACGGTTTTTGGGAAGGTGAGGGAAAATTGAATTAAAGTGCAAAAATGTAGCATATTCGAAAAATTGCAATAAAATTTGGGGAATTTCAGAAAATTTGCAAAGTTTTTGAGCAGTCCAGGATTTTCCGGAAGTAAAGTGCTAAAAAATGTAACATGTTGAAAAATAGAAACAAAATTCGAGAAACGTGTAAAAATTTGGAAAAAAGCAGGATATTCCGAAAAAATGGAATTGAAGTGGAAAAATGTCAATATTCAAAGTGAAATTTGGAAAATTTTCAAGAAATTTACAAAAAATTGCATAATATGATATAAAAAAGTTTATAAAATAATGTTGCAAATCCAAAAAATGTAACAAAACCGGGACCGAATCACTATTTTGATTCCAAAAATGGTTCCAAAAATTCAATAGATCCAGAAATTCCATTCAACAATTCGCAAAAATAAAGTTTCAATGAGCAAAAGTTGATCCAGGAGCCGCGTGACGTGTTCGAAACCAAATCTGATTCACCGAAACTCCGCGCGGATTAAAATGCGCGGCGCTCTTTTGTTGCCATTGATAAAAATTGAGCGTGTGTCACAAAGGAAAAAAATCGCGCAGAATGTTGGCAAGACTAATCCGCGTTGGTAATAACAAAATGATAAAAAATTTGATGAGGCGTCGATAATTTCAAATTGACAAATCAAGATTTGAAACTTTTGAGGCTTGCGCGAAAGATAACATCTCGGAAAAATCCTTAAAAAATTAGCTCGGAAAAAATTCCAGGACAAGATGGCCCAGGAAAATCTGTGACAGTGTGGTCTTTGGGTTTTCAAGTACCGTATTTCCTCTAATATAGCCCGCCCCTATAATAGAACCCCCTATAATAGAGCCCCTCCAATTGAGTCCCTAGAGAAGGAGAAATAGTGTGTAAAAATGAGAGGTTAGAGAAAAATTTCTCCAAAATTTTGGTGGATTGAAATAAGTCCCGAGGGCCTAATTAGAGAAAATACGGTAGTAAAGAGACTGTGTATCTTTCTTTCTCTGCCAAACTGTTTACAGACATATAACAAATGGAAGGATCAGCGGGGTCCAGAAAAAATCGACAAAATCCATAGAGAAAATCCTGGACGAACGCAAAAACGGTGCGCGAAAACGATTGGTCCCGACCAATTTTGGGAATAATCCTCACAGGTACATTCCTCCCAGGTATAATCCTCACAGTCTTCGCAGGTGAAAATGTAATGATAACCAAAGGGGCACAATCACAGGGCTGAATCAGACTCGGATGACAATGGGGGCGTGTGAGCAAATGGGGGGAGGGGTGATTGATGGCGGGACACGGAACTGGGATCGATAGAATTGAAACGGATGAAGGAAGGAAGAAATGGAATGGAAATGGGTGTGGAATGGATGGGACAATGTTTGATTGGGCCGGGTTTTGGCCTATCGCTATCAATTATTTTCATAGGAGTTGCAGAAAAAATTGGAAATTTGTTGAATTTTTTTGGATTTTTTAAAGAAAGTGCATGGAAATGTGTACGAATTTGAAAAAAGTGCAAAGAACAAAAAATGTTAAAAAGGCAAAATAGCGAAAAATTTGAGATAGTATAATTTTGGCCAAAAATGGAACCTTTTTTGCTAACGTTTTGTAAATTTTGGCCAAAAATGGAACCTTTTTTGCTAACGTTTTGTAAATTTTCCAAAAAATGCAAATTTTTGTCAAAAATTAGTGTCAGAAATAAAAATTTTCAACAAAATTCAAAAACTGTACAGAAACATGGACATTATTACAAAAAACGTGGAAACTGTCGACACTTCAACACTTTTGGCCTTTCCAGATACCCCTTTCTTCACAGCAAAACTTTGCACTTTAAGATTTTTTTACCAAAGCAAGTACAAATTTGCGACAGAGCCCAAAACTATCGATCCCAACGGCCTCCATTCCTCCCCCAAAAAAGTCCTTTGTTGAACTTTTTGCGGTAGCGAAGCCAATCCAAGTCAATTTGGAGCGGCCTGTCTCCATATATTCAGGTTGGACAGGTAATTGACACCCACACACAGGTGGAGGTGACACCCACAGGTGCTGCGCTTAAGCCCCGCCCCTTTTCTCCGAAATCCCTCTCAGCGATTCCAAAACCGCTATTTTGCGTGCGATTGACCGCCGTTTTTCTCCTGGCGCTGGAATTTGACAGAGCCATTTATCTTGCGCGGAAAAATGGAAGCAGGTGAGAGGTAAATGACAGATTTGAATGATTGACTGCAGGATTTGGGACAAATAATGAGAAGAAAAGTGGCAGTTTCTCCAAAAATGGCACAAATTTTGTTAAAATTTTTAAAAAATTTTAAAAAATGTTCAAAATACTGAAATTTTTCTTGTATTTTTGTAAAAAATAAAGTTTAACATTTTTTAGCTTTACAAAAGTGTTTCCAATATTTCATTTTTGAAAAAGTTGAATATTTCGAATAACACAATTTTTTGGGCTTCAAACTTTTTTCTTTTTCAAAATTTTTGTTTTTTTGAAAAAGTTGCCAATTTCCTCAAATTTGCACTTTTACAAAATCGCCGAAGAAATAAAAAGTATAAAAATTTTTCTCAGTACTCATTTTTATTTCATTTTTTCTTTTTCCTCAAAGCCAAAAATCAACAAAAACCAAAAATTTGTCACAGCCCAAAAATATACAGGAAAAAAGTCACTGAAAAGATAGCAATTTTTCATAGAATGTCTAGAAATGGACAGAAAAATGAGAGGAAGATGGAGTGTTTTCGCGGGCGCGGCCCGTTATATTTGGGGAAAGGGTGCAATGTTTTGAGACTTCGGGTTTGTCGCCTGTGTCACTTGTTGAATGCCCTTTGACGATACAACTTTTCTCTTTGCACTTATTCTCCCTGGAGGGGTGCAAAGCCATAAATATTATCACCGCAGGGCAAGGGACAGTGTCACAAATTTGGAGTGTCGCATGCCAAACTTTTGACGCGGCCAAAGTTTTGGAATCGAAACCGTTTTGTTGACACCAAATTTGGTAGGATTCGAGATTGGCCAACTTCGAGAGTGGGACTATTTTTGGAAGTCGAGTACAGGAAATGATGAGATAAAACTTTGGGAAAAGATTTGTGGGTGCGTCATCAAATTTGATGACATTTTGGCAACATTTTAATAAGCATTAGCAACATTCTAATAAAGTGATAGGAAACATTTCTATAAGCATCTCACAATACTAGTTTTTGATGAAAAATGGGCCTATTTTCTCATTTTTGAGCATTTTTCACTATATTTGTCATAAATTTGACATTACTGTTTCTATGTCAACTTTTTGTCTAGTTTCTAATCCACTTTTCAAAATTTTGAATTCGCGCCAAAAACTGCCAATTTCATCAAGATTTCAACACCCCGTCTTGGGAAGAGTGATGAAACACTGATTCAATTACCTTTTTTGGCGCGAATTCAAATTTTTGAAAAGTGCGTTAGAAACTAGACAAAAAGTTGACATAGAAGGAGTAATGTCAAAATTGTGACAAACACAGTGAAAACTGTCGCAAAACGGCAAACAAACTTTTAAACTCATTCGATTCCTCTCACTGCCCTATTAACAATGACGTCAAGAGTGAAACAAAGCCAAGTTGTCGCCACATAGTAGTGAATTATGAATCATAGTAATAAGCTATGATTCATATTCTGTTTTCATATCTCACAAAAGCATATGTCATCGATCGCTGAACAGTTGATCGAAAAAAGATAAAAGACTCCACGTCCATTCTCAGCTTTCATATTTCACGGATGATTGAGTAACGGAACTGGCAACATCTGCTGGGATTTCAGGATGGAAAAGTGTGCAAGATATGAATGTATATGGCAACATTATATCAGAATTATAACTGTCATTGGTAATTTTTGCAGTTTTTCAAAAAATTTTCAGGATTTTTTCTTCCAGAAAATTCTTGGTGGAAAATTGAAACTTTTTGCAAAATTTTGCATTTGGGGTTGGTCAAAGTTTGGAAAAGAGTGAGAAAATTGGGTGAAAATGGAGCAAAAATGGGCGAATTTGAGCAAAAATGGTCGAGAATGGGTCAAAAGTGGTCAAGAATCGAACAAAAGTGGTCGAGATTCAAACAAAAATGGTCGAGAATCGAACAAAAGTGGTCGAGAATGGGTCAAAAATGGTCGAGAATCGAACAAAAGTGGTCGAGAATGGGTCAAAAATGGTCGAGAATCGAACAAAAATGCTCGAGAATCCAGAAAGTTCGAAGGAAATTAGTACAAAAATCCATCTAAAAACCTAAAAAATGCTCACCAAAAAGTCCCACGTCAAAACCGTTATAAATCATCCTCGAACATTCTCAACGCTCTGGTCACTCTCAGGCGAGAATCTCGACCATTCTCTTTCTTCCCTATCTCGCTGTCCACCTCCAAAGATCTATCGCACTGATAAGACCGTTATTTCTCGGACCTGCGTCCTCTCCACTCCCGAATGTTGTTTTTGGGAACCCAAGGAACAAAAACAGAGCGAGCCCCTAAGGGGGAACTGTTATGATGAGCCAGACAGATGGCCGAAAATGCTCGAGATCTTGCGAAGAGATAAGAAAGTGAGTGGACCGAAGGGTGGACATTGGATCATAAAATGACTGCGACAAACGATGACTCATAAAAATGACGCGTCTTCGAGTTTTTTTGCCCTTTTATGGCGTTTTTATTGGGACGTGTGAACATTGGGGAGACTCTAATGAGGTTGGAGAGATAAGGTGAGCTAGGAGATAAGGTGAGTTGTGTCGATGCTTTTGGCACCTGTCCCGTTTTATGGAGGAAAAATAGGCGGGATTTGGAAAAGAGGTCGAGAGCGGGGGTGAAAATGGTCGAGAATCAAACAAAAATGCTCGAGAATCAAACAAAAAGGTCGAGAACCAGGTAAAAATGGTCGAGAATCAAACAAAAATGGTCGAGAATCAGGTAAAAATGGTCGAGAATCAGGTAAAAATGGTCGAGAATCAGGTAAAAATGGTCGAGAATCAGGTAAAAATGGTCGAGAATCAGGTAAAAATGGTCGAGAATCAGGTAAAAATGGTCGAGAATCATGTAAAAATGGTAGAGAATCAGGTAAAAATGGTCGAGAATCAGGTAAAAATGGTCGAGAATCGACCAAAAATGCTAGAATCATACAGAATTTCGGGAAAATTTTCCAGAAAATGCTTTCCAAATACCGGTTCACTCAAGTTTCCGCTATTTTTGAACAGTACAGAAAAGTGAACGGCGTTCGAAGCAACGACCCAATCGCTTCGAATATACACATACATAACCTCTTCAAGAGTCTTGCGATCCCAAACAGCAAGTCAGGAGGGCAGGAATGAGCCGAGTTCATAACAACGCTCCTATCCCATTACCGCAATTAGAGCTCTCTGCGGGGTTCTCCTTCGCGCAGTCTTGAAGACAAACAACAGAGAAGTGCAATTATCCTTCCTATTGTAAGGGCTCAGCCAAGGATAAATCCTGGAATTTCGTGGGTATTGACTATATTTTTGTTATTAGAACGGATATGGAAAAGAAATTTGGGATAGACAGGAGAGACAGACAGAGAAAGAGAGTGCATACCTGTTCATATCTGGGTGTTCTCGAATTTATAAGAAAAAGACAGATATTTTGGCAGTTTCCGCAAATTTTTGGTCAAAATTGTCAAAAAATTAAAAATTGTCAAAAAATGGAAAAATTTCACACTTTTTTCAAGTACTCACAATTTTTTCCGTTTTCTGACAACTTTGTTCAAAAATTATTAAATTTAGTACAATGAACGTAGAAATACATAAAACTGTTGGAAAAAGTTTAAAAATACAAAAAAGCGAAATTTTAGAAGTTCTTTTCAGTTTTTGGTCAGTCTATCCCCGCCCATTCAAAAACCCTGGCTAGAATGCTTTTCTACCAGGTAAAGGTAAATTTCCCACCAGGTATGCCAAACTTAAGCCTAAAAGCAGATTTCCGGCTTTGCAATAAAAGGCCTAAAGTGCACTATTATTACCACACACAGCGCCTGTTCACCAGGTGAACTCTGCCCTTATCGCCATTTCAAGCCAGCTCATCGTCTTTCTTGGAATTCTAATATGAATAATAATAAGTCAACAACAATAGCGACCGGCAAAGTCAACAACCTGAAAGGTCAAAGGAGCAGGTAAGAGTGGCAGGTAGATCAAGACAGGTAGGGCCTGCTGTGTTCACAGCAATTAGTGTAATGGGAGAAGTTGCGGCGATGATAGTTTATTTACGCCTATGTGTATATTATTATGAGTAAGAAGGATAAGGAGTCAGGTGGATATTGTGGGTGGTCTGAGCCGGGGCAATTTCGCAGGTAATAGTACAAATTTTGTTTCATCTGAAATTTGGAAGCGTCAAAAATTTCCTATTCCCGAGCACTATTCGAGATTTGGCATGTAAAAGTACAATGGTTTTATATGTTTGAAAAATTTTTATAGAGGTCATTTTTTAGGAAATGGCCATTTTTATGGAAAAATGAGGATAATGACCCAAAAGTTGGCATTTTTCAGGAAGAAAAAAGAGCATTTTTCGAAAATTTTTCAAAAAAAGGGCATTTAAAAAAATTCGTCCGACCCAAAATTTTTCCAAGCGTAAAAATTTTTCATTTCCATTAAAGCACAGACAATTTTTTCTTCCAACAACAAAATTCCTCCAAAGCTCTTCAAATCTTGATGAGACAATTCGCAGACAGAAAAAAAAGTTGAGACAAACACAGAAAATTTTCCAAAGCCAAACTCAAATCATTGTTCGTTTTTCTTTCGCTTCGATCGATTCTCCGATTCAAAGTGACTGTCTTCAAAAGACGTGGGAATGCTACACTCTGTTTTGGGCCCAATCGAAGTGAGCGATGACTCACTCATTCGACCCACGGCCCAATTCAATTGCTTTGTGGAACAGATCAGAAAAAGAAATGAAGCCCAACTCAAATCTGATGAGTCAGAGCCCGTTTTTCGTCACAGGTGTATTGATTTTTTGATACCTCATCAAAAATTGATAAGGAAAGACAAATCGATTCGAAAGCAGTCTCGGATTCCCTGGATTCGGAAATGCTGGAAAATCCAAATATTTCAGGATTCAAATTTTTTTCGTAGGTAAGCTCAAAGGTAACGAACTTTTCCTGGAGCTATCTAAATTGAAGAGGTGACAAAAGCAAAAAGATGATCAATAAAAAGTCAGGACTAGGACATTCAACTCGAGAAAAATCAAGAAACCTTCAGGTAAAGATCGTCGAATATTTATAAAGAACGTGGCTTGTATTGAGATGTATCGGAGGGACCAAAGTTTTACACCAAACGGCGAGATAGCGGAAATGCGACCGGAAGTGAATTGAAAGCTTAAAGAAAACAGATTTTGAGAGAGATGTTAAAATGTTATGGAAAAGATTGAATCTCGAATTGGCATATAAATTTTCTAGAAAGTTCTATGCCACAAAATGTTACAGACGTATCTTCCAAATTTCTGAGACAATTTGTTTATCCTTTAAGGATATTTGAGGTCATCGAATAACGGAAATCAAATATTTCGGGTCATCTAACGGAAATCTAACGGAATTCTACTCAAAGAAACGTTTCTTTTCATAACGGAACTTATTTTTGATGCAGTCACCAAAAATCGGATTACCTTTCAAGGGCCTGAGCTCCTTTAAGGCTCAGGTATAAAAAGTATACGAAGAAGTACAATAGATTTCAACCGGAAATCCAGGCCAGTCCAATACAAAGACATAAATTCTAGAAGACCAAGTTCTAACCAATTCAAATCAATCCCAATTATGAGTCCGTTATAATTGAACTTTGATCTCAGAAAATACGAAAAAATTCAGGAAAAGGCCGAAAATGGGTCAAAAATGGTCGAGAATCCAACGAAAATTATCAAAAATCAGGCAAAAACGGGGAACCGGTAAAAATCCCCCCCGGTAAAAATCCCCCGCTCGCCATTTTTGGCATAACTTTTTACTGGAACATTCTAGAAGGATGAGTAATAGCTTAAATCAAAGCTAAGACTCTGGGCTACAAATCGGTATATTACTCGCCGCATCTCAATTCATGATTCTCGAAATTTAATTATTTTTGTCTCAAAATTTCAACTTTTTTTGCAAATTCGAGAATTTGAGACAAAAATAATTAAATCTCAAGAATCTTGAATCGGCTTTTACCAAAAAAGATTTTTACCGGGGGGGATTTTTACCTACACTCGGCAAAAACGGTCGAGAGCATTGTTAAAAGGGTCGAGAATGGGGTGAAAATGATCAAGAGCGGGGCTAAACTGGTCGAGAATCAGGTAAAACAATCGAGAATATGTCGGTTATACTTAAAATTATGCAGAATCTAATTCGAACGGTCTTCCAATAGCTTTCAAAGCAAACTGAATAATCACTTTAGGTCATATAATAAGGATTTGGTCTAAAAGAATAACGGTCAATTACATTGGAATGCAAATTACGAAGCAAATCGGCCGAATAACGACCCAAAAATGTACAATTAACCATCGAATTGGAATGCGCCGAAACAAATTTGACATTTCGGCCGACCGTTATTTTACGCTCAAGATTGTTATTGAAAACGGCGGCTCGAAAACCGACATTCTCATTTTCGCAACATTGGGCGACCGCCATTCCGTGACTCATAACGGTCTCGATGTTTCAAGTTTATACCAAAGCCAAATTCATATAAATTATGAGTGAATCATGTTGCAAAAATGTTGCAAAGTTTGAACTTTGATCTTTAAAGTTCATTGTCAAGTTTATTGTATGGAATTCAAGCCAAGTTCCTAGCTGAAAAGTAAGCGAGAATGGTAAAATTCCCCACCAGTTCCGGCATTTCGCAGCGCTGATCGTCCAGACGTTGACTTTGCATTCGCTCGAGAAGAGTGAGAAAGTCGTTGGCCTGAAAAGGAGAACGCTAATTGAGTTCGGGATCTCTCTTTTTCTCTGGATTGATGGCCTAAGGGCATCAATCCAGAGAAGCTAAGCCTAAGCCTAAGGCCGTCGCGCGACAGAATGGTCGCCCAAGGAATAGCCTAATAACCTATTTTCGCTAATAGTACATTGCTCTGATCTTTGATCATTGATGTCAGTATCTATCACAAAACTATAGTATAGTTTTTCATAGATATTGACTGCTTCTGATCATTGCTTCTGGAATGTTCTAGAGGGGTGAGTAATATTATACGATAACCAACTAGGTACCGACCAGGCTTTTAGTAAAGGCACAGGGTTTGTTATTGTGCACTCTTGATACTGAGTCACCCGAGAGTATCAGTCCCGAGGCTACAACGTTATCGACTCGATTAGGAAGTGAATGGCGTAGTCCTAGTTCCCATGAGAGACGAAAAAAAGTTTAGATAGCAACGTTGTTTCCAAATAACATCCGGAAAAACAGAAAACAAACGGAAAACCGTAAAAAATGAAAAAACAAACGAAAAAAAGTTGAAAATTGGCTCTAAAAACAATCAAAAAATTCACATCCCAACCTAACAGTTCACTTAACGAGCAATGATAACATGTGTTCCATTAGCTCAGTTGGTTAGAGCGCCAGTCTAATAACATGGTTAGCCAGCTGGATGTCACTGGTTCGACCCCAGTATGGAACAAATATTTTTTCGCTCTCCAATTTAACGGATTTTATTTTTATTTTTGTTTCGGAAAAAATTGCGAAATTTTTTTAAATAAATTTTGCAAACAGTTTTTTATAATTTTTTGCAAATCAAAGTTGAAAACACTAAAAGTTTTGCGGCCGAAAATTGTTAGAGAATATCTTAAACGGAAAAAATATGATTGCTACTACTGATCTACTAGCCATAGTATGAAAATCCCCACGTGTGTGGTCCAAGGATAATAGACATACCACTATCAAGGCACCAAAATTTAGAAGTGTATGCAAAACATGTCAAATTGTACCTAAAAGTACAGGTTGCAACATTCTGTGTTGCAAACTTTGTACTTTTAGGTTTTTCTCGAATTTTTCTCTTCACTTCCGGTTTAAAACACCTTATCAAGAATTATTAATAACTTCATAACTCCCTCACCTTTTGATCCACGGCGCCATTCTTTTGAACCAACGGCATCACAGGTGAGTTTAGTGTGAAGAGACTTGAGTTGGAGGAGTGGCGATTTGTCGCGCACTTTGGCTCATCACCGTTCCCGAGTGCCAACGCTGCGTCCACAGAGTACAGGTCACAGTTGGTGGAGTTGCGCCTGAAATTTTGATAGTTACTTCCGTTATTTACTCTCAAGGATTAAAGTGCAATTATTTTGTTAAAAAGTTTGGTTTGGTTAACGGTTACTTTGTGAAAGGAATTTCAGGAATGTTAGGAATTTGCATGGCATTTGAGGACTAGCGGCGATTGAGTGTGGTTGAAATTTGAACAATTTGAATTGGCGCGTTTTTGTCTCGCGTTATTGCCAAAAAAGAAAAATGTCGCAAAATTGCAACATTTCCCTTGAAAATTGCAACATTTCCCTTCAAAAATGCAACATTTCCCTTCAAAAATGCAACATTTCCACTAGGGTCCTATACAAGGCCATTTAGACTGATGACAGCTATTCAGGTCAAGGCCACTTCCATATTACTCAAGAAAAGGCACTCGCGCAGACCGCTATTCGAATTTCAACCTCCACTTTGATTGAGGTAATTCCAACGGTAAATCTCGAAGGAAGGTAAAAAATCTCCAATGAAACCTTCAAAGAATTTGAGTTTGGAAGATCCAAATTCCAGAGTGTTTCTCGAACACTTTGAGCTAAAGTGAGAAAAAAAGAGGAGTGAGGGTGAGGAATGTTGAAATAACGGTCACTCAGGTAGAAAAATTCTCGAAATTGCAACATTTCCCTTTAAAAATGCAACATTCCCTCTAGGGTCCTATACAAGGCTCTTCAGACTGACCGTTATTCAGGTCAGGGCCACTTCCATACTACTCAAGAAAGGGATTCAAATCATTTTCAAACCGCACCTTGATTGAGGTAACGGTAAAGGTAATCTTGAAAAAGGCCGAAAACCCTCAATCAAAGGTCAAAACGCTTTAGAAGTTGAGTTTGGAGACCCAAATTCCAGAATTTTCTCCTCGACTCAAGCACTTTGAGTCAAAAAAGTGGAGTAACGGTGAGGAAAATTGGAGTAACGGTCACTCATTTCGCTGTCGGAAAGAGCGATGGCGCAACGCCCAAAATGGGCAGAGCGTGGAAGTGAGCCAATTTAGCGATTGCTCGTCCTCAATTCAATTATTTTCCCAGCCCCAGGAGCTGCGGGATGGGCTCCCCATTCTTTCTTTTTTTTATAACGGCTTGCGATTTTATTCGCGAAGGAAAATGGATTCGTTTAATTGGAGTAAAGCAGCCATTTTTAGGGTGACTGCGAAATTAGTACAGGCGTTATAACGGAAAATAAGGATGCGCGGGGAGTGGGACCACACACGTGGTTCGGGGGACCACACACCGGGTTCGGGGGACCACACACATGGATTGGGGGAGATGAAAGAAACTTTTGGGGCTTTGGGGGAAATTTTTGGGAAATTGGTGAAAATATTGTAACAAAAAAGCAAATTTTTTGAAAAACTGATATTTTTAATTTTTTGCTACAGTTCCAGAAAAATGTGAACTTTTATAAAAATGCCTGAAATTTTTTGAAAAAATGAAAGTTTTGACTATTCCATCTAAAAATCTGGAACAAGTAAACTTTTCAAAAAAGTTTTGAAAATTTCCAGAAAATTATGAAATTTTTTTTGAAAAATGGATATTTTTTACTTTTTCTGTTCCAATTTATTTAAATTTTTGCGAAAATTTGAAAAAATTTCAGATCAGAATTTTCTAGAATATGCAAAAAGGCCTAAAAATGCCTAGAAGCTTTCAAAGTTTCTGTCCAAGACAAATCCAATTCAAGATAAAAGTACGAAACAACAAAAAGACAGGTGATTAATAATCCCGTTTCGCCTAAGACCAATTATTATTGACAGCTTGAGGGCATTACAGATAATTACCCTTGAGAAAATCCTCTGCAAATTTCTCCGACACCGCTTTAGTGCAAGGTCAAATTTTTCAGTTATTTGATGAGAAAGTGAAAATATTTCTTCGATATGTTGAAAAAATTCGCCAAAAAGCCAGAAAAATGTAAATTTTGACATAAAAGCTGGAGGCAGAAAATTCCAAAAAAATCGAAAAATTCATAGATCAAAAAATTTCAGCCGACCAAAAATTTCGCCTCAGGGGATGTTTTGTCCAGGGCGTTTCGCCACAGCATGCAAATGTTATAAAGTGGTTCTACAAGGTTCTAGAATCTTCTACAATGCTCTATAAGGTTTTAGAAGTAGAGTTAAGACCATAACTTGAACAAAAATGCTTCTGTATTGCGTCCAAGTTGTTCTGGAACGTTCCAGAAGACTAAAAACTCTTCTAGAAGACTCTACGCTCTTGTAAAAAACTTCATAACCTTTTAGAATCATCTAGAACACTTACATACAATGACAAATGTCTCTTGGTAAAACGTGCCCTGCGGCGAAATAGGCAGGAGTGAACTGTTGCAAAACTGCTCCCGAGAGACGAAGTCAAATATCGATCCGCTAATTTAACCGTTAATCCCGCGTAATTACAGAGTTCCATTAATTCCACAGAGAAAGTGAAAACGCGTCCTTCCGGCAGAACCGGGTGGAACTAAGCCTCTGGATTTGCTCTCTCATAGATTCCTCAATCTCTAACTAATACAGAGAAAGAGAGATAATATCCGTATATGGAAATGCCCATTATGGGATTAGAGCGGTAAAAATCCATAATTTTTGGAAAAGCTTCTATATAGTGTGTTAGACCTTAGAACCTTCTAGAAGACCCAAACGGCTTGGTAGAAAACATGACCGAATTTTCTAGAAGACTCCAGATTCTTCTAGAAGGTTCCACCGAATTTTCTAGAAAACCCTACCAAACATTCTAGAATACTTCAGCGAACCTTCTAGAAGACCCAAACGGCTTGGTAGAAAACATGACCGAATTTTCTAGAAGACTCCAGATTCTTCTAGAAGGTTCCACCAAATCTTCTAGAAGGTCCGACCGAATCATCTAGAATACCCCACCAAACCTTCTAGTATTACCTGGAACATTTCCACACATGCGAAAACCTCCCCGGATGAAGTATCGCCTGAGGCTATATGGCAGGGGTGAACTACACTTCTCCCCTCAATAACCCCTCTAACCAATGCAGAGAAGCAGAGAGACTATCCTTATATGGAGTGCTCATTACGGGATTATGTTCGGAAGTGTCCAGTTGGCGTCGCCGGAAGATGGGCAAATCATTTCCGTACACAAATCCAAACAGTGCGAACCGTTATGCGTTGGAGTGTTGTTGCGGTTGTCATGTAAAAGGGCAAACAAGCGCGACGGGGGACCACCAAGGACATACCTTTCATTCTTTCTTTCTTTGGTATTCTTTCCAGATGGATGAGGGCTTGAGAGCGTCCATCCTTGGAATCAACAACATAATTGTGGGAGAGGTGTGCGCAGGTAAAGGTATTCTTGAGAGGGTTAGAATTGATCCGAAATTTTGTAATTTTTGGTCGAAAAGCGAAAAATTTAAAAATAGGAAAATTTAAAAATGTGAAAACCAAATAAAATAAAAACGTACTATATTTGGGGTAGAGTTTTAGAAGGTTTTTATTGTTCTAGAAGGCTCCGTATAGAGGATATATTGATTAGAATATAGGACTGAGAAACTTCTAGTGCTTTCTAGAATATTCTAGACTGTTCCATGATTTTTGTGGAGAATATTCTAGAACATAATAGAAAAGTGAAGAATATTCTAGAAGGATGAGGAACTAAAAAATCAAGACATAAAAAATCAAGAACTAAAAAGTAAAAATAAATTCAAAACCCATAAAATTTGAAAATTTACTATATTTTGCTCAAAATTTGTCGAAATTTTCATAAAATATTGTAAGATCTCTAGATTTCTCTAGAAGAAAAGTATCTTTCAAAAGTATAAAACGCTAAAATCAAGGCTGTTCCGGATAACTGGGAATGATGAGGAACGGAAATATAACAGTAAATATGACTTTATGACCTATACGACGCGGCAATCGGTCAAAGGGCTCGCCATATGGCTGGCTATGGACTCAGGATTGGACTCGAGACCGTCGTTCCTTTCCAAAGCGAGGTGGTGACAGCCGGATGGGAAATTTAAAAAGTCCAGGAAAAGTTTCATAAAAAATAATAACGGTAATAAAAATTGTGCAATAAATCGCTGGGAAAGTGTCAATAAATTTTAGTCCACTATATGATCCTGAAAAATGTCACATAAAATCCGGGAAAACTGAATGGAATGTCATTCCTTCGCAAAAAAATGGGTGCTTGGCGCGAAAATCCGGAAATTTCAATTCTATCCAAAATGTTACCATTTTCAAGGTAATTTTCTAGAAGAACTTTACCGAAACGTTTCTTTTTTGTGCCAAAAATTTGAATCCCCGCCAAAAATAATGCCCCATAAAACTCGAAAAATGAATGAATGGAATTCCTCAAAAGAAAAAAATTTTTTGGGAACAAAACGAAAAATGATCCACAAACAAAAAAAGTAATTGAGTCAATAAACAATTTTTCTCATTCGCCAAATCAGAAATCGATGGACTTTTTCGCCAGCGGAATACTAATCGCACGTTTGGTCCTTCCTTTCCCTTCTTGGCAGTCCAAAAATGTCCCAAATATTTCATCCAGTGCTGTTTCAAAATTGATAACGGTTTGGTCCGTAATGATTTTGCGTAAAAACATGACATAAAATATTCAATTTCATTCAAAAACAAAGTTTTAAAACGGCGCGCTTTCAAAAAAATTTCTACAAAACAAATTTTTAAATGTTTTATATTGGGACAATTTTGAACCGAGAAACAGAAAAAAATTTTGGATCGAACAAAAAATTGGCCAAAAAACCACAAACCGGCAGAATGCCAGAAAATGGTAGCAATGTAGACCCAATGCCAAAACTGAATATAATGCAAACAAATGGGGGGCCTTATTAGAGGCATTACCGTATGTGGTCACAAATACCGTAAGCTCTCTATTTATACCGCGGGGTATTATAGAATCAAGCTCTAGAGGGGGGGGGTAAAATTTATTCTAGAACAAAATAGAAAAGTGAAGAGTATTCTAGAAGGATGAGGAACCAAAAAATCAAGATATAAAAAATCAAGAACTAAAAAGTAAAAATAAATTCAAAACTCTATTATATTAGGTTGTCCACAAAGTTTTGACACTCGAGGCAGGGTTTTCGTGGACCGGAAAGATTCAAAATGGGTCAGCGGGAAATCAATTTGCACGATTTTGGTCACCATGGAAACTGATCCAAAAGTGGGTCAAATGCTTCTGCACCAATTGCAGATTCGGAATCAGCGCATCAAAATACCCCTAAAAACATGTTTTCCGAAAAATCAGAACAAATTTGATTTTTTGTCCACAGGGGGGACCACATGGTTTTCGAAAAAAATCGATTTTTTGAAAATATGGAAATTTTTTCTGCGAAACATGTTTTAGGGGTATTTTGATGCGCTGATTCCGAATCTGCAATTGGTTTTTTCGTAACGCGCCAAAAATGGGCATTTTTGGGCCATTTTTGATCAAAAATGGCCATTTTTTGAAGAAAATAGCGTTTTTCTCAATTTTCGTGGCGGGACCAACTAAAATCTGACCTCAAATTCGGACTCCCTGCATCGAAAAACCCTATATTTTGATGCGCTGATTCCGAATCTGCAATCAAAAACCCCTGTATAGGTGAAATCGGCAAAATTTCCGGACCCTCGATTTTTCGGTTAAAAATACCGTTTCAAGTCTCAAAACTTTGTCGCCAACCTAATAGAATCAAGCTCTAGAGGGGGGGGGGTAAAATTTATGGGAAGGGGTAAACAAGATGAGGCAAAGATATCGAAGATAGGCAAAGATAGGCAAAATATCGGCAGACAGATTATGGATCCTGTAAAAAATTTGGCCCCAGGGTCCATCCTGCAGAATAGAAAAAATTCTTCCCGAATTTCTGACAGACCAAAATTTTTTGACAGCCCAAAATAAAAATGTAAACAAAAATGTCTCAAGGATAAAGTGCTCTGGATCAAGTCCGGCCATCATCGAGAAGAATTGTTTCGTTGATGATTTTTCGTGGACTTTACAAGTTGTCTTACTAGTGATCGGATTTATGTCTGACGTGTCGTTCTCGACTTAAAGTGCCACCTGTCAGGTGTAGGAGAGACTTTTTTCGAAGCTTTCATCAATTTAATTTTCGCTTGGAAAGTGTTCAATGATATAGCCTTGGGATAAATTGAGTCGGATTCTCGAAGAATGGCCAGAGGCATATTATTTTTAGACGAAAAAATAATTTTGAGAAAATTTTTGTAAAAAATTGTTTTGCAAATTTTTTAAAGCTCAAATTTTCACCAAAAATGACGTTTTTTCGGAAAATATGGCCACTTTTGTCGAAAATAACTCAAAATTAGAATTTTTACAACAAAAAATTGTCCCAGAAAATTTTTCGCAAGAAAAATTTCATATTTTGCAAAAAAGGCACTTTTGGGCCAAAAATGGAACAAAATTTTCAAAAATTGCCAAAAATTTCGACAAAATTTGCAAAACTGTACAAAAAATTCGTAAAAACTTTAAAAAATTGATAAAATGTTCAAATTAAGCAAAAAGTGGAGAATAAAACAGAAAAAATTTGCGAAAAATGCTTTTTTCGATCCAGAATTTTCTCAGCCTTCCTCTTACCTTGCCAATCTTTTTCCGATCAATCCCTGATAGAAGAAATCCTTGGCCGACCTCCTTCCGGTCCTCACCGGCGCGGAACGGGGCTCTATTTGGCATTGGCCTGTGGCATTCTGAGACGCCCCATTCTTCTCGATGTTCATCTTCAGCTTTCCAGGTTTCGCCTTCTTATAGCCTCCGGGCATATCCTTGGAACTTTCAGGATGAGCCTGTTCCGAGAATTGCCTCCGGAATTGGATTGGACTGAACTGGCAAGAACCCATTCGGTCCAGATATGCCCTCAGGGGGTGTCTTTCGGGATTCTGGCTGGGGCCTTGGTCCTGGCACGAATTAAAGTGCACGTTCGCCTGCATCAGCTGAGTCTTGGGCATCTGCACCTGTCTTGCCTTCAGATTTGACCTTTTCGGCAAGGCTGGGTGACTCATCTGATTGGCTAAAAGTGCAGGTTCCGGAGCATGAGTCATCAAGAAATAGTGCGGGGTGCCGGGATCTGTCACCTGTACCTGGCTAGCTGTCACCGTGCGGCGTCTTCTCTGTTCATATCCGAGCTTTGGAGAATACAGAAGAGCCTTCAGCGACTTTGAGGTCGACGGTGCGCGATCTCGACGCTCGAATTGGGGTCGGGAATTCGACGAAGAAGCTGGCCGGGAATTTGATGATGCCCTGAGGTCAAATCTGGGAGATGTGATCTTTGAACTTTGGTCCAGGTGGTCCGGAACCGGAGTCTGACGCCACCGGATCTCGTGGCTGGAATTTGGGCTTGTTGCCATATGGAATGAATATTTGAGTAGGGATTGAATAACGGTTAAATATTTTGGTTCAAGCTTGACCTTTAGGCTGAAAAGAGTTGGATACTGTAAGTAACGGAAATCGCTTCAAGACAAATTTTATATAGCGCGGTAATGTAAGGGAAGTGGTATAAATTAGAGGTGTGTGGGTAAAGATCAGATACCAGGTAAGGAAGAGAAACTTCTAGAACTTTCTAGATTCTTCTAGAATGTTCCATGATTATTCTTGAGAACCTTCTAGAACATTATAGAAAACTGAGGAAGATTCTAGAAGGCTGAGTATGGAGGAAAGATTTATCAGAATAAAGAACTGAGAAACTTCTAGAGCCTTCTAGATCTTCTAAAATATTCCTTGATCATTATTGAAAACCTTCTAGAACATTACAGAAAATGAGACTGAGTATGGGGGAAGATTTACGAAAATAACATTTTTGGCAAAGTTTGCAGTTTTTATCAGAATTTTTTAGATAAAAATTTGAAAAAGTCCAAACCCGCAAAAATATTCCGAAAGTTCACTGACCAAAGATCAATAATCCATTATCCTATACAAAAATTATAACAATTTCTGTTTTCGCCATAAATTCAGAAGGAAACATAAACACTTATTTGTTTGCCTCAAAAGATACCTTTCAAATCAAAAATCAATTAAAGGCCGGCGTCGATCTAACGGGCTGTCCTTGGACCGATCGGGAGCACAATCGAGAGCGACAATGACTAAAGAACCAAAGGAGAGAATTACCGAAGACTTTCCATTCTAACGCTGCCATTCAAAACCCACAATCGGCGCAGAAAAGCGTTCGATTGATGAAATAAATGTTCGTCGGAGGGGGAAGAAGGGGGAAATGGAATGCGAGGGAAGGAAAATATAACGGAAAACATATTTTGGGGGCCAGGTAAAGGACAAAAATTGGTTCGAAACGAAAAATTATCGATTTTTGGATTCGATTATAGAAAAAAAAAGAGTATAACAGTTGAGCAGAGAAACTTCTAGAACATTCTAAAATTTCCAAAATGTTCTAGTACCATTATCGAGAACCTTCTAGAACTTGTAGAAAAATTAGTTAGTTTCTAGAAGGCTTGGTATAAACCAGTTTTATCAAAATGTGAAGCAGAGGAACTTCTAGAACATTCTAGATTCTTCTAGAATGTTCCATTAACATTATTGGGAACCTTCTAGAACGTTGTAGAAAAAGTGTTCGATTCTATAAAACATTGTATAGAGGAGTGACTTATCAGAATATAGAACAGAGAAACTTCTAGAACCTTCTAGATTCTTCCAAAATGTTCCATGCTCATTGTATAGAACTCTTCTAGAATATAACCGAAAACTTAATATTATAACAGGAGCCAAGGAAATGACAAAAAATCGGTTGCGAAAGCGAAAATTATCGAAAGAAAAATTATTGATGAGAAACAATAATGGGAGGTATTGTTCCTCGGACCGTTATTTGCGCCAACTCATTAGTTTTTTTTCAATTCAAGGACTTTAGCGAAGTCATTTCGCTAACTGAGCAGAAAAATGTTATTCATTGCTTCGGTTTTGTGTTTAACTTTGTTCCTAGGAGCGTCGTGTGAGGTATGAGTCATAGCAAAGCGCGGTTGTACAGGGACGATTACCTGACACAGGTGATTACGTCACACAGGTTAATTACTATGGATTAATCACTTTGGAAGTCACTTTTTTATTTATTCTCTTCTCAGATGAAAATAAACATTGCCGGAAACACTCTTCGGGATTTTTCCAAAAATGGGCATAACGCCAAAAAAATGGCCAATATCGTTTTTTGATTTTCACTTATTCTTCCTAACTCAGCCGGAAAATGGGAGGTCGAAAAAAGTGACCACTTTTGGTAAAAAATGGCCAAAAAAATTTTTCCCGCCAAAATTTTAGTTCAAAAATCTTTTACCCCCACATTTCCCCTAACTAGCTAACCCTCAAAAAAATTTTTTCAGGGTATTCTGAGTGACCCCAAAAATTTTTCCTGAAAAAAATTTTAATTACGCGAGGGGGTCACTTTCCCCCTTTGGCATGTTTTGGCGTTCAAAAAATTTTAACAAATGTCGTTTTTCCCGAAAAATTGGGTGAAGTTGAAGGCAAAAAATGTTCCAAGTCATTGTTCGGAGACATTCTTCCTGCGCGAGTCGGCCTAATGACTGACTACAAAGCCCATCCGTCTTTTGCGCCGAGTCCCAATGCAAGATGACAAAGAACGGAAGTGACAACTCAGCGCTAAACCCACAAAAGAATATTAACTGCGCAAAAGTGCATTTTTGGGAACCGGCGGAATTTTCTAGGCGGCTTATGCCAGACAGTGTGATAGAGATGAGAGACAGGTTAGAGAAGGAGAGATATGGTACAGAAGGAGAGATACGATGGAGAAAAGAGAAAGGTTAGAGAAAGAGACAGATTAGAGAAATAGAGATACGATGGAGAAGAGAGAGAGGCTAGAGATAAAGACAGGTTAGAGAAGGAGAGATATGGTACAGAAGGAGAGATACGATGGAGAAAAGAGAAAGGTTAGAGAAAGAGACAGATTAGAGAAATAGAGATACGATGGAGAAGAGAGAGAGGCTAGAGATAAAGACAGGTTAGAGAAGGAGAGATATGGTACAGAAGGAGAGATACGATGGAGAAAAGAGAAAGGTTAGAGAAAGAGACAGATTAGAGAAATAGAGATACGATGGAGAAGAGAGAGAGGCTAGAGATAAAGACAGGTTAGAGAAGGAGAGATATGGTAAGAAGGAGAGATATAGTAGAGAAGGAGATATGAAAGATACGGGAGACAGGTTAGAGAAAGTGAGAGAAGCATTTTCTTCCAGAACATTCTAGAAGAATTACTAGACATTCTTCTAGCTCTCCTTGAGTTGGAGATCCAGAAAAGAAAGGAAATCCAGAAAAAGCGCCTTCGTTGTACAAAAACGTCAATGTACGTAACAAAAAATTCATCCCAGAAAAGGGAGTAGGGAAGATCCAGAGATTTATTGACAAAATTAATAGTACAGATTGGCTCCGGTCGCCAAAAAGTCCATTTTCCGCAGAGATAGGAACGCACTTATGTCACAAGATGTCACCAAACTTTGACGTTTGCCTCTGATTGCCTACTTAAACCATATTTTGTTTTGCCAAAACAGGAAAAAATCCTGGAAAGACGAGAAAATTAGGCTTAATTTCGCCTCAGGCGAACACTCAGTCTGCCAAGTCTTGCTTTTTTATTCAATCCAGAAAACAGTAATATTTCGATCCGCACTCCAAGGCCTCAGGAAATGATAGAAGATGAGCCAAGTGATCATTGATCTTTGATCTCTTAAATTTAAGCACTCATATGTTGCATACTTTCAGAGTTCGGAATCTAACTTTAAATGTTGGGTGTTGATCTCGCGCAGTACTCTCGAATGCCAGACAGATAACGGTACAAAAAAGGCAAAGAATCAGAGATGTATTGACAAAATTAATAGTACAGATTGGTTCCGGCTGTCAACAAGTCCTTTTTCCACGGAGATAGGAACGCACTTCAACACAACGGTCCCCCTTCTGCTCCCTCTGAAGCCCCCCCCCCCGTTAATTCCCCCTTCCTGAACACCCCTTCCTGAAAAATGTATGCTTTGTCAGCCGGCCGCAGCTGTATGGAACTCTCAAGAATGGGTCCTGTGACGGGATTATGTGTGTTGGCGACACTGTTGACATTTCCCCGGCCCACACCACATTGACTTTTAGTTTCACGCACTTTCACTTTCACCTTTGTTCACTTTCACTTTTACTTTTGTACTTTATCATTGCACTTTATCGTTGTATCTTTTGTGGGACTGTGGAGTGCAAGCCCGTTATATGGGTCCAGGTATGGGGTGAGGAGAGGTGGGTTGTTGGACAGGTAGCGGCTTATCGGAGGGAAGAAGGAAGAGGTGGGAGGTATTGTGGAGCATGGGATGAGAATGAGAGATAACGGTGTTTACATCCTGAATGAATAGCATCAAAATGGGAGAAAATATGGAAAATGATAAAAATTTTATGAAGCAAATTTTCAGAAAAGATAAGTTTTTGACGATTTTTTGGCTGTTTTTTCGCCGATTTCTGTCGGTTTTTGGAATAGTGAGAAAAATGGGGGAAAAGTGAGAATTTTCGGGGTTTTTTGGAAAAATTTTTGGGAGAGTAAGGAAAAAAGAAGAAGAAAAATAAGGAATAAAGTGAAAATTTTTATGAAAATGTACAATTTTTTAGAAAATTATCCTAATTTTCTAAAAATACACATTTTTGGCAATTTTTTACGTCAATTTTATGTAAATTTTTGGGAAAAACAAAATTTTGCAGTAATTTTTCTCAAATTTATGACCAAAAAATTGGAGTGTTCACCAAATATTAAAATTTCCAGGAATGAATAAAAAAGCAAAAAAAAACAAAAAACCAATTTTGACATTGTTCCAGGATAATTTTTCCTGATTTGGCAAATCAGGAAAAATATTTGTGTGGTCCAAGTTGGCAATCAGACGCAAACATCAAAGTACATTGTGGCATATTTGGTTCGAGAATTTTCTACGTAAATCTAGAAGAAAAACGAAAAATATTCGAGGGAAGTGATTCTGGAAGCATCCTGAAAGATCTTTTCCTTCCCTTTAGGATTCCGCGCGATGTTTCAAGTTAAGCAACGCTGGGCCCACCTTTCCTGGCAAATCCAGATTTTTGCACCTTTAAATCGAGATTGGTCGAAATTCGAATAATCCCTGGTAAAAAATCGGATACTCAGGTAAATTTTTGGAAAGAAACTCAAAATTTTTGGCCAAAAATTTTCTTCGGTTCAAATTTTACCGCAATTTGAAACTGTCCGCAAGTAAAAATCCGCAAGTAACTGTCACGAGACAATTCTCAAGACTGGAGTTCTAAAGCAGGTAAATGAATTCCCATACTCAGGTAAGCTAGTTATCTGAGCCAATTTCTAAGGTGCTAAGTTAGTTACCTGTAATAAGGCGACAAAATTAAATCAGTCTAGAAAAATCTGTGACAAACCGTTATTGGAGACCGGAAACGGATTACAGGTATGACTAATTAGGAGGCAAAATAAACAAACGCGGCAAAAATTTAAGCAACTTCCTCGAGAATAACGGAAAAACATCGAGAATAACGGAAAAACACCAGAGAGAAGCCTAATTTGTCCGAGAAAAATATTTACGGTCAAGATTGCAACTTTTTGTTTATAAAACCGCAACTAATTTTCTGGATCAACATTTTTGTAACGGACACAAAATCCGGAAAACATTTCAAAGATCAAACATCAACTTTTTGAGGTTTCTCAAGAAAAAATTCCCTCCACTTTCCCTAATATGGTTAGAGGCCAGAGTGAGGAATCTCAGTTCGTTTAGTCGAGATCTTTATTCTCTCACCTGCGCCCAGGTAAATAAGCGCTAAACAAATTATCGACCGGAAACAATAAAATGGAAATTGAATGCCCGAGGCTATCGACCAAAACATTACTCCGAGACATTGGACACCTTGCAGGAGAATGGCAACATTATAAAGGAACGGATTAATGAATGAACGGGAGTCCCGTTAGATACTCGAGAGTCAGTGGCAGGGTCGATAAGCGAGACCCGAGAGACTTGGCCGGTCAAGACTTATGCCACAGGCGAGACTGGAAGGCTAGATTTTGGCTTAGATTCAGACTTAGCACCCAAAAGCTTCGGGATTGTACTTTAAGCCACGAGGAATTTGGCAACAATTTGCTTAATTGAGAGGACTTGCCCTGAGGCTATGAGAAAGTGTATTGTGACTTTGGACTGATTGTGTGTTTCCTTGTGGGCCCTGAGGGCAACTGCTGTTTTGGAGTGGTCAAAGGCGGGTCTTGAAAGTGGCCAGGTGTGGCCGACCGGTACCTGTCTTGCTTAATTGATTTCGTTCTCGAGATTAGTCAACAGAATCAATACCAAACATTCCAAAGTGGTCCAAAGTTGAGTTTAAAAGTACATTGATAAAAATTCATCGCTAATCTAGTAAAGAAATGGAAACAAAATTTTGAAAGCAGAAACGGGATTTCGAAGTGGGTGGTCTGATGAGTCAGAGGTGACAAGGAAGGCCAGATAGATGAGATGACCACACACGTCGATTTGGCAACATAGAAACGATTTTGTTTCCATATTGGGCACTTGAAATCGTACCTCTAACGAGAACGACGTGTGTGGTCCGGTGAGTCATAGGTGACAAGGGAGGCCAGGTAAACCTAATTGAGACTCATAAACAGTACTTTTTTTAACCTGCACTAAATTCTGATGTCAAGACTCTCGAATGAAAGTGCGGCGAACTCGAAAGGAGGCAAGCGTTCACCAATTTGTTCGCTGGTATTGATTAGAGTCGAGAGCGAATAATTAATTGAGGAAGGAAGATGACTGAAGATTGGATTCTAACGGATTTGGAAAAGGCCGCGGATTTTAACGGAAATCAAGATTTGAAATGAAATTTGAGGCGGCAAAGGTAATCCGATATTTTAATTCGGCCCGACTTTTTAATTTCGCCTCAGGCAAAACAATTCTCGACTCTAATAGCGGTGCTTCAAAGAGAAAATGACAACCAAATAAGGAGGAGGGAATAATTAGAAGCATCATAAAAGTGCAACTGAAAATGAAACAATGGAAATTATGCGACAGAGAGAATGGTTGACATTCAAGGAAGATTTTTCTGGAAGAACCACTTAGTTGACATTAAAAAAGAGCCAAAGGGCGTGTCGTTTCCGGAAATATTTTCCAATGTTTCAGCGTGAAAAATTAACAGTTACTTTGGGTCGAATTTTTATGGATTTCACATAAAGAAAAAAAAAACTAAAATTAGCTAAAAGTTTCTTGCTTTTCCAGAAATTTTTTCCAAAAATTTTCAGATTTCTTTCCAGAAAAATTCTGCGACAGTAAAATTTTTGACAAAAACACGGATTTTAATCAAAAATAGCTAAATTTTGGCCAAAGTTATCCAAAAATTTTCTCAACTATAAAAGTTTTCAGGATTCTTCCAGAAAATTCCACAAGACCATTTTTTTTAATTCACATTTTTGCAATAAAATTTATGAAAAAAAGACAAGGTCTCACTTTTTCTGCTGACAAGTTAAAATTTTGTCCGTTATTTCTTCGTCGTCACGACCCAACTTTTTGTACTCTTGACTAAAAATTTGTACTCTTATTAAAATTTCACGGATGAGAGAGCAGCTGACAAAAAAACAGCGGCCGGATAAGTTCGGGAACGGACGCAACTGTTATAAATTGGCAATTAGTCAAGACTCTCGTTGCGTTCGTGCCCTCAGGCCTTGAGCTCGAGAGTAGCCCCCCCCAGCCCGATTGAGGGGGCAAGATGGCCTTGGGCTTCTCATTAAAGGCCTCCTACCAGTCGAGAATGAGAGGAAGGTCATTAATTTTTTAGCCAACTGCCAAAAGATTCGCCAAATGAAAATGTATAAATGCAACTCCGATGCCGCAGGCCGTCCGCTCAATTCCGAGATTGCATTTCAATGCGATAAAATGGGGACAATAAAATGTCAAGAAGGGAAATGGAAAAAAGTTGGATTGATTTGAAACGAAATAGGGATTGGAAGTAAAGTTGGTAGGAATTGAAAGATGAGTTTTCTAGAAAGTTCTAGAAGAATTTCTGAGAGAATTGCAAGGTTCTAGAAAGTTCTAGAAGAATTTCTGAGAGAATTGCAAGGTTCTAGAAAGTTCTAGAAGAATTTCTGAGAGAATTGCAAGGTTCTAGAAAGTTCTAGAAGAATTTCTACGATAATTACAAGATTCTAGAAAGTTCTAGAAGAATTTCTGAGAGAATTGCAAGGTTCCAGAAAGATCTAGAAGAATTTCCAAAATAATTACATGATGAGTTTCATGTTTCTAGAAGAATTTCTGAGAAGTTCTAAAAGAATACCTAGATATTTCTGCAAAAATCCTGGACTCTCCAAATAAGACTTCAATATTTTTAAAGAGAGAATCCAAAGTCCATAAAAGGAGCGTTGATTGGGCGATGTGAAACTTTTTAATGAGCGGCGCCGTTCATTAAAGCCCGGATGTGGAGCCGGAGGAAAGGAAAGAAACACTTTTTTCAAACAAGACGTAACTTTTTTTTACTTCGCGCAATCTTTTTTCAATGCAATATCTAGAAAAAAGTGAACCAGGAGAGAGTTCGATTGCGAAGAAGACAGGACAAGGAACGGTTGGTAGAGTATGACGTCAGAGAAATAAAGCAAAAAATGAGTAATTTGGTCGAAAAAAATGGAAAAATTCAGCAAAAAAATGGAAAATTCTAGAAAAAATGATAAAATTTTGGGCAAAAACATGCTTTTTTCAGATTTTGGCTCGGATTCTATTCGGGAACTGTAAAAAGTTTTTGCAAAAATCGTGACATTGTTTCCGGTATTATAAACTTTGAAGAAGATTCCAGAAGAAAATAAGCAATCATAAGTCAAGTCAATAAAAATGAACAATCAATACTTCAAAAATTCGCCCAAACCAAAAGTCAATAAAAACAAAAAATTTCTCTCAGACCAAAAAAGGCGAGCCAAGTCCAAAAATAGAGAAAAGGGCAAATTCTGCCCTCTAATTGATTGAGTCACGCAAGCAAAAAAGGGAAAGAAATCCCATTTGAATTGGATTTCGCCTAATGACCGACCAAAATAGTCTTTCACCAAAATTTTCTTTCTTTCAAACAATGAAACAATAGGGACCTTCCTTTTAAGGACATCTGCGCAATGTTTCTAATGCCAGAGGCGATCCAATGAGAGAGTCGATAAATATTCAAATTATGGCCCGAGTAAAAATTCTGAGGCGGTCAGAAATAACCGGAGGCGATTCCGGAAACGGAAGCGGTTTTTGAAAATCCGCAATATTGTTTCAGTTATAAGACTTCGAGAACGTTCCAGAAGAAAAATATGGAGAGTCAAGTCGATTAAAAACAGAAGTCAAGAAAGTTCTAGAAGAATTTCCGAGAAGTTCTAGAAGAATTTCTTAGAAGTTCTAGAAGAATTTCTTAGAATTCTAGAAGAATTTCTGAGAAGTTCTAGAAGAATTTCTTAGAAGTTCTAGAAGAATTTCTTAGAAGTTCTAGAAGAATTCTGAGAATTCCAGAGGAATACCCAGATATTACTTACAGTTATAAGACTTCTAGAACATTCCAGAAGAAAATAAAAATATCGAGAGTCAAGTCGATTAAAAACACAAGTCAAGAACCAAGAATAGTCAAGAGTTCAAAAATTTTGAATCCGGGTAGTAAAAAGAAGAAAAATTAAAAAAAAGTTCAAAAATTTTAAAGTTCAAAAATTTCAATTTTCAAAAAATTTTTTTGACCAAAATTCGAAAATAAAAATATCGAGAGTCAAGTCGATTAAAAACACAAGTCAAGAACCAAGAATAGTCAAGAGTTCAAAAATTTTGAATCCGGGTAGTAAAAAGAAGAAAAATAAAAAAAAAACAGAAATAAAGTACAAAATTATCAATTTTCAAAATTTTTTTGACAAAATTCGCAAAATAAGAAAAATTTGTGCAAAACTGAATATTTTCCAACGCCAGAGGCTATCGAATGATAAAAGTCGAGTCAATACCATGCAATCTGATCATTGATCACTAAAGACCCCAAAAATATTTTTTTAAATTCCGGTTTTAATTAATTAAAATATTTAAAAAAATCGCAAAATATTTTTAAAAAATATTTTTTTAATTAGCTATTTTTTGACGATTCTAGACTTTAATTCTGCTTTTTTAGCCTTCATTGTTACTTCAGACTAAATTAAAAGCTAAAATTCAAGAAAATATAACAAGTTTTGGAAAAAAACGGCAAAATAAAAAAAAATTTTTTTTGAAAAATTTCGTAAAAAAAATTTTGGCAAAACTGAAATTTTCGCCGGGGCCCAAGAAAAATTTCCGCAATCGATCATTGATCCGCCGCAAAATTTTTTCAACCATAATTAAAAATTTTCCAAAAATGCAAAATATTTATAAAATATAAGTAAATTCTAAAATCTGCTTTTAAATATTTTTAAATTAAAAGCTAAAATTCAAGAAAATATAACAAGTTTTGGAAAAAAAGTCCAAAATAAAAATATTTTTTTTTTTTAAAAATATTTTTGGGGTCTTTATTGATCACTAATCATATCCACAGCATTTCCCAACCCAAAAGTTATGAATATTAGATGGTTAGATTTCCGTTATATTTCCATGTACGACCAAAATGCAACACTAATGGGTGTTGCATTTGCACTATTAAAGTTTAGAATGTTATATAATGTGAGTAGGGTTTGCAACATTGTGAGTGAGTGCAGTTCAAGAGTGCATTGTTTGAGGACTGACCTGTAGCTTTTAAGTTGCAATGGGTTTGCATGACTAAACAGGTAAATTATATTCAAGGATTTGGGTTCAGTTTAAAAAATTTTAAGGAATTTGGGAGAATGTTCGAGAAATTTCAAAATAAAAAATACCGTACTCTTTCTAATAGGAATCCACCTTCCAGTTCAAATCAAACCCGGGCCTATTTTTTCAGCCCTGGGCCAAGTTCGAAAAATGTTTGGTCCTGACACGAAAATAGAGCCGTACCGTTAATTAAACTAGCGTAAATCCTCCAATAAGTCCCCCCTCAAATAAGTCCCCGCCCAAAAATGGGTATTTTTCCAAATTTCAAATTTTTGGCGCAATTTCAAATTTTTTGGCGCAAATTTGAATATTTATTGCAAATTTAACTATTTTTTACAAAATTTTCGTAAAAAATTGAAAAATTTAGTAAAAATTGCCGAAAAATCGATGAAAAACCCAAAAAAATTCAAATTTTTGGCGAAAATTTTTCCCTCAAATAAGTCCCCTCTCTAGACCCCTTACGAAACAATAAGTCCCCCGGGGGACTTATTGGAGGATTTACGGTATATTATACAAAAAAATAGAGCCACATGGGATTCTATTAGGAACAATACGGTCAAAAAGTCAAAAAGATACTGTAACTTAAAAAATTTTACTACAAAATGAGCAGGTAAATTATATTTTATTTGAATTCCCGCTCAAATTTTTAACCGTTTTTATTCAAAAAAGCATCCACAGCAAATCCAGCGCTGAAATTTTTTGAGCATTCATTTTCAAAAAAGCAGTCTAAAATTTTCCAAGCAAAAGTTCAAGAGTGACTCACCCGTGCTTCGGCACCGGCTCAGTGTCCACGCCGTTGGCACCACCGCTACAAGAGCAAATTCCATAGAAGAGACTGTCGCGGAAGGACCAAATGTAATCCATGTTGCGGAGTTTGGTCACAGCTGGGTCTGAAAAGGGGACGTTATGAATGTTTTTAACACGGCTACTGTAATGTCTCTAATAATGCCCCATGGGACCCTATTGAAAAATGAACCAGAGTTAGGTTCTAGAATGTTCCAACAGTTTTTTGTACTGACATACATTCCTTATACGGATCTACAATATTGCAGAAAAAAAAGTTCTAGAATATTCTAGAAAATATTCTAGAATATATTCTATAAATATTCTTGTGCGATGTCTCTAATAAAGCCCCATGGGAAATCAATCGAAAGATGATTCCAGTTTTCAATTTTTTTTTGATATTTTCTATAATTTTCTATGGTCTTTGAACTGATAGATACTTTGTTACAGATTTAGAATGTTCTAGAACAAGTTCTAGAATGTTCTATAAAATGTCCAAAAAATTGAAAATTCACCTTTTGATAAATTTCCCACGGCAGATCGCATTTTTGTCCAGATTTTCGGTCAGTTTTGGAATTTTTTGCAGATTTTCTAAGGAAAATTGGCCAAAAACCTACCAAATTTGGAGAAAATCTGGCAAAAGCTTCACCGCAGGTAAAAGTTGGGAACTAAAAAATTTTGTAGCCAAAATTTTCAGGGTTTTGAAATCTTGTCAAAATCGTGGTAAAACTCCCCAAATTCCCCGTGGCAAAATTCCTGGAAAGGCTCGAAAAACCTGGCACACGCAGGAAATCCTGGAAAAATCGGTATTTTTGACTTTTCATGGATTCATTATTAAAAAACATAAAAAACCCAAAAAGCCGACTCTCTGGATGCAATCCAACCCATAGCCGTAAGCAATTATCCACAAATGACTCTGTCACCGAATCGAAAGCCAACTTTTTTCTCCGGAGGGAAAAGCGCAAAGTGTGAAAGCAAGATTATGCAAAGATAATCCTTTGCAGCGCCGGATCCCGAATCCAGGAGACATCCAGAAACCTCTGGATGACATTCCTAAGCGTTCAAATCCACAAACGCTGTCGTTATTCTCGGACCCTTTCCCGAATCGGTCGATTTTATCACGGATTTGCCCGTAATCTTTTGTGCCATTTTTTGCATTTTTCCGAAAATTCGGACACTTTTTTTCTTTATAAAAAACGATGGGATACGAATTTTTCACCGGATGTGGAGGATTTGTCACCTTTCCAGGATTTGATTGGATAGGCGGTTCATAACGGATGCCGGAGGAATTAGGTCAAGCGACGCCTCTGCACAGTCTTGATTGTCTGTATTTGGTGTCACTTTTTGTCGAAAATAATCCTATTACAAGGATAATTTGCGCGAATTCAAATTTTATTCCATTCAACGTGCAAAATCTAGAATTTTCTAGAATGTTCCAGAATTTCCTGAACTGTGTTAAAATGCACACCAAATTGCGCGAATTCAAATTTTAGACCTTTCAAAAATGGACCGTATACCAACTTGGAAATGTGACATCACGACTTTAAGCCCAAACTTAAGTGCAAGCCTTAGGATCAGCCTAAGGCTGATCCTAAGGCTAAATTTGAGCCCAGATTCCTTTACCCCTATTTGGGCACAACGCCAACGCCAAAGGATTTTGCAGGGGAACTACCCTTAGGATCAAATTTTTGACTCAATCTGATCCTTAGGGTGTAAGTAAGGCAGAGCCTAACGCTTACCTAGGTTTCGTTTACCCTGAAGCCGGTGCCAAAATAGTAAAATTTTCTAGAATGTTCCAGAGTTCCCTGAGTTAAAAAGTCCAAAAACATGCATTTGTTGAAAATGAAACCAAATGCACTTTAAGGAATTGCACTTTAAAAAGTGGCAACATTAAAAGTTGCCAAAAGTTTCAATGTCTCCATAAATTTTGTTACCGTTAGATTCATAGTTTTTAATAGAAACATTTCCAAAATGCAAATCTTTCTACGTTCTTACCTCAAAGTTGAAGATTGTCGAAATCTCGAATCCTCAGAAAGTCATAGAGGTATAGAAAATTTTTTAGCTGCAGGTGAATAATAAAACAGTCACATTCAAGTCATTGATCTTTGGTCATTGATCTTTGGTCATTGATTTTGGCTCAAGCGTAGGTAAACCTGAATAAGTTTTATATAATTTTAATCATTTGCAAAAAGTAAATATTTCTGAACGGAAAATTGTACCACCAGAATATTCTAGAAGCATTAGAAATTAACGTTTTTAAACCGGTTACTGGAGGAAATTTGTGGCCCAAGGGTTTTTGGGTGAGCTGATCCCGAATTTGAGGTCAATTTTGGTGTAGGGCCATAGTAGTACTACTTTATGGCATTCTGCCCATTTCAAGTGCTAAACTTGGCAGAATGCCAAGAACTGACACTACATTTCATCCCAACACCAAAATCGACTCAAATTCGGGATCAGCGCTCAAGAAAACCCACGGAGACAAAAAAAATCTGGGCCATAAACCCCCCTAAAACAGTTACTTTTAGATTGTGGTACAACGTAACGGTAATATAGTTTTCAATGGTGCAATAGTAGAAATCACTTTTCATCGCATAAATGAAAGAACAGTTTTCATTCCACAAAAATGCGCGGTTATGTACTTTAAAAGTGCGAAAACAACACTTTCGACAAACATGTTTATATCGAGTATCACAGGTAACAAACTCAAAAGAGGCTTATCTTCAGATCGCATATTTGTGATTCAACGAGTTTTTGGCAGAAACGAAACAATCCAATTTTTTCCACAAAAATTGGGCTTCCCAGGTAGCTTACCTGGTACCCAACATCTGTACACAGGTAGTAGAAGATGGAATGCGGACAATACTGCTCGGTCAAGACCTAACGGTAAATTTAAGTCCTGGGGGGTTAATTTTGAAATGAATGGATAGATTTTCGTGTCAGGACCAGGATTTTTCACAGAGCTGAAAAAACTTTGGACAAGCCACGTTTAAAAACCTAAAAAGTCTAAAAAATCCGCTACAAACTTTGGTGCCGTTTTTGACCCATTTTCTGGCCTTCGAGCTAAAATCTGACATTACTCTTACAAACCCAATTTTTTGTTCTGAATCAAAAAATGTCATTTTTTTGCTCCCTATAACTACAATTTTTGGCCTAAATGGCTATTTCTTGAGACACACTCCCAAAAATTTTGACAAATTCAAGTTTTGAAAATCACAATCTCAAAGACGTCTTAGAACGACAATTCATCTTTTGGCGAGTTATCCGGAGGCTAATTCTACGGAAAAGAATCCACTTTAAAAACCTAAAAATTGGGCAGAAATTTGAATTCCCACAAACATCAAAAATGTGTCCAACAAATATGTCGCGAAAATAAAAAGTCAAACCGGCTTATTTTCAGGATGAAAGGCGAAATATATTCCAGAAAAAATATATTCCGGTTTCGTGGCAGTCAATATAACGTTTTTGGCCAAAATGCGAAGGAGAGAGCAATTTCTTGCATAATTCAATCAGAGGCTTCCAGAAAAGCGGCAATGGGAAAGAGCGATGACACTCCGGCTAATGTTGGGGGGGGGAGATTATGACGCAGAATGAGAAATTGCTGGGCATTGCTCTCGTCCGTCTCTGATATTACGGAACAAAACCGTTATGTAACGAATCATGGAATTGATTCGAAAAGTCTAGAAGTTTTAAGAGAAATTTGCTTACAAATTATAGAAAATCTAAAATTATCCACAAAAATAGCAAAACAATCCAAAAAATCCAAAAAATTAAGAAATTGTCGAAAAATTGAAACTAAAAAATGATAAAAAATGATAAAAACTGACGTGAATGTGAATTGAGACTCAATATTGAGACTCATTATTATACCGGAAAGGTGCAAAGAATTTCAAAATTTCCACCAATCATAAAACATTTCTAGAATCATACGGAATGTTCTAGATCAAACTTTGAGTCTAGGTAAACCCCCCGCTCGCCATTTTTGCCATAACTTTTTACTGGAACCTTCTAGAAGGATGAGTAATAGCTTAAATGGAAGCTAAGACTCTGGGATACAAATCGGTATATTACTTGGCACATCTCGATTCAAGATTCTCGAGATTCAAGTATTTTTGTCTCAAATTCTCGAATTTTCAAAAAAAAGTTGAAATTTTCAGACAAAAATAATTAAATCTCGAGAATCTTGAATCGAGATGTGGCAAGTAATATACCGATTTGTAGCCCAGAGTCTTAGCTTTCATTTAAGCTATTACTCATCCTTCTAGAAGATTCCAGTAAAAAGTTATGGCAAAAATGGCTGCGGGGGGTTACCGGGGGGGGGGGGGTTACCGATTCCCTCAAACTTTGAGTGAAGCTTCATCCAGAAAACCATATCCAAAACTTCGTTTCCAAACGCCCCAAATCACAAAATCCACGACCCCAAATCCAGAAGACCTCCGAAACCGTGCCCAAATTCTTTCCCAAATTCCTCATTTTTCTGTTTGCTTGGGAATGACCGAAGGAATTTTATTTGTTTGCTTGTCTGTGCCACTCACAGCGCTGTGCTGACTCATCCGCACTGTCCACTAAACTCTCAAGCGAGCGCTGTACTTCAACGTTGCACTATACCATCCCTATACCTTTCCAGAGGTGCGCGAGTCATCAACCTGGCAGCCAGTTCAGAGGGGGAAGGGGGAAGGTGAGTCTGCCGGGATGATCTGATGTGAGGAAATAATCCATCGCCTATAAAGCCCCCGGATAAAGACCCATCGGACTGGCATAGACTGAGGTGACAGAAGAGGGTATGAGGTGACAGAAGAGGGTATGAGGTGACAGAAGAGGGTATGAGGTGACAGAAGAGGGTATGAGGTGACAGAAGAGGGTATGAGGTGACAGAAGGGGTTGACTGAGGAAGGTATGGGTTGAGAATGGAATGTATGATCAGGTATGCTCAACAAAGGTGGCTTGTTGAGGTGTTGATCGGCGGGTTTTCACCGGTTGACAATCGATTTCAGGATTAGCATAGGATTGTTGGCGGTGACAATGGCGAGGAGGGTAGCATCAGGATAGGGAGGATCAAAGTTGTGTGCAAAAGCCCATATTTGGGCAATTCCAATCCTTGTGTTCATGTTCGGAGCAGGTAAAGGTGTGAAAGTTGAAAAGGAAAATTTACAGAAAATGAAAGTGATGAGTCATATAATACATAACATGATAAGGCGCACTACACTTTCAGACCTCGCCTCTGGGCCTGTTCGAAATTTGGCACCCTACCAATTCAGGCTCAGGCAACCAACGCCTTAAAAGGGCATGTTCTTGGGCTTAAGCTTAAGATCTAGCAAGTGTAGGATGGACAACAGTATAGAGTGAAAGTTTGAAGAGAACCGGAAACGTAAGAGCAAAGAAGTTAGAGTTACGCTTCCAGGTATAATAGATTTTCGCGAAAGTTTGGTACCATTCTGAAAAAAAAATTTGGTTTTTCTAAAAATTTTTCTGTAAGTTTATTATTTTCTGTAAAATTTACTCTTCTTTAAAAAGACTCATTTTAAGATTAAAAACTTCATTGGGAACAGCCCATCAAAGGTGACTTTCAAACTTTTGTTGCGGTTATAGACTTTGTGATCGCCGGTGAATCGATTTCTGGATTAGTGATCGATTTCCGGATTAGCAGGAAAAGGTATGAGTTGAGAATGGAATGCTCAACAAAGGTGGCTTGTTGAGGTGTTGATCGGCGAGTTTTCACTCGTTGAGAATCGATTTCAGGATTAGCATAGGATTGTTGGCGGTGACAATGGCGAGGAGGGTAGCATCAGGATAGGGAGGATCAAAGTTGTGTGCAAAAGCCCATATTTGGGCAATTCCAATCCTTGTGTTCAATTTGTTTATAGTACAGGTGTAAAAGTTGAAGAAACAGAAAAGTTTGAGAAAAAGGAAGGCGGAGCAGAAACGAAGCTGCCAGAAAAATTTTTCAGTAAAACATCTTTTTTTTTGCAAAAAACTCAGAAACGATGCAAATTTTAGCAAAAATCGGAAAGTTCAAGGAAAATTGTTAGAAAACAAATTAGTAATCGAAAGGAAGAATCCGAAGATCTGCCAGCGTAGCCTGTTCCTCAATGAGGAACAGGCTACGCGATTGTCAATGAGGAATCCTCGTTGACAATTTCATCCCAATGGCATCCCATGCCATGCCATAGTTTTTCCACCTTCCATAACTGTCGGAAATAAGGAAGCCCTCTCAGTCTCCCGTGTGGTCTAGTGGTTAGGATTTCTGGTTTTCACCCAGGCGGCCCGGGTTCGATTCCCGGCACGGGAAAACATTTTTTACTTTGAATTTTTGTACCAAAAATGGCAGTCGGGCCGTAGTCGGATCCTAAGTAAGTCCAGGATCCTAAGATCCAACCCTAGGAGCTGACAATCACATTTTTACCGATAGCTAGGATGATCTTTATGACTAGACTCTAGACATAGTCCAGAATTAGTTTTAGGATCCGAAGGTCTTATGATCTTGACATATGAGAATCTAGGATTTCAGGATCTAGAAATAATCCAAGACTAGTTCTCTGGATCTAAGCATCTCAAAATGTAGGATCAAGTTCTTAGTCCAAGGATAGTTCTTAGTGACTAGGGATTTTAAGAGAGGCTTTAGGATCCTTAGGCTCTAGCTTAGACTTAAGCGTCTATGATTATCAAAGAATTATGAAAACCAAAAAAATTGTCAGAGGAATAATAATCAGGTGGCAAGTCGAGAGTATTGACGACGATAGCGATAGTCAGTTATTGATAGGCGATTGATAGACGCCGGAAGAATGTGTGAAATCGATAAATTGGTGTCAAGAAGTAAACAAGAAAAGGAGTTGGGACCTTTGCTTTGCTGCGATCGAAGGCTCTAGCCAATTCTTTGACCTTTTAATCGATTGTGCAAAGGAATGATTTGGCAACAAAGTTTATAACGGTCTTTTCAGAATAAATCCGGAAATAGCGGTAAATTTTTACAATTTATCTATAAAAAATCCCTAAAAATTAGATCTCTGAATGAATTTACAAATTTTTTGGAAATTTTGAGCAAATATTGGAAACAAATGCAAACTTTTCTGGAAAAATCGCAAAATTATTCTTGAAAAAATTCCAAAGTAGAAATAAAATTTAAAAATTTTAAACCATTTCTGCAAAAATTTCAAAAACAGTCTGTTTTGAGAAATAGTTACCAAACTTCATAGAAATTGGAAGAAAATGAGAAAAATAAAAAATATTTACAAAAACTTCAAAACCGTATTCAATTTTTCTGATAACAAATTTCGTCCAAAAATTTATAACGGTCTTTTCAGAATTTTATAAAGGAAAAAATCAGGAAATAACGGTAAAATATAAAAATTTACTCATTAAACATCCCACAAAATGCAAATGTTTCTTGAAAATTTGTCTAAAAACCTCAAAAAAGTGACATTTTTTAAATTTTTACTAAAAAATTTATTTTTCATAGTTAATTAACAAATTTTCTTAAAAATTGGAAAAAAATAGGAAAAATGGTTACAAAAATTTCAAAAACGTATTCAAATTTTCCGAAAACAAATTTCTTTTAAAAATTCCCCAAAATTAAGCGTCCAATACTAAAAAAGTGCAAAAAAACCACAAAAATTGGAAAAAACTACAAAAACCCAAACAACTTCAAAAATTACACAAAACCAAACCAGCCAACTTTTTTCCCGTTTCCAACTTCAATCATAAAATAAAAAACCGCTCCGTTATCTCGCAATCGTCGCAACCGCAAAACGGTCAGAGTTCCTTCCTTCCTTTTTCTAGGGCACTTTTTTTTCTCAAGAATTGTTCCGCAAGAAAAAAGCGATTCTCGTCCTTCCCTTGGAAGTTTGATGCGCAATGCGTTTGATTCTCGACTCCATTCTCGAATACCGATTCGAGAATGGCGTCGCTCTCGCCCACTCAATACCAACGCCTTCCAAAGCGGTTCAAACCCCGGAGAAAGGACCGGACGAGCAGGAGACCCCAAGCGATCAATCATAGGCGTTTATTACCGCCGAGAATTTGGGCGATTAAACTCGGGAATCCCGACTCGGGATCGAGGTGACGCGATTTCGCCAGAGGAATGATCACAGGGATTGTTTTCTGATGTTAGCTGAAGAAATGTGTTATATTGAAAAAAAAATGTTCTAGAAGATACTCAAATTTGAAGAAAAGGTTTAATGGGATGAAATTTTCAGGTGAGATCGACCTTGGAAACCCATTATGGGCATTTCGATGAGTTTTGCTGACCTTTTGAATTGAAACATTTTAGATCTGAAAAGTTTCAGACACTCAAATTTTATATAAAAATTACGAGCAAAAACCGTTACCAAAACGGGTAATAACCATGAATAAAGTGCAACAATGCTCTCGAACGCCAAAAATTCCAGAAGACCAAAGGCATCCGACCCAATGTTTCCAGAGCAGGCTAGGCCGTGAGCTCCGTGGTGCCCAGCAGGGGTGGGCGAGACTCGAATCTCGAATCTCGCGAGTCTCGACATTTTTGGCGTCTCGGATCTTGAATCTCGAATCTCGAAAAAGAGGCAAAAAAAGTCGAGATTCGAGACAGGCACCCCTAAGAATGCAGTCAGCGCCGCAGGCGAAAATTTTTGAAAATTTCTTAGAATGTACAAAATTTTCAATATCAATTTTTTACATACAGCGTAATTTTTCAAAAATTTTCGCCTGCGGCGCTATTTAATTACCTTTTCTCTTCCAAGTATTTTTGAAAATAGCGAAATAGAAATGCCTAGGCTTAGCTGACCCTGGGTACTGCCCAGGGTCAGCTAAGCCTAGACATCCTAAATGTCAACCCCAGGGTTGACATTTAGATTTAGCCCAATTTTAGACCACATATAAGAGTCTAGATCCAGTGCCTTAGATCCTTAGAAAAGCCTAAGCTTAAACTTAAACTTAAGAGTCCAAAACACGGCAAAGAGTTGGTCATCTCCAAATTGGTCCGAGTTCCAATCAAGATTCTTAGGATCTAATAATGCCTAAGCTCAATCCTAGGATTACGAGTCCAAAAAACAAACTGTTTTTATACAAAATCACAACCAAAACGCCAAAAAAGCAATAATAACAAAAAATAAAAGTGCAACAATGCTCGCAAACACAAAAAAGTGTTTACGTGTCAAAAATGTCAAAAGTAACGGAAATGTCAAAAGATCAAAGGCAAGCGCTCTGAATCATAGAAATCGCTTCCAGAGAAATCGTTTCAAATAAACACACAATAAGAACAATGGCGGCTGCTGCGGTAAACGCCCAAAACGGTTTCTAACGGTTTCTTCCAGAATCGAAGGAAGACTAAAGTGCTAAGGAATGGAAGGTAAGGTGCAAAGGTGCGCCTTTTTCTGATGACATTCAATCAACAATCACCTCAAAACTAATAATAATGATGATCGTTTAATAGCGGGAGGTGGCCCGTTAACAGTTATTAGAGGGAATGGGGAGAGAGTGTGTAGGGAAAGGAGAGTCTAGAGAAAGAGAAGGTAGGGAGAGATAAGAGAGATGAGAGAAAGAGAGAGATTATAAAAGCAGAGTGAGTGAGAGCGCAGAAGAAAAGAATGTAGGGGAAAAGGAGAGCGCAGAGAAGGAGAAAGTATAGGAAAAGACAGGAGAAAAGGCCAGAGAAATAGAGGGAGATGAGAGAGAGCGCAGAGAAAAAGACAAAATATCTGGCCATAGGCATTGATGAGGCTTTGTGTGTGCATTTTTAAAAATGTAATAAAAACTTTTCATCCAGAAAAATTTTTTCAATAGAAAAACGAAAATTTTGCACTGTTTTGGAAAAGCGGCTCTTTTTTGATTCCAAGTAATTTTTTTGTAAACATTTTAGGAAAAAACTGCCCTTTTTTTCAACCCCCCATAAAATTTACCCGGACGAAACCAAATTTTTTCCTAAATTTTGGACCCCCTCAGGGGGTTTTCGTTTTAAAAAATCGTTTTAGAAATTACCCCCTTTCCAACCTCCTATGAAATCACAACATAACTTTAGTTCACAAAAAAGAAAAACGATCCCAGCCTCCTGAGAGCAGCGGCCGCGCACCTGCGCACAAACTTCGGCTTGGGCTGTTTGGAGTTGAGTTTTGTCGTTCGCGCGCTCCGAAACCGGTTCGAATTGACTGCGGGGTGTTGCTTTTTGCGGCGCTGTTTTCTGTGCACCTCCCTATAGGCCCTCTCCTGCGGCCCTATTAGGGGCGCAGGTGAGAGAGCGCTGCGAAATGATGAAGAGCAAAGCGAAAAATGATGAAAATAATAATAATAAGACCCCTCCCGCCGCCCCGGCCCGCAGGGTTTGGTTGCAATCCAAGTATTGGAATGGGAGAAATTGGAATAATTGATGGCTTGGACACACGCTGCGCTGAACAAGACATTCCACACCTTTTTGAAGGATATTGAATGGGTTGGGGGGTGATAATGGCGGGGGGGACGAGGATTTCAGGTGAGAATGATGAGTAGTAAGATAACGGTTAATATGCGTGAGAATTGGAAAATGAAATCTGGCCAGTTTTTGAAAAAAAGTGGCATTTTTTGAAAATTTGAAAAATGTGAAAAATTTGCGTTCAGGCTGCATTAGCTGAAAAGAAGGACCAAAAAACCGCTTTTCGTGGTAAAAAATGACCACTTTTTTAAAATTTATGTAAAATTTGTAACAAGTTTAACAAAAATGACGAGAAATTTGGAAAAATGTGACAGAAAGTTGCGATTTTTGTCCAAAATTGCATTTTGAACTGATATTTCAGGCGATTTTATGTGGCAAATTTTCTTTTTAGATTGGAGGAGAGGATTCTAGAATGAGGATGATGAGTAATAAGATAACGGTTAATATGCTTGTAAATTGGAAAATGAAATCTGGCCAGTTTTTGGAAAAAATTGGCATTTTAGTGCGCGAAAATTTGAATAAAGGACGGGGTAAAAATTTAGAATCAGCTGAAAGAAGCGCCTAAAAATCACTTTTCATGGTTTAAAATGATCTTTTTTTGCAAATTTTTGTAAAATTTTTCACCAATTTTAACAAAAATGCCGAGAAATTTGGAAAAATGTGAGAAAAAGTTGCGGCTTTTGGCCAAAATTTCGTTTTAAAGCGATTTTTGCGGCGATTTTGTGACAAATTTTCTTCTTGGATTTTCTATTCCTGGACTCTCGTCCTATTGGCAATCCAGAAATCAAATTCCTCATAAATTCCAATGACCGATCCCTATCCATAGCTGATCCATCAAACCGGTCAAAAGATTGATAGCCACCGTTATACGAGATTATAACCAGAGGCGATGGAAACAAAGCAATGATTATGGAATTATTATTGGATCGGCAAACAATTCTCTGCGCTGTAAAAAAGCAATAAAGTTTATTGGTTCCGATGGACAAGTTTGAAACAAAAATGGAGCCGACGGATGGAATTAATAAATTGGGAACCGGAATCTCGAAGAAATTTGTCAGGTAAAAAAAGAAAACGTCAAACACCTGAAAGAAGAACGGCAAGGAAAAATGATCAAGAATGGATTCTAAAAGGAAATTTGTCAAATTGTTGGAAAAATTGCCTGGAATTTTAGGGAATTTTTGGGTATCGAGGGGAATGGGCTCAGGTAAATCGGTTATCAAACAGGTAAGTTACCGGATATTCGATTTGAGGTGAAAAAATTTGGATTTTGAGACAAAATTATTAAAATTTTGGTTAATTTTTGAAAATTTTTTTGGAGCCTGATAAACAAAATTTGTACTTTTATAAGTTCAAGGAACTAATAAGCTGGAAACCGGAATCTGGAAGAAATTTATCAGGTTAAGGGCCGGAAAAGAACGTCACAGAAAATTGAAAAGATCAAAGATCAAGAGAATTTATCAAGTCGCAAGAAAAATTTTGATGGAATGATTAGAATACTTTATACCAAGGTAATTTAGACTTCCGTTAGAAACGACACAGGTAAAATTGATTACAGGTAAGGTAATTGATTAAAGGTAAGAAATTAACAATCTAGAACTGCAGTCCAAGAATTTTCTGATTTGAGATAAAACTCAAATTCGCGCCAAAATTTTTAAAAACTCTTCACCAGATATCGAAAAAAATGCAAAAAGCCGTAAAAATTGCTATTTCCGTTATTCCCAAGTCAATTTTTGGTAAAAATTTCAGAAATTTTTGCAAAAATTTCAGTTCTTGAAAAGTTTGCTTGGAATCCAAGGTAAAATTTAACCGAAAACGTCATTGATCCGAGATGCCTTCAAGGCTTGACTTCAAGGCAACAGTTAAAAGTGCAAATCCTGAAGTAAAAGTTCAAGTAACGTTTCAAATCCCGTTTCAAACAAAAAAAACTATACAAAATTCCATTAAGCATAAAAGTGCAATCATCCCGAAAAAGCATCTTCCTCGCTACAATCGAACCGCTGACATTTCATTAACTAACGGACCCTTCCCTTCCCCATCGCAAAGTCTTTCACTGTTCTCTCTCCTCTTCTTCTAAGGACCCGCTATGAAATTGATTGTTGCGTTGTGCTTTGGCGTATGCATTCCCGAATAAATTTGACTCGAGAATTTTGGGCTAAGGAGCAAACAAACGGAGACGTAACCCGTCCGCATCGGTAATCTGATCAAGCGCACTCTTGAGAGAGTTACCTTTAGAGTTACCTCTCAATTAGCTTGACGGGGAAGAAGAAGGGATCACGCAACATCGATGATTTGGGATGGAATTGTGGTGGCAAAAGATCTGAGAGGGGAGTATTTTTTGCAAAATTTCAAAATCGCAAAAAAAATATAAATTTAGTCATCAAAATTTTCAAAATTTTGCTGACTAGATTTCGAAAGCAAAAATTATCAGAAAATGTTTTGATTGATGCCCCACAGTCTACAATATTCTAGACAAAAGTTCTAGAAAATTCTGGAACTAACCAAGAAAGCTAACATCGTCAATTCACCTTTTGATGAGATACCACGGGTCTTCCATGGAGACATTATGGTGCCAGCTTTTTTGAAAAAGTGATCATTTTCATTCGAACACTTTTTGGCATTCTGTCAAAAAATATCCTAAAGAGCTGAATTGTATACAAATTTACATATTTCCTAAAACCTTTAAAGCAGTTTACTAAAATAAATATTTTTCACAAAAATATTTGGCTTTTCACAAAAAATTTTCCAGGATCTTATGGCTAAACAAGACAAACACAAATTGGGATAACTGGTAACTGCCACCATAATCTGATTAAGCGCGCGGAGTCGCTTCTTTATTTTCTTCCAAAGAGAAGAAAAACAATGCAAGATCGATTTGGGATTATTGGCGCAATAATCCGATTAGACACAGTGTTAGAGAAAAAAAGAAATGGGTCTTGGAAATAGACTTAGAAAATAGGAAAATATCATGGATAAAATCCAGGTAATGTGTAATATTTCTGAAGGAATGTTCAAATTAGCGCCGATTTGCCTGAGAAATTTGCAAAGGAAATTATTGGAATTTCATTTGCAGCAAATTTTTTCTGTCTAGGACAGCAATTGTTAGGATAGCAATTGTTAAGCTAGGGCTACGACAGCGATTGATTTTAAACTATCAAATTTTCATCAGGTTATATCCTGTCTATTGAAAAACGGTAAAAAGCACAGGAAACTAAACAAAAAATTGGCATATAGACAGTTATATCAAATTTGTACCAAATATAATCAAAACTGGTCCAAAAACGGAAACCAAAAATTAAAAAAATCAGGGAGATACCTTGAAAAATGGCCAAAGTGATGTGTCAAAACGCCCATTTTTGTGATTAAAAATCACATTTCAGGATAAATCTGAAAAATGCATCTAAAACTAGACAAAAAGTTGGCATAGAGACAGTTACATCAAATTTATAGCCAATATAGGCAAAACTGGTCCAAAATTTCAAAAAATGTTAGAAAAAAATTTATCAGCAAAAAACTTCAAAAATTCGAAAAAGTTCAAAAAACTTTCAGCGATCAATCATCAGATCAACCGCTATAGTACCGCTAGCTTTACCAACAAAAATAATGTATACACAAAATAAGCAATGTATCGAATCGCAATCTCGAATAACTGGAACACACCAACGGCCATGCACAATCAATGACCAGCCGGCCGGCCGGGCGATCGACCAGCCGGCGACAAGACATAAAGTGCAATAATAACGGTTGGAACCGCGAAGCAAAAATTAATAATAAAATATATTTTCTTCTCTCCTTTCCTTTCGAGCAAGTCTCGAAGGCAAGGCAGAAGGGAAGGGAAGGCTCTCGCCTCTCCACTCCAGGAATTCGTATCATTATCGGCCGCCAATCAATCCACACCTTCTCACCTTCTGGCCTTCCGACCGATCGGCAGGCCAGAAGGAGAGGCCAGCCGGGTGGCAGTATTGGGAAGAAATAACGGTCGGGAGCAAGGCCAGAGAAGTGCCATTTTAAATGAGCGATACTTTGCTCGAGGCGATAAAAAACAAGGCCGGTTTAAGGAATAAACTGGAAGGAAAACAGTCAAGACGGAGTTCCGGAAGGCGTGGTCCGGGATCAAATTTGATAAAAAAAATTCCAGTAAAAAGTCGAAAAATAGTGTAAAAATCATCAAAAATTAAAAATCAAGAAATTTGGTTCGAAAAATTTTGCGCGAATTTGAATAAAATCCGAAATTTTCTACAATGTTTTCAAACAGAGTTCAATTATTTTTAACAAAATTTGAAACAAAAACGTAAAATCTTCAACTGAAAAATTAGGAAAATTCCAAACTCGAAAATTCTAAAAATTTCTCGATATAACGGGGCATACGACGAGGTATTGAAAAAACCGCTATTCTCGTGTACTATTCGGCCTGAAGGAGAAAGGGCTGTGGAAACGGGCTATAGAAAGTTGCTTGTCATTGAAAAGTTGCTTCTCGCTTGAGATCAGATTGTTATCTCGGCCAGACAGCCGGCCTGTGGCAGCCGTTTTTTGGGGCGGGAGAAAGAAAAGGCTTGTTTGGGACTGAAAAGACCAAAGGCGATCAGAGTTTTCGTAGCTTTTTCTGAGAGAAAAAAAGATACTGGAAGATTTGTTTTTTGAAATGCATTCATTGCAGAGAAATGCAACTTTTTTAGGCAAAAAAAATTATTTGGGCTAAAAATTTTGGCCAAAACCATCATTTTGGGCCAGAAAAAGATTTTCCAAATAAAAAGGTTTTTAGGACAAAAAAGTTGGAGGATTCTTGGGCAGAAAAAATTTGGTCCAAAAACGATTATTTTTTGGACAGAAAACGGATTTCTAGCACGAAAAGTTGCAATTTTGGCCAAAAAAGGCCATATTTCATCAAGTTTTTGCATTTTTTCCACAAATTGTTGTATTTTTCATCCAATTTTTCGTAAATTTTTTCATTTTTTCTTCAAATTGTTACATTTTTCCATAAAACTTTTTCATTTTTCGCCAAATCGTTACATTTTTTCATAAAATTATTGCATTTTTCCCAAAAAACTTCTCTCATCAAATTCCACACCTCCCACAACACATCTTTGCACTATTGCCTGCACACACAACATTCCAAAACAAAACAAAAAAAATTGCGCGGCTTTTAGTCCCGCGCGCGGAACTCAATACTCTCGACCAACTCAATACCTACTTTAATGTGAGGAAACTCGCAGAAAAAAGACGGGATCTTCTTCTCCGTTCTAGAAGGACACTAATCTGTTCATAAATTGACTAATTTCACTAATTCCCCGCCCGCTCTTCCACAGGAAAATTTTTCGGGCTCTCTTTTCCCAAAAATTTTGTGGCTCTTCCAGAAAATTTCTCTTCCCTTAGAGTTTTTTTTCTTTTCCCTCACTCCACAGCCCAAAAATCGGGCAAGTACCTCGCAAGAGTCCAACACATCCTCAATACAACACTCGTGGGGCTTAGCGCCGGCCATCGTGGACAATACTCTGCGCAGTGCGCACCTGGCTAGGGCCGCGCACTTGACTCCCGATTCAAGGATAATGACTCACTCTTATTCACTTTTCCGCGCGAATCTCATTTTTGTGAGTCGAATCGAGGATTGGTTTTGGGGGAAATGTGGAAAAAGAAACAAAAATTTGTTGCCGTTTTAAAAATTGTTACTTTTTGGATTCAGCTGGCAGAATGCCAGAAGCCAAAAAAGTTTCAGGATCGCTCCTGAACTCACTCATCTCCCAGTTTTTGCTGGCTGGCAGGAAGATAGGCAGAAGCGATAGGACACTGTTCTCGACTCCCAAAAAGACACACCTGTGCTCATACAGATAAGGCACTCACTTGAGATCGCCCGATTGCGTTCTCGACTCCAAAAATGACTCACTTGTGCTTAAGGTAAGGCAATCACGTGCCCCATGAGAAACCCTTCTCCCAAACTTTGGCTCGAGATCGCCCGAGGCGACTCCAGAGTTCATCCCTAGGCTCTCCGAGGAGACTCATCAAAAATGCCCAGAGGCGTTCTCGACTCCAAAAATGATTCACCTGTGCTAAAGGTAAGACACTCACTTCCCCAATGAGAAACCCATCTCCCAAACTTTGGCTCGAGATAACCTGCGGCTATTCCAGGATTCATCCCTAGGCTCTCCGAGGCGGCTTATCAAAAATGCCCAGAGGCGTTCTCGACTCCAAAAATGACTCACCTGTGCTCAAAAGGTTAACTCACTCCTCCAACTTCCCCAAAACTCCTCACTTCTCAAGCGCGAAATTGAGGAATGAGCCGCGCACAGGTGAAATCAAGTGGAATTCCACCTACCTGGGAATGTCTCAATACTTGAGGAAGACTTCCCCCCCCAAAAAAAAAACTTTCATTTCATAATTGCGCTCAAAAATAACAAAGGAAACTCAACCCAAATTTTGTGAATGGAATGATTCACTCCGCGAATTTTTCACTGCGCGACCATCCAAGACAAGTCATTCAAAAGCATGTGCTGGCGTTTTATTTTAAGACAGAGAAAGGGCAGAACTCAGGTGTGTCTTTCTTTCCATGCAATTGTTTTCGTTTTCTAAGGGGGAAAGGTAAGGAAGGTAAGGGGGAAAGGTAAGGAAGGTAAGGGGGTGAAAGTCAGGAGCCGAATTTGGGAGCGGGGAAGAGAGATCGTGTTACATTATTTTGAGTTCGTGAGAAAAATATTGGGAGTTCGCTTGAAGAAAAAAGTGTACAGTGGTCGGAATGTTGCAAAATGTGGAAGGGTTGCGAAATGTTATAAGAGTGCAAGTTGAAAAAAAGTAAGGAAATTTTTTTTTATTTTTAAAATAGTTAAAAATTGAGAAAATTTCATAAAAATGAAAATATTTTTTACTTGAAAAAATTCTATGAAATTTGAAAAAATTCATAAACAGTTGATAAAAATTGTTAGAAAATGAGCGAAGTTCTTAAAAATTGATAAAAATTCTCAAAAAATGTGAAAAATTCTGAAAAATTGAGAAATATTGTCTGTCTTTCTAAAATTTGCTCTTTTAACTTCCAAACTGTATAAAAATTTTAGAGAAATTTTTTTAAGACTGAGATAATCTAAACTTGAAATAACATAGAGAAAGGTAAAATATAAGACAGAAATGCTATGTATCCATATCAATTTCCGCCAAAGGCGCTCGCGCATTTCCGTTAGCGCTAATTGAGCGTAAAATCCTTCAAAGACATTTGGAACGGTGAATGGAATTATGATTTAAAAGGCGCAATGTTTGCGCATCCAAAGAAGGAAGATGCGCCCAATTTGCGCATTGCGATACAAATTTGCATCTGGGAAATTAAGGAACCATCCAGAAATATCCAAAACTTATAGAAAAATAGAAGAAATAGTTAAAAAATACACAAAAATATGGAAAAATATAAAAATATCAGCAAAAAGTAAGAAAATTTAGTATTCTTTCTGCCATTCTACCCGCTTTTCAGATTTTTTAGTAATATTTTCATATTTTTCTCATTTTTTTAGAGAATTTGCTAGAAAAACATACAAATTTTTCAAAAATATTTCTAGAATTGAGTAAAATGAGGAATGAATACAAAAAAGCTAAAAATGGCCCAAAAATAGCCAAAAACTCGATTTTTCTGACTCACGTTTCCGTGAAGAACATTCTAGAACGTTTACTATTCCAAGAAAAGCTTCTAGAACAATCTAGAACACGCAATCATATCAAAACGTCCTTAAACCGTTACATTCCTCCCTTTCTAAGCCCCAAACGTACAAAATAGTGCACTTTTCTCCAAAACATACACACAATTTTCAAACGCACACGAAAATGTGTGCGCTGAGTCATTCGAGAATGAAATAAAAGCAAGCCTCGCGGTGTATTGAAACTGTCCATTTTTGCCTTGCACAAACAAAGCGCACAGAATACCACAAAGGAACTGTATAAGACAACAGTTCGCGACAATAAAACTATAAAGCTAAGCTCATAAAGCTCGGGATTGGGCGCAAATATTTGTATAGTTTTGGTCTTTGAAACATAAATTGTTTTCAATATTTATTATTTTAGCCTGAAATTCGGCGTAAAAATTGAATAAAAATTGGTAAAAGCACAGAAAAAGGTCTGTGCTATATAAATTTTTAATATTCAATATATATTCAATATATAATTTAAAATTCTTCTGGAATGTTCCAGAAAAACTCTCTCAATCCAAAAAATGTCAGTTCCACTTAATGTCTTTCAGCTGGGAAAATACCGTACTTTCTTTAATATAGCCTTCCCCAAATAGAATTCCCTAATAGAATTCCCCTACAGAAAGAGAAATAGTATGTAAAAATGAGAGGTTAGAGAAATTTTTTCCCGAAATCTCGTAAATACAATAATCAATGCCCCGGGGCTATATGAGAAAAAAATACTGTATACCAGGGGTGGGCTTCGGGACGATTTTGAAATCCCGAAGACCGAATCCCGAATGGCCAAAAGTACCGAATTTTCCCGAATCCCGAATCCGAAGCCCACCCCTGCTGTATACCCAGACATACCGGAAATCCACGCGACAAATCAGAAATCTCATAAATTTCTAGAAGCAAGCAGATGTTTAAATGCCCGCCATTCACTGTCAATTTGGCGGGAAGCCAAATCCTGAGGCAGTCTAACCTTGAAGCGATGCTTGAAGGTTAGACTGCCTCAGGCATTGAATTGAGGCTATACCTCAATTTACGACTACAGGATAAATTTCCAGGAAGATCCGCGCAGCCCACAATACCCACCGAGGCTGGTCTCTGTTTGAGGTTGGAGGGAAGTCGCGCATCTTCCCGCCAATAAAATCCAATTGTTCAGGATTAAGAGCCGGATCGCGCAGGACAACCGGGTGACATGTTGCTATTCTGTCGCATAAAATCGACCAAGTTGCAAAGAGAAATGCAAATTTGGGTTTGAAATCGGAGGAAAAGAGGAAGAAGGTTTTATGGGATTGGGCGAAGAATGATTCATCCTGAAATTTTGAAAAAAATCAAGTACCCTAGTATGGAAAACAAAAACGTTATGCCACTCGCCCGGCAAATCCGGGTAAGGAAGTGAACGGTGACACTTGCTTGGTGACATTTGCTTAGGCGGGTCACTTTCCTAAGGTCATATGGCCAAAATTAACCATTTTGGTGTCACTGCCTTAGGGTGTGTGCAAGTTATGGGTCTGAAACTCCAAAAACGCTCGTTTTTGGCCATGGGACCCTAAGGAAGTGAGCCTTATCCTAAGGAAGTGAGCCTTATCCTAAGGAAGTGAGCCTTATCCTAAGGAAGTGAGCCTTATCCTAAGGAAGTGAGCCTTATCCTAAGGAAGTGAGTCCATCCTAAGGAAGTGAGCCTATCCTAAGGAAGTGAGCCTATCCTAAGGAAATAAGCCAACCCTAAGCAAGCGGTACCAATTACTTCCTTAGGCTCTCATCTACAAAATGAGCCTTTTAGGGGGTTATTTCATGAGAATCCCTGAAAGTTATGGCCCGGAATCGTTCCAGAGAAAAGTCTACTCTATTCAAAATGGGATTTGCCCTCTGGTTCCGGCCAAAAAATGCTGTATTTACCAAAAAGTTTTGCGGTGTTTTAGTTACAATTTTTTAGCCAAAATTTCCAAAAAAGCAAATCTAGCGAAAACCGCAACAAAAACCAATTCTCGCCCAAAATCCCGAAAAAAGAGGAGGTCGGGATCATTGGTCATGAGAACGAACCAGGCCAGAGCGATAGACTCACATCAGTTCGCTTCTCGCTATAGCCTGGAGGTAAAGGCCCAGCACATTCCTGGACCGCACCTGGCCTGCAACGGTGTGCTATCCGCCAGCCTCCGTCCACTCCCTCGGCCGCCTCCGCGACATGTCACCCACTCAAATCGTATATAAGGCAACATTCTGGAGTCAGAAAAGAAGGATAGGGTCTAGTGTCTGCCAGAGAAGCAGAGAGAATGGAGAGAGATAAAGTTAATTCTGAGTGAAGAGACATCCTTATGTTAAGAGATCAAAGATCAAATGTTGGCCCGTTGGATTGAAGGACAAAGGATTTTGAGATGTTCATTTGGCAAAGTGTTTTGCCGGATTTGATAATAATTTGAGAAACGTCTAGAAAATGTTTGAAAATTAAGTATTTTTGGACAAATTTTCCAAAAATTTTACGAAAAATTCAAATATTTGGCGCGAATTTGAAGAAGGATAGTGTCTAGGATCTGCCAGAGAAGTAGAGAATGATGAGAGATAAAGTTAATTCCTATTGAAAAGAGATCCTTATGTTAAGTGATCAAAGATCAAATGTTGGACATTTGAATTGAAGGATTTTGAGATCCTCGTTTGGCCAAGTGTTTTGCCGGATTTTTGGTTATCATAAACATAGCCTCAGGGGCTATTCAAAAATTCAGAAAAGAAGGATAGGGTCTAGGATCTGCGAGAGAAACAGAGAGAATGATGAGAGATAAAGTTAGATTGGTAAGAGATCCTAATTTAAGATATCACAGATCAAAGGTTGGATGTTTGGTTATCATAAACATAGCCTCAGGGGCTATTCAAAATTCTTCAAGACTGTACCAAAAGAAAAATTGTAAAGCTGGACCAAGATCTCGGCATAAGCGGTGCACTTATATCGAGACTCCAGTGTATTGATACAAAACGAAACACATTCTCAGAAAATCGGCTCAATACCCTTGCGCGGATCCTCGCTCCCAACCCTATAGTTAAAATTTGCTGCGCGAGATAAGTGACCCGTGACGGAAATGGAGATGATGAGAGGATTGGATGATTGCCCGCAGCGCTGTGCCGTTGCAGGAACGAGAGTGCAATACGGAGAAGACATTCCCAATATGGAAGGGAGAGAGGGCTGTGATTAACGGAACAGCCGGACAATGACCTTGTGGGTGGTCCTCCGGTCGGTTCGGAAAGACAAAAATTTTGTGGGTGAATTTTGGTAATAAAATATAAAACTGAAAAAATTACCGTTAGTTTACTTATTTTTTATGAGAAAATTCTGAAAGTTGGCCCAAAATTTGATAAAAATTTGAAAAATGCCCAGGAAATGTTTAAAAAATTAAGTGTTTTTGTAAAAATGTGATAAAAGTTCGAAAACCTAAAAATTTTGAAGAATATTCTAGGAAGAAAGTAAAATTTGTTCTCGAAATCTGCACGACAATATATAATAGGCGGTGATATAAAAAGTTCTAGAAGGTTCGAAAATGTTTTAAACTTCGGGAAATGTTAAATAAATATTGAATAATTCAAAAATGCGACATTTCCGATTGAATCTTTTGCCAACATTTTGGGAAAATTTGCAAATAAAAATGTTTCTAGAAGCTTCTCGATAGTTTAAAAATTATGCGAAAATATACAATAAATTCACAGTAATTAAAAATGCAACACTTCTGATTGAAATATTGGTTAAATTTTGCAAAAAAAGCTTCTGGAATGTTCGAAAATGAAAAAATTATCAAGAAATTGTAAAATATGTAAAAATTTATGATTGGAATTTTGTTTGCCAAACGAACAAATCCAGCCGCAATCCTATCCCAATCATAGCCCGAATCATTCGCCATTTTTGAAGGGAAATCCTCAAATTCCATTCAAAAATGTTTCTAGAAGATTCGATAATTTAAAAAATTTCAAAAAATATACGAAAAATGCTCGACAGTTAAAAATGCAACACTTCTGATTGAAATGTTGGATAAATTTTGAAAAAAGCTTCTGGAATGTTCGAAATTGAAAAAATATTAGAAACATTCTCAATTATTCCAAAAATTCCACTTCTGATTCAAATTGCAACTTTGTTTGGCAAACCAAACCAATCCAGCCCCAATCCCGAGAATCATTCGCCGTTTTTGAACGGAAATCCTCAAATTCCATTCAAAAACTTAATCAGAGCGCAAAAAAGCAAGGGAAGTGCTGAGCGTCACCGCCGCCGTTGACAAATAATCACATTGCGGAACAGTTAGATATTGTTGCATAATATGTCGGTCAGCACTTATGTGACATATTATAGCGGCGGCGGCGGTCACGCGACAAATCTGCGACCAAAGGGCAATAAAAAGAGGGCAATGGGCGACAAAAGTGATAGGTGACAAGTGAGGAACGCGAAACTTGAGGGCTTTTATTGGGAATGCGCAGCATTTTTTGTTTGAATTCATTCTTGTTTGAATTGAGAGTGCGAAGAAAATTAAACGAAAAATTGGATAAAAATGTGAGAAAAATGGGAAAAACTTAAAAAAATGAGATTTTGCCCAAAATGGTAATTTTTGCTTCTTTTACTGTTCCACTTTTTAATTTTTCCGACATTTTTGCGCATTATTCGAGTGTTTCAAAAACGTAGAGAAAAATTTCTAAACTACCGCTTTGGGTAAAAATAATAGTTTTGTATGTTAGTTTAGAGTTTTTTCAGTCAGGTTAGACTAAAAAAAGAAAAACCGCTCTTTTCCTATAAGGTTTTTTCGTGCGCTAAAAGTTTTTGGTATCTTTGTCCCTTCAAATATGCAAAATTTAAACATAAGGAGCGTAAAATTTCCTAGTGCGCAAGTACAAAGAAAAATTTTCGATCTAAGAAAATTTTTTCTCAGATTATCATGGCAAAAGGAATAGTGTTCAAAAAGTTCCTTTTCTAGAACTCTCTAGAATTCTCATTCAACCCTTGAAGGTTCCTAAACAAAATCTTCCACTTGAAACTCGAAGAAATGAAACAAAGTGTTTACTTTCCGCCAAGAGCAACAAAGTGAGTATCAAACAAACACATAAAATTTTGCTGCTTCAAGACTTGCGCGGGTCGATTCAGATTGAAAATTCTTTGAGCATTTTGAAAGTTTAGAGTCTAGGTAAACCCCCCCCCGGTAAAACCCCCCGCGGCCATTTTTGCCATAACTTTTTACTGGAACCTTCTAGAAGGATGAGTAATAGCTTAAATGGAAGCTAAGACTCTGGGATACAAATCGGTATATTACTTGCCACATCTCGATTCTCGAGATTTAATTATTTTTGTCTCAAATTTTCAACTTTTTTTGAAAATTCGAAAATTTGAGACAAAAATAATTAAATCTCGAGAATCTTGAATCGAGATGCGGCAAGTAATATACCGATTTGTAACCCAGACTCTTAGCTTCCATTTAAGCTATTACTCATCCTTCTAGAAGGTTCCAGTAAAAAGTTATGGCAAAAATGGCGAGCGGGGGGGGTTTACCGGGGGGGGGGGTTTACCCATTCCCGAAAGTTTATACTCTGACAGAGGACCCTAGTGGCTGGGTTTGATTTAATGATACAGCAAATACATAAAAAATTTCCCTCCTAACACTAGGGCTACGCAAGCATGGATTCTGGACTGGGGTTTTGTATTTTTCTTTTCCCTAGCCTAGTTTTACCACAGCGCTGTAGTCTCTACAGAATGGGTTGCGTTGTAAAGCAGACATGAAACACGTCTTTTCGACAGAGACAAAGGCATACACAAACCCATTCTCATGTCTGCGCTGTAATGCTCTTTGCACTGCAGACAAATTCATTTTATTTCATTTTGGGTTTAAACAAAGAAGAACAATTCTAGAAAGAAAATCAAAGCAGCACAGCGAGCTTTGTGCAGACTGGATTTACGAAATGGGTTGCTCGCTGGGTTTTGTAGAGAGCACTGGAATACACAAAACAAAGGAGAGACTGTGATTAAACTATAGACTGGGAAGAGAATAATACACAAAACCCAGTCCAGTTTCCATTCTTTGCGTAGCCCAGGCATGACAGAGGACCCTCGTGGCTGGGTTTGAATTGGCGCCTTGTTTGAAAATCGCAGTTTGCTTAAAGTTTTTAATGAAATGATTATCAAGCAAGGCGCGAATTCAAGACTGCTTATAACAAAATGCCACGTTCCATGATATCCTTGAAAAAAACACAAAAACCCAACTTTTATAGACAAATCAAATTTGTAAAAATATCTGCAACATCCAACTTTCATAAAATACGAATCAAATTAAAGCGAAACTATTGACAAAAACTATAAACAACAAATAAAAACAAAAATCCAAACCCTGTCCTTGATTTGCACTATTACAGACCAACCAGTCTCCTGGATACTTCAGCGATCCCGGGCAAATCCTGCTTCCAGCCAGCACTTGTCCTGGGATACTCTGCTTCAAAAGCTCAGGAAGAAAGCCTGGAATGCGCATCGAATGCACACATTCCATTCACGAGCAGACAAGACTCTCCAATCGAAAAAGACAATCAAAATCAGCGCAATTGGCCGCTAATCAACTCACCTTCTTCAACCTCATTCATCCTCAATCGACGCATCTTCAATCGAACGTAATGAGAAAACAATAGAGAAGGGAGAGAGAGGGCAGAGAAAAAGAGTGAGACCGTTAGAAATAAAATGCAATGGAAGATTTAACGTGGGCCAATTAATTGAAGTGAATGTCATTATTTTGGGGGAGTTGCGCCTCGGATAAAATATAAAAAGGCTCATAACGTAGCCTAGCCTTAAGGTTAGCCTAAGGGTGATGGCTCAAAATTTTCCTAGGCTCTAGGCGAACAAGTTAAGCTAGACATTGCATAAGGTTCCAAGCTTAAGCTTGAACTTAAGCTTAAGTTTGGTCCCAAAAGCCGTGCGATCAAACACCTTTAGGCGTGTGATCACACCCTTAGGCTTACGCTTTAGTTTAGGCTTAGGCTGCGGGGCAAGGGACTTAATCTTAGGCTTGGGGCTTTAGGCGAACAACCGTTGCTTAGGCAGTTACGGCCTTTTTTTGTTATCCGAGGCGCATTGATTTCCGAGGCGCATGGATAAACTTTTTTGGTGAGAAATTTTGTGACGAATTTTTGTTGCGAATCGTGAAAGAAATAGTTTTTTTTTGCAAAAATGACATTTTTGTCATAAAAACTGTCCTTGTACCGTTTTTGTTTCCGGAATTTGGATGTCTTGCATCAAAGACAGTTTGAAAAAATGTACCAATTGTGTTTTTTGTATTTATTGTGACAAGAAAAATTTTACTTGAGTCAAAATAATAACGGAAAATATGCGAATAGAATATAACTGTGAATGTAATATGAACGTTGACAATGATTGTATCGCAATCACAAAATCAGAGATGTCAGTATCTATGACAAACTATAGTATAGTTTTGTAAACTCTAGTATAGTTTAAAACAAAATCGTTTTTAATCGCTCTCTTATTTAAACAAAGAAGTATAAGAAAGCTGATAGTTGGTCCCGCCACGAAAATATGGAAAACCGCTATTTTCCTCAAAAAATGACCATTTTTGCTCAAAAATGACCCAAAAATGCCCATTTTTGGCGCGATACGAAAAAACCAATTGCAGATTCGGAATCAGCTCGTCAAAATACCCCTAAAAACATGTTTGGCAGAAAAAATTTCCGTATTTTCAAGAAATTGATTTTTTTCGAAAACCATGTGGTCCCCCTGTGGTCAAAAAAATCAATTTTTTTCGGATTTTTCGGAAAACATGTTTTTAGGGGTATTTTGATGCGCTGATTCCGAATCTGCAGTTGGTTTTTTAAACAAAGAAGTATAAGAAAGCAATCGAAAACTATTTTGTTTCTAAACCATACTATAGTTTGTTACACACTCTGTCTTCAATGTCTTTCGGGAGCTGCTTTCCAATCCATCCCGAAAGTCCATCTTCGAGCCATTTCGGGATTTTGTCTAAAATTCGTTCCGGAACCTTGCCGATTTCTTTCCATTTGTAAAACTTCTTTCTTATCTAGACAAAAATGATAGCATTATTCAAATTCTTGAGATAGAAGGGGAAAATGGGATTTTCAAATTTGGAAATTTTCAAATTTGTTTGCACCCGGATTTTCCAGAGTACTGAATATGAATCTGGGAACTAATTTAAGACTGGACCACACACGTCGAAGTTACATGCCCGGAGGGTATTTAAGGGTTCCAGTCCTCTTCCAGCGCTGATTTTTTGCATCCGGGGGTTTTCTGGAGTGCTGAATCCGAATCTGAAGTCAGATCCGGTATTCATTTTCACGAGATCATATCAACTTATTAGTCTCTAACATAGGATCACAAGTTATCTCACCTTTTCCCTGTGCTCGTGTTCCATTTTTCCAGTGTCCAATCCTTTGTCAAAGCCATGTCGAAGAAACACACCACCGAATGTTTTCGCCAACGCTGCTATCAAGGCTGTGGTGTATTCCCCATTCACTTTTTGCCATTCCAATGCCATTGCTTGAGTTATTATTTTCGGCATTCCTGAAATTGTTCTGCGCGATCAGTTAGAAAGTGTGAGGAAACGGAAATTTGTATGAAAAATTCTTTAAAAAACTAAAAATGTTGCCAAATTTTAGTAGCTAGATTTGATAGATCATTGTGTTTTCTGGAAAGGAATCATATGGTATCGTAGGGTATGGACCAAGTACGGTATGGTCCAAGCCATACGGTATTCGACAGTTATTTTTATGGCTCAAAAAGTATGAAATTTAAACCGCCCAAAGTTAAGAGGTCAATGATCAATGTTCACTGATCACTGATCACTAGGGCAAGGATTTTTAGGTCTTTTCCTAAAAAACCTAAAAGACCTAAACAGACCTATTTTGGCCTTTTTGGGAAATTTTAGGTCCGATCCTATTTTGCATAAAATCATAATTTTATGTTCCTAAAAACGGCATTTTATCAGGTTTTACAAAATTTTCAAAAAATTGGCACTTTTTTTCAATTTTTGTGGAAATTTTTTACCTTTGAGGCTTTTCTGTGAAAATTTTTACTTTTTGGTATTTTTTGTGTAACATAAAAAATTTTTTCATTTAAATCCAAATTTTAGCGCCCAAAGTCAAAATGCGCCAAATTCGGAAATTTGAACCGGAATATTCGAATAATTTCGCCAATTAAAGTGAACATGGTTAAAAATGTGTAAATTTTTAATAGCTATGCTATAAATACTATATATTTCCAAAAATTACGGTCTTAGAATAACTTTTTTGGTGTAATTCGGTCCTAAAATGACCATTTCGGTCATTTTAGATGGACCTAAAATGGCCTTTTTTGGGACCTAAAATGCCCTTTTTTGGGACCTAAAACGGCCTTTTTGGGACCTAAAATGCCCTTTTTTGGGACCTAAAACGGCCTTTTTGGGACCTTTTTAGGATCATAAAATGCGATTTTTGGGACCTAAAAAATCCTAGCCCTACTCATCACTTAACTTTAGAAAAACGCATGCTTACCGTCATACTTCCGTTTTGTCGTCGTTCTCTCAGCAGGGTTTGGTCTCGCCGCTGGAGTCTTCACGCCTCCTGGCTCACCTAAACATACACGAATTGAGTTAAGACTTCAACTGATGAGTCATCATTTTGGTTTTTATTTTTTTCAATTTTCTAGAAATTTTTTGAGCTAATAAATGCTCCTTATAAGGCTACAATATTTGTGCGTACCTTCATGCTTCCGCTTTTTCGCCTTTGTCTGAACCACCACCGGATTACCTGCTACGATTCCCGTAACACCTGAACACACTCTGTCTTCAATGTCTTTCGGGAGCTGCTTTCCAATCCATCCCGGAAGCCCATCTTCGAGCCATTTCGGGATTTCGTCTAAAATTCCTTGTGGAAAGCCAGATTCTTTCCATTTGTTGAATTTCTTTCTTATCTAAACAAAAAAAAAGATATCGGTAGTCATATTCTCGAGATAGCAAGGAAAAATGGAATTTCAAATTTGGACCACCCAAATTTGAAGCTGTGCCCTGAAGCGTTTTCGGTCTTGAAGAGATTTTTTTGGCCATTCCAAGTCACTCAAGAACAAAAAAAATTTGCACCCGGAGATATCTGGAATTCTGAATGGATGAGTAATAGCTTAAATGGAAGCTAAGACTCTGGGCTACAAATCCCTAAATACTAAGCGGCGTCGTGCGTGTGTATGCCGCGCCCAAATTAGACTTTCACTTCGGCACCTTTCCATGGATATACCGGGGCGAGTGATAGCTCATTTGAAAGCCCTGAGGCTGCTGATCCCGAATAAAATATCAGAACCAAAATTTGAATATTTGAATTCGCGCCAAAACCGGAAAACGTGTTTTAAAGGGTTTTGACCTGGGGAAGTGATGTTTTTTATGTTCCCAATCGATTTCTGAGGCGATTCTGGACATCTTTGCGTTTTACACTTTTTGGTTTGGCGCATTTTTGAAAAAAAGCCACTTTTTGGCCAAAAAATTGGGTTTTTTGATGCAATGTGTCTACGGGTCTGATTTTTGGCACCCGGGGGTTTTCGGATGCGCTGATCACGAATCTGACGTCAGATTCGATATGTGTTCTCACGAGGTCGTGTTATTCTCACCAGGTCTCTCACGAGGTCAGAACAACCTTACTCCCGAACAACAGCTGTTGAGGGCCGAAGGCCCGAAATAGTCTCATGCTGCTCTACTCCCGAACAATCCTTTTTTAAACTGGAAAATAGCAAGGGCATACTGATATAGACTCCCCGCGCGTTAGCGCGCTAGTCAGTATATTACTTGCCACATCTCGATTCAAGATTCTCGAATTCTCTTAATTATTTTTGTCTCAAAATTTCGAATTTGCAAAAAAATTAAATCTCGAGAATCTTGAATCGAGATGTGGCAAGTAGTATACCGATTTGTAGCCCAGAGTCTTAGCTTTCATTTAAGCTATTACTCATCCTTCTAGAAGATTCCAGTAAAAAGTTATGGCAAAAATGGCGAGCGGGGGTTTTTTACCGGGGGGTTTACCCATTCCCCGACACGAGTTATTTGTCAGAATGGAGATTGTGGAAATTCCCCTGGAATGCTGAATAGGTACAATCAGGTATGAATCTGAGGATAAGTTTAAGAAGGACCACACAGGTAGGGTTTACAGATTTTTGCACCCGGAGGTTTTTGGAATGATGAATCCGAATCTGAAGTCAGATCCGGTATTCATTCTCACGAGATCATATCTAGTCTATCCCTCTAAGGCGCACCGTTTCCGTGGACCCGGAAACGGATTTCCCGTTTTTGAGGCTCCCGGACCCCAAAGTCGTGAGAACCCCCCAAACCCATGATTTTAGTGGGTTACCAATATCCGATTTGGGGTGGTCCTGCCACGAAAATTGAAAAAACGTCATTTTTTCAGTTTTGGGTGGTTTTTACAGAGGAAATTTTCTCCTCGCGGCTCGGATCCGAGCGTGCGATATACCAATCGCTTCCTCTCGGTGAGAGCTCTCGATTGGTACCGGTCTCACTGGGAACATTTGCTTTTTCCGGAAGATATGGCTTCCGGAAATCCGGAAAATCCTAGATTTGGGTTGTGGTCCGCGCCTTCTTGTCAAATTACCGTAAACTCTCTAATTTAACCCAACGTTTGTTTTACCCCCCTCTAATTTTGCCTTCTTATCAAATTACGGTATGCCTTCTTGTCAAATTACTAGCCTGCAGCAGTTATTCATAAGTTGTCTCACCTTTTCCCTGTGCTCGTGTTCCATTTTTCCAGTGTCCAATCCTTTGTCAAAGCCATGTCGAAGAAACACACCACGGAATGTTTTCGCCAACGCTTCTATCAATTCTTTGGTTATGAGCCCGTTCACTTTTTGCCATTCCAATGCCATTGCTTGAGTTATTATTTCCGGCATTTCTAAACTTTTTTGAAAAAATTTCCCCAACTTTGAAAATTTAAGCCACAAAATAAAAAATTTTCACTATAAATTTGACACATTTTGCTAGAAAATAAATGTTCTAGTTTTATCTATTGAAAAAATTCAAATTTGGACCACCCATGTTAAATCTAAGGCTGGACCACACACGCCGGAGCTACATGCCCGGAGGAAATTTAAGGATTCCAGGCCATTTCGAGCGCCGAATTTTTGCACCCGGGGCTTTTCCGGAATGCTGAATCCGAATCTGAAGTCAGGTATGGTATTGAGCATTAGAAAAGACCCATAGTCCCCCAATATAAAGGCTCCACGGAGCTGTTCCCGAGTTCGCGGAGCTGTTCCCGAGTTAGCGAAATCCCACTGTTCCGGGCAAGTGATACCTTAAAATGACCGGCATAAAATTCTAAGACATTTTGGTCCCACCTCCCCCTGGATCCGAGCAGCGCACAGAAAGTTACAGGTGCGCGAAATTCGGGATTTTGCACACGATTTCGGCGCCTGTGCCTCCATGGCCGAGTGCAATGGGGCGCAGGCACCAGCCCGCCGATGAAGGTTCGGTTCCGCGCGGGTGAAATCGTTTTTTGACACGGGGATTTTTGCCCCCGGGGGTTCTCGGGTGCGGGGAATCCGAATCCGGGGTCAAAAAAATTCTAGGAGTACCCGCGGGGTGCGAAAAAAATTTTTCAATTTTTTAAAATCTCTATATTTGGCGACAAAGCCGCGGCGCACACTAACTAGTTTCAATATTGTTACCCAATTCTGACACTTACTCATACGCTGCCCAGCGTCGTCCTTTACCATTCCATAATCATTCGCGACTTTTCGAGATCGTACGTCTTCGATCTTCCACCTGAAGCCCAAAAGTCCATAAAACTCGGCGTTTCGCTCGACCGTTTCCAAAACTATTCTCGTCACTCCATCCGGGACAAAGTCTGTGAGAAAGCGGACAATCAAAGCCTTCTCCAAGTCTTCAGTGTTGGCCTTTATTCTGTTTACCGTTATTTGGTTTTTGAGGGCTCGATTCTCGAGGTTCTCGTGCTGGAGGTACCCGACAATATCGAAATCGCCTTTCATTTTCATGTAGTACCACAGGTACCAATTCTCACTGCCATCGTCGTCCTTTTCGATGCGGTGTTCTTGAGTATCGCCGACCAATGTTTCATAGTCACCTGAATCATGCTAATAGCTTTGCCAATAAAGGTTGACTTACCTTTTGGAAAAGTGCATTCCACCAAAGTGAATAGGAGCAATATGGAAATTAGCAACAGAGACATCTTCCTGGAATATAGGTATTGCCTTTTTTGTAATTGAAACCCTGGGGGTTTATTTTTTAATTACCCTCCTAAGGGAGTTCTATTGGAGAAGTTCTTCTCTAACCCATACTATTTCTTTTTTTAGTGGAGAGGGACTTCAATTAGTCTTACAAGGAACAGTCACCTGGTGAAACGCTCACCTGGGGAAGCGTGATGGCTAGGAATTTACCCCACCTTGCGGGCATTCAAACGGTACCAGACTTTTTTCCCCATGCACCTTGAAAAAAAATTTTTCACGTTTTTTTGCTACCAGGTGAAAAACCCTGAAAAAAATTTTTCAGAGTTTTTCACCTGGTAGAAGAAGACGAATATGACATTATTTTTGCCACTTTCATAGACAAAAACGGCCGAAAACGGCCTCTGAAGTCGGATTTTCTCGCATTTTCCTTGTAAAAATCCAATTTTCCGTATCAGGCTAACTTTTTTTTCAAGGTGCATGGGGAAAAAGTCTGGCACCGTTCGAATGCCCACAAGTTGGGGTAAATTCCTAGCCATCACGTTTCCCCAGGTGAGTGTTCCTTGTGAGTGGATATGCACAGCTTACCGTTCCTTGTTAATTATTAATTAAATTTATCTTTGAAGATATATTTTATAATTTCGGGAGGGCCCTATGAATAAATTGACAGCCCTCAAATTTTAGTAAATGGTGTGGCTTGCTCGCTCTCATGTCACCAAAGGACAGATCCCAAGATATCGATTTCTTACGTGGAAATATATCGAAAACAATGTCGTGGCGAACGAGATTTTCGATTGGCTTTTTTGCTCCAAAAATGGTGCTTAATCTTTTTGTCGCTTATTTTTTGCTCCAGATACAAATTATCAAAAATCGGTTCTATATTTTCGGAGACATCTTCCTGGACAACACGTATTATTACCTTTTTTTACTAATTGAAGCCCTGGGGCTTTATTTGTCAATCACCCTCCAAAGAGTGCTTCTATTGGAGAAGTTCTTCTCTAACTCATACTATTTCTTTTCTCTAGTGGAGAGAGGGCATCAAATGAAGGGCTACAATTATTTTTGAGAATGAAACTTACCTTTTAGACAAATTTTGTACCAAATTTTTGTTACAAAATCAAATCTTTTTGCTATAAAACAATATTTTCCAGAACATAAATTTCAAGAGGGCCCTACGAATAAATTGACAGCCCTTGTCGCAAGCCGGGTTGGAAAGCGATTACGATATAGGTCCAAAGGGAGTATGAACCCGAAAAGCACTTTCGGAAGATGGGGAAGCCTTTTAAGTAACTTTTAAGTCAACTGGGTAGTGCGGCCGAAAAATACAAATACAGGAAAGCAAAATGACCTCTTAGCTCCAAGAATTAATTGACGCGCGAAGAAATACGTGTGAAATACAACCAAACTTTAGAAGCTTGGTGAAGAACAAAAGTGTGAAAGTAGGAAGTTTATTTAGGGAAAATTATCACAAGACATGTAACAGTAATCTTGATCAAAGCGAATTTAGGGAAATAGGATTGAAAGTGAACTTTCAATCAAAGTCCGACACAAGTGGTTTGGTCTGGGAGCGATCTAGAAAGCGATCAAAAATGGGGAGTCAAAATCGCGATTCAAGAAAGTGGATATAAGAATATGAAGAATGAAAGATTTTAGAAGACAAGTGATTTAGCCCATAAATTTGGCCCTTTTATAGCGCTGGAAAGGACCCGCTCCTCAATTGAGATTGTCGGCGCAGTCCGCGACGCCAGGTCCGATATATAGGGGATATAGGAGATATTTTGGTAAAATAAATTGACAGCCCTCAAATTTTAGTAAATGGTGTGCCACGTCCGCTCTCATGTGACCAAAGGACAGATCCCAAGATATCGATTTTTCACGTGGAAATATATCGAAAACAATGTCGTGGCGAACGAGAAGTTCGATTGGCTTTTTTTGCAAGATGGACTCGGGTCTCAATCTTTTTCTGGCAAATTTTTTTGCTCCAGGCTATGGCTCCAAAAATTCAGGTTACCCAAAATTAGTTACCCCCTAGTCTCACGCCCTAAAATTGCTACATGCCCCAAAATTTGGGGAAAAATCACGTGTTGGCTAAAAAATTAGAGTCCGGACTCTTGAATTTTTCAGTTTTGCTACTACCGTATTTCCTTTAATATAACCCCGGGGGTTATATTATTTCAATACCACTCTAGGAGGTATCTAATATAGAAGGTTCAATTATAGGGGGCTGATATTAGAGAAAAATACGCTATATTTTGGTCACAATATATTTATTGGCTTTAATTTTTTGGTTTAGTCTATTCAAGCAAGCCGCGAAAATTTTCCGGAAAAATCAGAAAACGAAAGTTGCGGAAAAATAAGAAATGAAAAAACAAGAAAACTGATCCGAACACTCTTGAGTCTTGCACTCTTGAGTCTTGCACGACTCTGCTCTGATGAATGCAATCACCTTTTCTAAAAGATTTCACCTTGATGAACGAGCAAGGGCTGGCCAGGCAGGCACCTGCTTGCTCTTTGGAGGCATACCTGCTCTTTTTCAAGCCATTTCCAAGATGGCCAGTTTTCAATTTATTTTTCGCGCATCGATTTTTATCGTTCGTTTATTTCTCCCAAAGTAAAGTTGGCCATCTATAGAGGATGAACTCTACACTATATGGATGTGCCGAAAACTTTCCTTTTCATCACAAGGAATCATTCAAAAAGAATCAATTTCATCACACAGGATCGAGGAATCATGCCGGAAGTGATTTAAAAGATACTATTATCAGAAACCAGTGGGAATGGGCGTTTGAATTCGCGGGTTGTTAGAGCAGGCGCAGTAGTGGATAAGCGTGCCTTGGCATGCAGGCTAAGGCTTTATAAGGCATTTAAAGACAATATGATGGAACCCTTGGATAGTAAATCGGCCCCGCTGAACCCTGACTTGAACTTTGACCTTTGATTTTCGAACTTTTTCCTTTAAATCCTGGAAAAATCCATAATTTAAAAAGAAAAGTTCAAAAATCAAAGATCAAAGTTCAAATCTGATCCCGAATTTGGGTTCAGCGGGGCCGACTTACTATCCAAGGGTTCCATCATATTGTCTCGAAATGCCTTATAAAGCCTTAGCCTGCATGCAAAGGCACTCTTGGCATGCAGCAACAACCCGCTAATTCGATAATAGTAATGCTGTCACCAAATATAGAGTCATCGTTTAATAAAAGGCATCTATTTCATTTTTATAAAGTAGACGAGAAGGTTTTGAGACTAAGTACAAGAGTATGTGACTACAATTTGTCTGAAGTCAGCAAAAGTTACTCCTGAGGTAAATTTGTTGCGTAGAATCAAAATTTGATGTTATTTTATGCTCGGAGTATGTGGTTATGGCCATAATTAGGCCTCTCCTGCGCGACTGGTACCGGTTTCAGCCCTCTGTGGCCCCCTTTCCCCAAAAAATATAAGCCATTTTATCACTCTCGTGGCGACGGCCGCGGGTTTTCCCTTCTCGAAAAATTTTGGCAGAAAAGAGCCACATTTGTGAGTCACAAATGTGGCCATATTTTTTTTTGGCAAATTTTAGCCACAGTGAAAGCATACCCAAAATGGCCATTTTTTGACACAAGTCCCGCACAAAGGGCCAGAAAATGGCACTTCCGACAAAAATTACCTTTTCTACCCCCTGTTTGCCGTCGAGTTGGGTAAGAAAAGTGCACTAAGAAGCTCTACGTGGATTTGCACTATGGTTGGCAGAATCGGAATCCAAAGGAAAGCCTTACCATCTTTACCAAGAAATTTTGTATGCCACTATTGGCTACAGATGATAGATTGAATAGTACTGGTCTAGCGTCGTCAAAGGCATCCTCCGTTCGCATGTCAGCGAAGCTGCGCAGCTCTTCCAGAATAGTTCTCACATACGATTTGAGTCGTTCATCAAAAGCATTTCCCACAAAAGCATTTCCCACTCATATTACACACCTGTTGATTCTTGACAGGTACACAATGGAATGTTAACATTTGTGGAGACAAAGAGATATTTGTGGTACAGACGTCACTTTCTGGAAAAGGAATTCTTTCAAAACATCCCGGGAATCAGTGTTTTGAAAGGATGAAATCCACGGAGCTGCGAGGACGCGCATTGATTTTGGGGGAAATGGGATGGCGTGCAAGCTTCGACCAACTTTGAACTCAGTAGAAATTATATGGTCCGGAGTGCTTCTAGGTGTAAATAAACCTAGAATGTTCTAGAACCTTTTCTGAATATCTTTAATTCGCGCCAGAGATATATGTGTTAACGCTTATTTTGTAGCCAAGTCATTGGCATTTTGTTTAAGAAAAAACAAAAATGGTCATTGCTGAATCGGAGCTCGATCTCTTCGCTTTCCCTGCAAAATTGCACTAAACGAAACGTCGTTTTCCCCTTTTCTGGGACGCTCGGGCTGATATTTTTTAACAAAATGTAAAATTTTTACTACAAAATGTGCGTAAACACTTATATTTATGGTGCGAATTTAAAAAAGTTTAGAAAAATACCAGGCCTTTCAATAGATTATCCACTCTCATGGATTTAGGTGACAATTAGGTACTGATTCAGAAAATCCTCTAATTACTCACACACGTTCTGGCTGAGTTAAAAACAAGTTGACGCTATTGACGTCAGAAACTGCGCGAGCTTTGCATCCTTTGAAATTGCATCGCCAATACCACTTTGATTTGTCTGAGCTGGCTTTGTCGAATCGGAAAAGGAATCCGTTTTACGCTTCAGCGAGAGGCTTGCGGCGATATCTCTGGCGCGAATTAAAGATATCCAGAAAAGGTTCTAGAACATTCTAGGTTTATTTACACCTAGAAGCACTCCGGACCATATAATTTCTACTGAGTTCAAAGTTGGTCGAAGTTTGCACGCCATCCCATTTCCCCCAAAATCAATGCGCGTCCTCGCAGCTCCGTGGATTTCATCCTTTCAAAACACTGATTCCCGGGATGTTTTGAAAGAATTCCTTTTCCAGAAAGTGACGTCTGTACCACAAATATCTCTTTGTCTCCACAAATGTTAACATTCCATTGTGTACCTGTCAAGAATCAACAGGTGTGTAATATGAGTGGGAAATGCTTTTGTGGGAAATGCTTTTGATGAACGACTCAAATCGTATGTGAGAACTATTCTGGAAGAGCTGCGCAGCTTCGCTGACATGCGAACGGAGGATGCCTTTGACGACGCTAGACCAGTACTATTCAATCTATCATCTGTAGCCAATAGTGGCATACAAAATTTTTTAATGAACCACCATTCCAAAATGAGAAAATTTTCGCCTGCGGCGCTATTTGGATACCAATTCTCCTCCAAGTATTTATAAAAATAGTGCAAATCAAAGTTCCCAGCCCTGATTCCGATTCTGCCAACCATAGTGCAAATCCACGTAGAGCTTATTCGTGTCACAATTTGTGACACGAAGAAGCTCTACGTGGATTCACAAGCCTCTGCGGAGTGTGAGACCGAAAAATTTTGGCAGAAAAGGGCCACATTTGTGACTCACAAATGTGGCTCTTTTCTGCCAAAATTTTTCGAGAAGGGAAAACCCGCGGCCGTCGCCACGAGAGTGATAAAATGGCTTATATAGGCCATTTGTGGGGGGAAAGGGGGCCACAGAGGGCTGAAACCGGTACCAGTCGTCTTCTCTCGCCGAGAGGAAGCGATTGACGTACCACACGCCCAAATCCGAGCAGCGATGCGAAACTTGCCCTTTTACGTAACTCACGTAACTCACGTTTTCACGTATGTCACCCCCAATTCTGACATTGACATCCCCCCTAAAACACTGGGGGTACACTCACCAAACAACTTAGAGGAACCCGATATAGAACAGCTAAAAATCGCCGTTTTGCGGGAAATGGTTCCAAATTCACGCGTACTGATTTACAAATGACTGAAATGAGTCAGAACAAGTAGGGCTGGCAAAATGCACTTATTTGGATCGCCTACTTAAACGAGACTTTTTGGGCTATCATTTTGTTACACAGTTTTTATAGTTTGGCTATATAGGCAAAGGACTCGAAAATTTCCTCGGTATTCAGTTAGTTAGTGCGGAAAACTTTTGTGCATCGGTCCATAAAAACAAAGGACCCAAAAAATTTCTCAGTATTTGAATTTGCTCACCTGCATTGATCAAAATTCACATTCTCATTCTCGAATTCATAACTTTTCCTTTATAGCAACGAATCAAATTTTTGATAAGAGTCGAGAATTTACCTGCATCCAAGTCAATACTTTTTACCTGAAACCAATCCGATGGAATTTCGAACCGTTTCCGTTATTATTCTCTTCAACGGACTTCTCCTGTTAACAATTTTTGATGCCGGAGGCGATGCGACCACTTGCGTCGAGATGTGCTTCACTACGCTCCAGCCAAAAGATGGTTCTCATCGCGCTCTAAAACAAGCACTTAACCTTCGCGCGCTGTGGTGCCATATCATGAAAAAGGAATGCCCAAACGAATGCGCTCAGGTGTGCGCGAAGAATTGGGAAGAAGAGTCGGAAGGTAGCTACGGGTCTTCAAGTGCAAGCTCAAGTGGTGAGGACTAGTTCAAGTGGTGTCGACTAACTTTTGGATTAGAAACAATTTCTATGCACTGCGTGTGGCCTACAAGGTTGGACTGTAATATGTTTGTATGATATATCATATAAGCCTTGTAATAAATAAAAATGACGAGCGCAAAGAAAGCATCGGATTTCCTGGATTTCCGACAAAATTGTCAGATGATAAAAGTTTAAGTTTACACATTTTTCTTACTTTGACAAAGGAAGACTTTTTATGAAGACGTTTTGTGAAGACGGCTTGCACTTTAAGGCAAGACGGCTTGCACTTTAAGGCAAGACGGCTTGCACTTTAAGGCAAGACGGCTTGCACTTTAAGGCAAGACGGCTTGCACTTTAAGGCAAGACGGCTTGCACTTTAAGGCAAGACGGCTTGCACTTTAAGGCAAGACGGCTTGCACTTTAAGGCAAGACGGCTTGCACTTTAAGCCCAAAAACTTGCGAAGATGTATGCCAAAAATGGAGCGAAGAGATCCCTAAATAGCAAGATGCGTGAAAACTGCAGGCTAGCAAGGGTGTATGGGTCTTCAAGTGCAAGCTCAAGCGGTGACGACTAACTTTTCGGTTATTAACATTTCTCTTGCTCTGCGTGTGGCCATCGCGTACGACACTAATTCTGTAAAGATAAGGTCACTATAGCTTTGTTGCTACCATTTCAAAAAAAAATGTACCTTTTTTACCATATCAGAAAATTGGTTGCATTTTCGTGATCAGCGTATGAAAATCCCCAAAAGCAATACTTGCCGAAAAATTTTGAATCTTTTTCAAAAATTGATTTTTTGACCCATGTAGGGGACCACATGAAACTCAAAAAAATGGCGAATTTTTTCTGCATAAAAATTTATTCTGGTATTATTAATTAAAAATGGGCATTTTTGCTAGAAATTTTGCAGTGAAACTGAAAAAAATTTTTTAAAACTAGTTTTGACCCTTCGAATTTGTGGTTTTTTGGGCACCTGCAGATCGAAATAGGCTAATTAGCAAATGAGTCATCGCTCTCTGTTGTACTCTAGTCGAATAAATAAAAAGCGCACTTCTCCGTTTCAGTCAATTTATACCGTTTATCAAGACACATTTTATCGAGCGTCGACTGTATTCATTCGTTTGAGCTGCACAGCGGTACTTACCTGAAATTATTGCGATATTTAGAGTTACATCCACATATCTGTTCTAGTTCATTTAAAATTTCATTTGAAATATTAGGTACAGGGTTTTTTACCGGAAAATCGAGGGTCCGGAAATTTTGCCGATTTCACCTATATAGGGGTTTTTCGATGCGGGGAATCCGAATTTGTAATCAGATTTTAGCCGTTTAGCCCAGAAAATTAGAAAAGCTATTATTCCCTTTAAGAATGTTCCATTTTGGCAAAATGGCCCAAAAGCCCGTTTTTGACGCGATACGTAACCATTCGCATGCATCTCTGTTGTAATCTAGTTGAATAAAAAAGCGCCTAATCATCGTTTCGCAGTCAATTTCCATACGTTTATCAAAAATCGATTTCTTTTCGAAAACCATGTGGTCCCCCCTATGGTCAAAAAATCAAATTTTTTCTGATTTTTCGCAAAATGTGTTTTTAGGGGTATTTTGATGTGCTGATTCATTTAAAATTTCATTTGAAATAGTTCAGAAGGTAGTCCAAATAGTGCATCAAGTGCTTATACTGCGTATTGACGCGAACTGTCAGAGCTACCTATTCAACTTACTTTTGCACACCTGCTCTATATCATTTGAAATGGTATAGAAGGTAGCTGAAATGGCTTAGAATTTTTAAAAACCAAGCATACCTGTCTGACCTTTACTTTTGATTTGCTCTTTTACCTTCAAAAATATTGAAAGTTTTTAAACCGAAGCTATTATGACTTTCCCAAAAACCGTTATTTCCATGATTTTCGCCGGAAGCGTTCTCGCATCGATTTTAAGCGCAAAGAAATCACCGGACCCTGTGGATTTGCGACCAGAGTATTGTCGTGGGATAGCTTATGAGTGCAAAAGCAAATATCACGGCCAGAAAGCTGTGGCTTCAAGCAAGGAATGCACTCTCTGTCCGAAAACTTGCGCAGAGGCCTGCGAACAGTATCGCGCAGTGATCCCGAAATGGCAAGCTGAGTATAAACTTTATACTCAGCTTGCCATTTCGGGATCACTTTGTCATCATAGTCATCATCCTGCATGTTAGCTTTATACTATAAAGCTAACATGCAGGATGATGACTATGATGACAAAGTGATTAGGATGACGCAGGGTATGGGTGACGATGACGATTCAAGCTTGGGATCATCAAGTTCTTCTTCGTGACGTCTGTTCTCGGGCCAGGTGACATGCTGCTTAGCTGCGCAGTTGTAAAAGTTCAATAATGTTTCTATTTGACATTTGTTTATGACTTGTTCGAATTGTTTGTATCGGAAAATGATACATTTTTAATAAAAACGTGAAAATATGTGTGACTTTTTGACAGTATGTGAAAGCAACGCTAAAGTGAAACCGACAAAAGAAATGTTTATGGTGTCAGGCCTCTAAGACGAGTCTAGCACAAACCCGCGGAAAATGAGTAATAGCTTAAATGAAAGCTAAGAGTCTGGGCTACAAATCGGTATAATATTTGCCGCATCTCGATTCAAGATTCTCGAGATTTAATTATTTTTGTCTCAAATTTTCGAATTTTCAAAAAAAGTTGAAATTTTGAGACAAAAATACTTAAATCTCGAGAATCTTGAATCGAGATGCGGCAAGTAATATACCGATTTGTAGCGCAGTCTTAGCTTTCATTTAAGCTATTACTCATTTTCTAGAATGTTCTAGAAAAAAAGTTATGGCAAAAATTGGCCGCGGGAGGGGTTTTGACCGGGGGGTTTGACCGGTTCCCCTCTAAGACGCTCCAGTGTCACCTCTTAGCCTTTTCCGAAATTTTTTCGAAAAAGTTTTATTTTAAACATTGCTTAATATTGAGGATCGGAGATGACGTATTCAAAATTTTTTAATTACTCACCTGCCCTTACCTGAACTGAATCCAACTTTGGAATTTCGACTTCGAGACCACTGCACATTGACGAACTGTCAGAGTAATAATTTAGCTTTACCTTTACACACCTGCGCTATACCATTTGAAATACCAAAGAGATTGTAATCTTTTAGATTTGAGTTTTAAAATCAGTTTTCAAAGTCAATCACACCTTTCAAACCGTAACTTTTATTCACTTTAATGACCTTTTGCGCTGTAATAGAAACTTTACCGACACTATTATGACTTTCCCGAAATCCGTTACTTTTCTAATTTTCGCCGGAAGCGTTCTCGCATCGATTTTGACAGCATCGGCTTTCGTGGATTTGGAATCGGATCGGTGCCGAGGCTGGGCGGGGAACTCTATGTGCACAAACGATTATTACTTCGAGAATGGTATGAAGCGCGCGAAGTCAGTCTGCACAATCTGTCCCCAAACTTGCGCAGAGGCGTGTGAAAAGTTTAGTGCAGAGATCCCGAAATGGCAAGATGAGTGGAAACGTCAGACTGGCAAGGATGTAGACGATTCAGGATAGGGATCATCAAGTTCTACTTGATCACTTCTGTTCTCGGGCTAGATGACATGTTGATCACTAGGGTTAGGATTTTTAGGACCAAAAAATCGCCAAATAGGATCCTAAATAGGACCAAAAAAGTCCAAAATAGGACCAAAAATAGGACTTTTCTATACTCATTTTCAGAAAATTTTCCGAAATTTTCAACAAATTTTCCAAAAAAGTCCAAAATATGACCAAAAATATGACTTTTTTACACTCATTTTCAGAAAATTTTCCGAAAAAGTCCAAAATAGGACCAAAATTTTCAAAAAAAATTCAAAACTTTTTTCAAAAAATTGGAAATTGTTCGAAATTTCAAAAAAAGAAGAGAATCCAGGAAAAAAATAGGTAAAATCCTAAAAATCCTAACCCTACTGATCACCTGCGGGGTTATAAAAGTTCAACAATGTTTCCAGTTGACATTTGTTTATGACTTGTTCGAATTGTTTGTATCGGAAAATGATACATTTTAATAAAAAATTTAGAATTCAAACAAAAATTTTGTAAAATTTTTAAAATGTGCTAAAAAATGTTTACGAAAATGTAAAAAATTGCATACTTTTTAATCCGCAGGCAAAATTACCATAAGGTCGTCTACATCAGATTTTAAGTAACAGGATAAAAACTGATTGCAACCAAACTAGGATATGGTGTGTGGAGAAATCTGGCAGAGAAAGAGAGCATGAAGTGAGAGAACAAATTTTGTTTGAAAGCCTTCCCGTTGCCTCGCAAATCGAAATTTCAGATATTTTATTCAATTTACCTTCGCACACCTGCGCTATATCGTCTGAAGCACCAAAGATCATACGAGTTAATTTTTAATTAAAAACTAATTATGAAAAATTAATTAAAATTTAACTAAAAATTAATCGAAAATTAATTAATTTGTGCACCCGATTCGAGTTTAAAAGCCAAGCGCACCTGCCAAACAGTTACTTTTTTTTCAACTGAAACCGTTTTTCAACTGAAATTTTGTGGTATTGAAACTCTTTAACCCGACACTATTATGACTTCCCAAAAATCCGTTACTTTTCTAATTTTCGCCGGAAGTGTTTTCGTGGAAATTTGGGCAACATCGGATTTCGTGGATTTACGACCGGATCTGTGCCGAGGCTGGGCGTCACATCAGTTTTGCACAAACGGAGTTTACTCTCTCGCAGGTACGAACATTCCAAGGACGCAATGCACACTTTGTCCCGAAACCTGCAAACAAACGTGCCAAAACTATCGCGAAGAGATTCCGGAATGGCAAGCTGAGTATCAAGCGGGCGGTGGTCTCCACAGTGGGTGATCGCCAGAGGGGCGGTTCATTTTTAAAACGAGCTCCAGAAGGCGTCTAATTTTTTGGGGCATCTTATTTTTCGGCAAAATTTTCGGAGTTTTTGCCAATTTTTTCAAAAGATTTGAAAATTTAGACCAATTATTAATTGGGTTTTGGAAAATTTGAATTCTTGAAATCTTAGACTAAATTTTCCTCAATTTTTGGAATTTCCAAAAATTTGGCAAAAATAGAAAAATGTTTAATAACCAATTCATATTTGCGCCAGAAAATTTGAATTATCTCGAAAAAACAACTGTTGGAGCGAATTTTAGATCGAAAAAACAACTTTTTGAGCCAATTTTTCAGTCTAGTTCCCAGTGAGGTTAATTATAGAGAATATAATTATACCGTTATTTTCGTCTGATCTTCACTTATTATATGTTCGAATTTCAGTAATTGCATGCAATAAACTATCCATTTGCCTCTCTACACATCCACAACCGCAAAATTCTTTAATAGCACGCCGATGGCCAAAAAAAATTTTCCGGCGGATGACAGTTTTGAGCGCTGAAAAGTGGAAAAAGACTGAACTTTTCCCCTTGAATCCTGGAAAAATTTCAAAGTTCACAAATCAAAGATCAAAGTTCTGATTTTTCTCAACCACCTGAATGTCATAAATGACGTATTCATAACCGAATAGAAAAAAATGATGACGCGAAATTACTGCTCAGTGACGAAATTTCGGAGCTGATATCCAATTTACCTTTGCACACCTGCACTATGCCATTAATAAAGAGAATAATCCACTCCAGAATTGCTAAAAGGTGAATTCAAAAGTCAGTTATAAAAATCTCAAAAATCTTTACTATGACTTTCCCAAAAACCGTTATTTTTCTAATATTAGGGTGCGTTCTCCTAGAAATTTTGAGCGCCAAGAAATCCTCAGAACCAAACGAAGAAGGCATTGTTCTCGTGGATTTGCGTCCAGAAGATTGTCAGGTGTGGGCATTGACCATTCATTGGTGCACAAACAAATTTTACCTCAAGAAAGGAACGGATATTCCATGGAAGACTTGCATTTTATGCCCAAAAACTTGCATAGAGACGTGTAAAAAGTGGAGCGCAGAGATCCCGAAATGGCAAGCTACCTGGGATCAGGATAAGATAACGGATATGATCGGCAAGTGACGCGGCGAACACTCAATTGGGGGGGGGGGTGTTGCTAAAAAGGTAAATACCCAGTTCCGCCCCTGTATAACCTTAAAATGTTCATAACTTTTGATGAACTCAAGCTTAAGCTTTAAGTTTAGGCTTAAAATGTCCCTAGGCTCCCCGGCAAGCCATTAGGCTTAAGCTCTAGGCCTAAGGGACTTAATCTTAGGCTTAATCTCCCGAACAACCCTTTTTTCGTAAAATAGCCTTAACTTTTGATATACTCAAGCTTAAGCTTTAAGTTTGGTCTTAAAATGTTGGGCTTTGCCTTAAGGAACATTTTAAGACCAAACTGAAAGCTTAAGCTTAAGTGTATCAAAAGTTATGGCCATTTTAAGGTTATACAGGGGCGGAATAGGGGGCAGAATAGGGGTCCAGTCTGCTAAAAATTGGCATAACTCGCTGAAAACGGCCGATGTCGTTTTTCTGAGCGCACTTTTCTTACCTGACTCTTCCGGAATTTGGGGGGTTTACCTTTTGCATTTTTTCGTAAGTGCCCATTTTTGGCCCGAAAATGGCACATTTTGGTTTTCCCGCCAAAATTTCTCGAAAAACAGGTTTTGAACGTCAAATTACCCCCTAATTGGCCCCCTCCTCAAAAATTTTTTACGGGTGTGTTAGAGCGACCCCCTAGAAAGCCTATGGTAAAATTAAAATTACCCAAGGGGGTCTCTTTACCCCTTTGGCATTCGTTGGCGTTCGCAAAAATTCAAGTGAAACCCCCCAATTTGGTGTTCGCCAGTGACGCCGATTCAGGATCTAGTTCTGCTTCTTGATGTTTGTTCTTGATCAAGATGACACGATATTTACCTGTGAACATTTGAATTAAATATGAATGTTGCAATATAAGACACGATTTCCAAAATTTTGTATTGTTTATTGCAAATTTACAGTCTAAAATAAAAACCATTAAGCCCGAGAGTGATCTTTGATCTCTTATCAATATTCAATCTCTCAAGACTCAACTCCCAAAAAGTCACCTGAGTTTCGAGACGAAAAATCACTTACCGTTTTTGTCGCAAATTTAACAAACGTCAAATCCCGAACAAAAAATCTGTTCCGGATATTTGATTTCACTCCGGCTCTAAACTTTTTCTCAAACGAATGAAACAAAAGTCGAGAGTATGAGTCGAGAAAGTGGCCGGCGATTGCAACACATGCGATCCGTTGGATTGCATTTCAGTGAAAAACTCGTTTTTGGTCCAGGAAAAGACATCGCCTGAGGGCATATCAAATTTCGTATCCAAAGCCCTCCGGGCATAGTATAGTTCTTCCTTGATTTTGGCTTCGATCTCGAGATCCAGAGGCGATCTCGACTTGAGGGACATTCTTCGAAACGCCGGCGGTGTAATTTTCTTGGATCGTTGCAATGTTTGAGAAAAGAGACATTTTGAGTCTGGGATTAGTCCGGAAATCGGTGCCGGAATGTGTTCCGTTACTTCAGTTCTCGACTTAAAGGATGTTTCATTTGTAAAGGAAATATTGATTTTTGATTGTTTATTGATTAAAAAATTACCTTGGGAGAAATTTTTTGTGAAAATTTTGCATTTTTGGTTAAATATCCTGAAAAATATCCTGAAAATTTTTTTCAGGCGACATTTTCCAGGATCCCTTACAAACCTTGCCGCATTTCTTCACAACTTTTATTTCCTCGACTCTCCAATTACGCAACATTGCCCCAAAATTTCCTTCCCACAATTTATCCGGAACCAACTTTCCCCAACTTGTGCGCAAGTCTTTCAATCGCCAAACCATTTTCCCACCGCTCCGTTTCGTCTGACACTCTCTCCTATCCCCGGATCCTGCGCTATTTTTTTTGGACCCAATTCTGGCCAACCGGCCAATTGCTCGCGCAGCGATGAGCTGTCGGCCTTTCCCAGGATCGTCCGGGGCGTTTTTAGCATAAAAACTGAAAAATATCAATCGCGTTTTCTCAGAGAAGAAATTCTGAGAAAACCCAAAAAGCAAAAAGATTGAAGGAAAAGAGAGAGTGTCAGAGAAAAAAGTTTCCTTGTCTGACTTGGAAACATGGCCAGGATTGTGGAGCGAAGGAGAGATGACTGGCCCAAGGATTTTGGTGAAAAAAATTTCACATATCAGTTTTGGGAAAATTTGTGAATCTTTGTTTTTTTTGGAATAACGGTTTTTTGTCTGCGCAAGATTTGTTTGACAGGTGACCTTTTAAAGTGTCATCTTCACCTGTGATCATTATAGGTGTCATTTTAACGGTTCCTTTGTCTCTGTTTTGTTTTGGTGAAGCTGATTCATAGTTTCTGGATTTCCAGGTGAATTTTTTCAACTTTCAAAATTTTTACAAAGTAACTGTTTTCCAGAAAAATTTCTGCGCGCAGTGTTTCCATTTATGTTTCCATTCATGTTGCCATATACTTTCCTGCATACAATCGCTTCCCGCTCCCAGCATTTGCCAAAAGGACTCTCACTCCGGAACCGAGCGGCAGCTTTTGATCTTTCCTATTCGGAGTCTTTTCATTTGTGTGTAAGCCTTTTCCTGTTTCGGAACTTTTTTCTAATTTTGTCCAAGATAGCCAAAAAATTTGATTTTCCAGGTTTTTGGCAAGCTCCTTGGCTATGTGCCAATTCTTCTATTTTTTATCGCCGCTCTGATAATTCTGCTTTTTTATTTGCTCTTTTTGCAATTTTGTGATTTTCTTTATTATACAGGGTGTTCAATTTAAATGGCACGATTTCTTTTCCAAATATCTTTTTTGAATTCGCGTTTTAGATATAAGTGTTTATACTCATTTTGTAGCTAAGACTTTACCATTTTGCTTAAAAAAAAGATCAGCCCGATCGGCATACAAAAAAGTGGAAAACGGCCTTGCCAAAGGCGAAAAAATTTTTCCCAAAATCCGAGCTCTGCAAAATTGCGGGATTCCCAATTTTTGGCTGTTTTTGACGGCCGTTTGTGCCAATTCTTCTATTTTTTATCGCCGCTCTGATAATTCTGCTTTTTTATTTGCTCTTTTTGCAATTTTGTGATTTTCTTTATTATACTTTCTCACGGAAATTCGCAGTGCATTTCCGGAAGTTATTAAAATTTGAAGGTTATTTCTGATAAACTCTTTTATTTGTTTTGTGGCTCGGCCGTTTTTTATATTGTTTTCCAAAAACGGTGTATTTTGAGCTGGAAGGAACATCTGGTAAAAAAATTAAAATTTTTTTGAAAAAATGACATTTTTTACTTTAAAAGTCAATTTTTTGCAAAATAATGCCAAAAATCAACTTTTTAAGTAAAAAATGTCATTTTTTCAAAAAAAAATTTTATTTTTTTTTACCAGATGTTCCTTCCAGCTCAAAATACACCGTTTTTGGAAAACAATATAAAAAATGACCTCATGGATCAAAAGTTGGAACGTTTTTTATAAATTTTTGAAAAAAGTGGCCATTTCCTTCCAAAAACTTACCATTTCCTTCCAGAATCTTCCTTTTCCCAACACTTAAAAAAATTTGCTTGGACAAGATGACCAAATTTTATACAATTTGTATTTAAATTTTTTCCCTTTTGCTTTTCTTTTCTTTCCGTTCCAACTTTCACTTTCCCATTTCTTCATTCCGCCTACACCTATCTGTCATTTCCGGAGCACACCTGTAATTACCGTTAATCTTCAGCTCTGCAATTTTTGACATTCAAATTCATTTTCAAATAACGGTCAAATAATGCGCGGTCACATTTTTGTAAACCTCAATTAAAAGAAATTTGCCGAGAATCTCGAACTTTTGACACGCCTGCAGTTCCGCTTTTTCAAAGCCATCAATTAAAGTGTCGCCATTCAACTTTTCAATCTTCAAACTTTTGCTATACTTTGACTTCCGGTCCAAGACTTATATGGGCAAGATCTTTCTATGATAGCCAGACTATCAAATGGCCAGCGCTAATTTTGGCGCAAATTTGAAAATAATTATTCTGAAGGGGGCTTTAGGAGGGGGATAGCGCAAATCTGATATTGGTACCCCCCTATAAAATACGATTCTAGAGGGGGTTACCAATATCAGATTTGAGCTAGCCCCTCCTAAAACCCCCTTCAGAATAATTATGTTCAAATTTGCGCCAAATTTGGCGATGGGCATTTTGATAGTCTGGCTTTGATAGAAAGATCTTGCACATAATTGCATATTTTATCCTGGATTAATCCGGGTTTTTCTTGGAATTTTCGTGGGTGTTGTCCGCAGGCCTGTAGCAGTTTCAGGATTTGTCGCATAAAAACTGGATAAACTTTTTCAGGATATTCCGGTTAACAATTGTAAGTTTAGTTGTACTTGTAGCGTGCAACTTTAGTTGTACTTTTATAGAGACATCTCATTCAAGATTGCATGCAATTAAAAATTTTTAAGCGGAAATCTGACGATACGTTTCCGGTCTAAGTCACTTTTCCTGCACTTTACATAACAGCCGGGAGCAATTTTCATCTCAAGTGTTCCCGAGTTTTGTCACTCAAAATGACAAGACTTAAAAGAGAGAAAAACTAGCGACATCGCAAAATGCCTCGAGCATTATTGCTTCTGTTTCTACGCAATTCTGCAGTAAAATTGAGCGGAGCAGAGAAAACCTGAGTCCGGTTTTAAGGAGCGAGTCTCGACTCACAAAAGTCTGATGAACGAAACACCTTGAATTTTGAGAGAAACGAAATTGCAAAAAGTATACAAAAAGAAAAAGGAACTGAAAAATTTGCAAAATTGAAAGAAACATAGCATTTTTAAATGACACAGAAACTTTTCAAAAATTCTTTTTGATTTGAAGTAAAAAATGAATATTTTGATAAAATATTTCTGGAAAAATGTCTGATTCTGAAATTTTTTCAGTTTTTTAATTTGGTCACTTTTCAAAATCCGAATTTTTCACCAATTTTCGTTCAAAAACCTCTCTCAAAATTGAATAAATCATTTCAAAACATGAAATTTTGATTTTCGAACATAATTACACCTGCAAACTGTTTCAAATTTTGCACTTTAAAATACTCCAAAACTTTGCTCGACGACGCAAATAACAATACAAAAATCATCTTACACTTTTTCGTCTAACACTCTCTCTCCTTCCTCTCACACTCTCTCGCACTCTTGAATCGGAACTCCCTCGAACGCTCCTCCAATGCTCCTTCCCAATACCTGCGCAAGGCCCAACTCACCTGTGGGGAATTAAAGGAACCGCAGGGAGGAACCGAGTGCCTCCTCGCCAGGTGAGTCTCTGAGGTGAGTCGAAAAGTTTCAAGAGGTTGAGTTGAATCAAAGCGCGATGCCCAAAAAGGAAGCGAGGAACTGCGCGACAATTTTCTTTGAAATTTCCTCCAAATATGGCCCGGAGATGGGCCGGCCGGAAAGGAGCAATTGAGAAGTGCGCGAATTGTGGAATTAAACAAGTTTTGAGGCGAAGAGAGAACTTCGCTTTCGATTCAATACAAACATAATCAACTCTTGAGTCGAGTCTCGAATTGAATCTCGAACCAATTTCAATTTTTGTTCAGTTTTTTAAATTTGTATCGTTTGTATCATGTGGAATTTTAGTACTTTTGTGCACATTTTTGAAATTTTTGGACATATTTGGAAATTTTGGTGCGAGGAAAATGCCAATTCCTGAAAAAATGTTCCATCTCTAGAATTTTCTAGATGCAAACTTTTTTCTCTCTATCTCTAAAGTCTATCAAATACCATTAGATTTGATGAAATTTTTTGTGTTAAGCGGTTTGTACCTTTAGAAAAAATGTTGAAAAGAAACTTCTGGATCTTTTATTGTAGAATAGTTTTTTAATTTATTCTACGTAAATCTAGAGAAAATACTCCCTCCCTCGATAACCCCTCCCCGTTAATCGGATAGAATCCAAATAGCGATATGTCTGATGAAATTGGGCCAATTTTGCCATTTTGGGCTGTATTTGTTCCGTTAATCATAAAGCTGACATTACTCATTCTATGTCAACTTTTTCTCTAGTTTCTATCACTTTTTTCAAATTTTGAATTCGCGCCAAAAAATCTCACTTTAATCAATATTTCATCCTTACTCCCAATCCGGAGACTTGAAATGTCGACCAAATTCCATTTTGGCGCCAAATCAAAAATTTGAAAACGAATAATTGAAATCAAAGAAAAACGGCATACTGTACTTCTCCCCTTTCCAGACAATATTTTTCTTTTTCCTGCCAGTTTTTCCTCCCAAAACTGAATATAATATCAAGATTCTGTCCACCGAAAGTGAAACCATTTTTGGAATAAGCTCTCTGCATTTTGTTCGAATACCAAATAAGGCGGTGAAAATAACGGAGAAGAAGAGAATAGATTAAACGAATTATTTTCCTCAAAATATTATGAAAGCTTTTGGCTTTAAAAAGCATCGCTCCCGAACTTTCGGCAACGTTTTCTTTTCACTTTTCAATCTTTTGTTGGAAACTTGGAGGAAAAATATTCGCGTCTTTCTTTTTTGTGTATCGTCACTCTTGAGATTACGTTTGAGATGGGACTTGATACTTTTACTCATCTAGCTCAGCTCAGCTCGACTCACCGTAATACCTGAGCCAGGTAAAATATTGCAATTTCACCGAAAATGGCCATTTTTCCAACAAAAAAAATGCTCAGAGTCAATTTCTGCAACATAAGAAATGACTCATAGCCTCGAGCTATCGATAGCATACTATAGAATGTATTATACCAAAGACCAAAGTTCACATGAACTCAAGAGTCTTGAACACCTCCAATCTCGAATCGTTTTCGAGATGACAGATTCCAAATCAAAAATTATTTTTGGATACTTTGCTACACTTTTTATCGAAATTTTTTTCCATAAGAGTACATCCTTGCTCAAAATATCGCTTCCATAAAAGTCGACTCATAGCCTCGGGCTATCATTAGCCTGCTATCGAATCATGTCATTGGAATAACGGTAAATAACACGTAATGGCCATAAAAGGAAGTGTCGTGCGGCTTATAGTATCCATAAATTGCGACATAGCCTCTTTCCATATTTGGATGACTCTCACTCCAAAGTACTCTAAATTTTGAATTCAAAAGTGCAAATGTGACAAAAATATTGTTTTATTGTCAAAAATGGTGCAAAAACTGAAAAAAAGTTAGATTTCCACGGAAAAATGTCCTTAGAGGTTATTTTTTGCAAAAAAAGTCATTTTATAGCCGAAAAATTTGCTTAATGTAATGAAAAATTTGGAATCAGACCAAAAAAGCACCCTATTTTGAAAAAACGGACCATTTTTTTAAACCATTTTTTTTGCCCGCGGCCCCAATACCTTTCAGGTATCATTTTTCCGCTATTCCCAATGTTAACAGTTACTTCTCGATCACTTCCCTCCATTACTCTCGACTCCGTTACACAATCCTACAGAATTTTTTCCGCAACCCAACTCCACTCCCAGCCAATCTGGCGCCATCTCCGTTGCTCTCGAAGCCAACCCCTCCAAAGGGCACTCCCGCTCCAATGTGTCCATTGGCTGATAACTGGCAGGTTGCCTGAACCGTTAGAAAGGCCACCCTTGGGCACACTCTCATTCTGGTGACAGTGACAAATTGGCCTGAGCGCGTGCAAGATCTTTATCTCTCCAAGGTCTCTTTCTACCTTCAGATCCTTGGGCACTTACCTGGGCACTTCACCTGGTCACCTTATATGGTGTCTGTTGACATTTTGTCTAACTGTTTTGGGCCCCTGGCCATCTTCGGCGTCCTTGCGCATCCCCAGACTCGACTGTCTCCAGTCCCGCTACCTGTCTCCAGTCCCATTATCTGTCTCCGGTCCCCTTACCTATCTCCAGTCCTCTTACCTGTCTCCAGTCCCGTTACCTCCTAGCGGTCTTCCGATAACCGCCGTTCACTTTCCCAATCAATCTTGTCTCTACTTTGGTGAACTTTTTACCTGCAAACGGTCTCATCATCGCACCTCTGGGAGACCTTATTAATATTGCTCAGCCCACCGATCCGTTATTTTTCCATCACACAACGCTCCGTTATAACCAAAGAAGGGCCTCGAGTCTATTTGGTCGCTCGGCTGTTACAAAAGACAAATCGTTTTTCCGCCGATAAACTAAGAGCCCATCAATCAAAGTCTCGCTCGCTCGATTCATACAATAGCATCTCCTTATTGGGCATCTCCTTATTTGGGAAGAAAGAAGGCCAAATGCCGGTCACTTTCGGGGTCCGCGCCCAATATTTTAATGAGAAAAAGGAAACGGTATATGGCTCCGAGTGGCCAAAAGGAGTTGCTTTGTTTGCACTTTTACGGTTTGCACTTTAGGGATTTGGAAGCATTTTTGACATTCTGCAACTTTTCGACTTTTTTCTCGAATTTTGCAAAGTGAACTTCGGGATTTCAAATTTTTTGAAAGATTTTTCCAAAAAAAAAATGCTCATAGCCTCGAGCTATCGATAGCATACTATAGAATGTATTATACCAAAGACCAAAGTTCACATGAACTCAAGAGTCTTGAACACCTCCAATCTCGAATCGTTTTCGGGAGGACAGATTCCAAATCAAAAATTATTTTTGGATACTTTGCTACACTTTTTATCGAAATTTTTTTCCATAAGAGTACATCCTTGCTCAAAATGTTGCTTCCATAAAAGTCGACTCATAGCCTCGGGCTATCATTAGCCTGCTATCGAATCATGTCATTGGAATAACGGTAAATAACACGTAATGGCCATAAAAGGAAGTGTCGTGCGGCTTATAGTATCCATAAACTGCGACATAGCCTCTTTCCATATTAGGACCACTTAACTGGATGAGGGCAATTAATGATATGGCGATCCTGAAAATTTATTGAAAATTCATCAAAGAATCGAGATCTCAAATAGAGCCTACGTACATTCTGGATTAGGAATCTCCGTATCTGTGGGAGAGTTTCCAGGAATGTAATTTGTACAACGTAATATTTGCTAGTAAACAATTTGGAATGAAAAACAATCCTCAAAATTAAAAGTGCAAATTTCTTGGAAAAATTGTGTGTGGTCTGATCATGAAGAAACATTTGGTGAAAAATGGGCCCATTTTTCCTGTTTTGGGCAATTTTTGCAATGTTGATCATAAATCTGATGAACATATGTCAACTTTTTGTCTAGTTTCCGAGGCTTTTTTCAAAATTTTGAATTCGCGCCAAAAATTGCCCTTTAGTCAAGTTTTTTCCTAGGTCCAGACTTTAGATAAGTACATTTTTTATATCGAAAAAAATCGGTGCTTTCTGTGCCTGGTCCTGGCGCGAATTCAAAAATCTGAAACGCGCATTGGATTCTAGAGAAAAAGTTGGCATACAAACAGCAATATCAGATTCGCGACAAACATTGTGAAAATTTCCCGAAAGAGGCAATTTAAATCCAAGTCAGCTTATGAATCTCGACTTATCCTGAAATGGAAATTATCCAGGAAAGCAATTTATAAAATTCACTATTTGCTGAGAAACCGTTTGAAAATATGGACACGCTCTTCAAGATTAGAAGGAAAATTTCCTGGAAAATGAATGGAATACTTGATTTTTTGAGAATTTTCAGGATTTTTTCTTGATGATCTTTTCAAGCTTTTTCTGATGACAAGTGTTCCTGAAAATTGTCAAACTGTAAGCAGGGCATTGAGACTAAAGTTCATGAGAACTCAAATTAGAGTCAAGATTTGGAGATTTTTGGGCATCTAAAATTCTTTGAAGTTTAAGACTTTGTTGCAAATATGTCGCCAAATTTTGCATAATTTTACATTTTTCCCAATTTTTCTCAAAATTTTACCGTTGTTTCACGGAATTTTGGGAACTATTCCCGCATTTACCTTCGTTTTTACCTTTCCTTAACATTCCAAAGAATCCTAGCTTTGATCGACCAAACCTCATTTCCGCAACAAACTAAACCGCAATAGCATACATTCTCAGCATACATTCCTAGCATTCCAATCATTTTTACATTCTTTTCCGATTTTTTCCAATCCATTTCTACACATTTTCAACTTTCTTCTATCCCATTCTCGAACCATCGCTTCAGAGAAAGGCCGCCATTGCCACTCTCCGGTCAATTACCTGGACCAATCGTGTAACCAACCGGTACATACCTGAACACACCTGCTCCCCTTCGAATCAAAAAAGGCGATAGGAATCTCTGCGCAGCCGTTCAAGTTTTCCGTTTCGTCAAGGCTTCGAAAAAAGTGACAGTTCCTTAAAAGGTTTCCTCTCTCTTCAAGATTCATTCACCTTGGCGATCGGATCCGAATTGGCAAAAAAGCAAAGCATTCCAACCATTCTCTATGACCCTACCATAAATGGGCAAAGGAAAAGTTTTCCAGAAGAAAAAGTTTCAAGGCAAGTGATGAAAAGTTTGATGGCCCAACGTTGGAGACAGCCGCGCGAGGTCATCGCCGGGTCGATAAAGATGCCCGCTGGGCTTGATGATGCAATAAAATGGGTGTAAAAATTGACTGTGGAAGGTTTACGATCTAGTTCAAAATTTGAATTTGAATTTGCGGCATCTTTTTGGCTCGTTTTTGAGAAATCAAGAAATTTTGAATGTAAAAATTTGAATTTGCGCCATTTTTGTTTTTATTTTGGTAGACAAAAACTGTTGGGATTTTGTAAAAAAATTACCAGTTTATTTTAAAAAAAGACCGTTTTGGCAAAAAAGTGCTCAAATCAAAGACTGCCAAATGCCAATTTCTGACATTTTTGGCATATTTTTGATAAAAACAGTCACTTTTTTGCAGAAAAAGGGCAGAAATATTTCTCTCAGAGTCGTATAGAATTTTTTGTATGTTAAAAACTGTTTTCCGAATCATTTCTCATATAGAGAGCCTGTAGACTTTGGGGAATCCATTCACGTTTTGGCGACTTCATTCGAGAATGAGATCGAGATCATGCCAAAAAATTATAATATTATAATATTCAAATTTTCTGATTTAGAAAATTGTCCATTTTGCAAAATTTTCACATTTTGGTCTCAAAAAATTCTAGAATTTTCTAGACTTCAAGAACATTCTAGACTCCTAATCAGTGCCAGAACTCTATGAATTTATGAACTATTCTGAACAGTTTATGAATTTTCGTGGCTTTTTTACATTTTTCTCGACATTAAAAAAAATTTAATCTGTTCTAGAACATTCCAGAAAAAACTCTCCTCACTCTCAAAAATCAATCGCAATCATTCTCCACAATCGTACAATAGAATCAGAAAAAGTTTCCAAATTTGATGATGGAACACCCTCGGGGGTTTTCGAGGTCATCTCTCTCTCTATCAGAACATCTCTCGAGAAAGTTGAAGTACCTTTCCATAAATTTTGGTACTGAACTTGACTCCCTTCCACAAATTTCCATTGCAACGGGCCCAAATTCAAAGTTAACGGAGAGATTATGATTCCCTCCAAACTTGAAACTTTTCCTTGGCTTCATTACCTTTACCTTGATTACCGTTATAATTGACGAACGAGTAACGGAGATTGAATCTCTGCGAAGAATCGAATACAAATTTGATTGAAAGAAAATTAATGAGTCAGTGACTCTGAAAAAAAATTAATTGGGGGAACGGAAAACAAACGCCAGCCAGCGGGCCTGCCAACCCTTACCTGCCAGCCAACCTTACCTGACCTTGAGACACCTCAGGTTGGATTGAACGGGCATTCGATGACGATCTTGGCTGATCGTCGTCGCTTGGACGGTTGTTTGGGCGTTGTGTACTTTTGGGAGTGCCAGTGGCGATCATATCTCGGGATCTCTCCTCTGTTGTGATGAAATGTACCTTTCGAAAGGTACCGTAATCACCGTTATTTTTCTGTGTAGCCGGGGAATGGGGAAGAGACCTGGAGAACTCAGTCATTAATGCTCACCTGTATACCTGGACCATGTCCTTTACCTAACGGGTTTAGGACATTTGCTCTGTTGGCAATCCAATGCCTTCAGGGCAGTTAAATACTCCCAGGTATTGGCTGTAGACTGCCTTTGGCTCAGGTATCCCGAAATTCTTTCCATTTCCTGGATCTCAGAGCTTCTAAAAGGGAGGCCAGTTATGTCTAGTTATGTTTCTCATTGATCTGTCAGGTGTTTTGGCCCCAGGACATGTCCTATCCTCATATCTCCCACTATTTCCTCTTTCTCTGACTGTCTAACCTGATCTATTTCCTCTTTCTCTGACTGTTTAACCTGATCTATTTCCTTTTTCTCTGTCTAACCTGATCTATTTCCTCTTTCTATGACTGTCTAACCTGAACTATTTCCTCTTTCTCCAACTGTCTAATGTCCACTTTCTCCTAATTGCCTACAGTAATCCCCTAGGACTTGCACTTTTATTTATCGTACAACTCCCACCTATGCCGATGATCAATCATAGCTTAATCATTTGGACCCTGACTTATCCTGCGGCATTCTTCGGGATTAGAACTGCTTGCGCAGCCCAAATTTTTCATTAGTGCAAACACATTGTCATCAAAAACGATGACACATCGGATTGGGTTTCGATATACCTGTCACTTTTCCATATGCTATATTACTTCCAGGTGACTTCCTTTCCAGGAAGACTTCTTCGGGATCGCCTTGGGGCTTCCCACGTGTTTGTTCCCGATGACCGCATCCAAGATCCGCATCCAGGATCCGCTAATTCCTCACCTTCTCCTTTGCCCTATTGCATACGCCTTCGCGCAGGTCCGACTGTAGTCCAAGTGATCCCGATCTATAAGCCCTCAGGGCTTATTGAATTCCAGTCAATCCTGAAAACGAATCCTGAAAACACTTTTAATTGTGGCCTGATTAAAGTAAGTGGAAAAGACTAAAATTGACTGCGGTTTTCTCAGGAAGAGCCTCCAGCAATCAACTCCTTTCAATAATCTCGAATAAGGCTTAGAGAACGGCTCGGATTAGAAAAGTCTTATAGTTGGCAAAAATGTATTCAAATGAATCGTGTCACAATAAAAATACTTTTTGTACGGTAGAATTTTTTTGGTTATTTTGAGATTTTTCGGTTTTTGAGTTTGAATCATTTTTTATTGACAATTTTCTGAAGAATCCCGGGAATTTTGGCGAAAATTTGATCACATGGACATTTGGCGCGAATTCAAAAATTTGAATAAAAGCGTTTGAAATTAGAGAAAAAGTTGTGACCAACATTGTGAAAATTTCAAAAAAGAGCGAATTTCGGAAAGAGAATTTCAGAAATTCCTAGAATTTCTCGAATTTCATGAATTTCTGGAATTTCAAGAATTCAAAGAATTTCTAGGATTTCGGAAATTTCAGGAATCCGAGAAATTCCTGAAGTTCTAGCAATTCCTGGAATTTCCAAGAATCCAAATACGGCAGTCCAAACCCACAATTCCTCAAGTGACCTCATAGAAATGAAACAATTTGTCACCAAACCGGTAGTTGCGAAACCAAACAAATTGCGTTCCCGACCGGAATGAAACATTAATCCGCATTAAGTCTTCGAGATTCCATCTCGAACTCCATATTTGACTCCCGACTTTGGCTCTCGATTTAACTCTCGATTGATTCGCTCTAATTTCGGAATGACGCCAGAGGGCTTAGGCCGGAAACGACAAATAACAGAATCGGTGAATAACAGTAAATCGTTGAGATTCCTTTCAATTCTCGACTTTCGTCACTTACCTGGCTCCTGACTCACCTGCGCAGTCTATTTCCGGACTCGTCCTACCTTTTTCCACACAAAATTTCATTTTTTGGTACTTTTTCGTGCGAAATCAAAAAAACTACTTTGGTTTCTGAGACTAATCAACGATGTTTTTCTGGAAGAATCTAGAACTTTCTAAATGTTCTAGAATCCTTCTAGATTTTTTCATATCTTCTAGAAAATCATAGAATTTTCTCGCCTTCGAACATACAGAAAATTTCTAGAAAATTCTGGAAGAATCCTGAAACATTCTGGAAGTACCTGTTTTAGAGCCGAAGCTTCTACAACTTTCTAGAACATTCCATCTCACAGATCTTCCAGATTCCAGCGAATAACAGTAAAAAATCGTTGAGATTCTTGTCAATCCTCGATTTGCGTCACACACCTGAACCGCTCACCTGCGCAATCTATTTCCGGACTCGTCCACCTTTTCTCACACAAAATTTCTCCTTTTTTGGTACTTTTTTTCTGCGAAATTTTACGCATGCCCGCTTTTTGGGCGATTTTGTCGTCGTTTCGTAGTCTAATCACCGAAACGGTTTAGAAATTTGCCCTTTCAATCTTCTTCACCTGGCCAGGTGTGCAGAGAAATTGGGCCTTTGGGCCTCGACCCAACCTGCCCGGGAACCGGTTGTCAAGCAAAAGTTCCGTTGATTTCTTTGAAAATTTCAAATAAAAAATTGCCCGCGAAGCGGAACGTTTGTACAAATAAATCATGTCTGAAAAGACAAAAGAAAAGACAAAACAATAAAGCAAAATAAAACAAAACCGTAATTGATGAGAAATGGCGGGAATTTGAAATTTTTCCCAAACCATATAAGGTAATTGGGAAATGGCGCTAATTTTGGTCGAAATCTGGAAAAGTGGCGCATTTTTGAAATGTAATTAAATTTGGTCCAAAAATTTCGACAATTAAAGTGCTAAATTTCGAACAAAATTTGTAAAAAATGCGCATTTTTCGTTCAAAAACAAAATTTTCAGATGATTTCATTTTTTCGAAATATACAAAACTAATATTTTTAACCTTCCCGTTTTATCAAAATTTTTTCGAAAAACTTGAATTTGACTACCGTATACCATTCGATGGCGAAAGCTCAGTTGGAAGATTCTAGACGCATTGATTGAGTTGTGGGCAGAATGCCAGAGGGATAAAGGGGGTTCTGGAAGAGCGAGGGGAAACGTTGCCGCTTGGAGTCTCCTTTCCCAATGCCTGGGGCGTTTTTCGTCAAGAATTCCAGAAGTCTTGATGAATACGAGAGGAATACTTGTTTAAAATGGCTTTTTCGCGCGAATTTAAAAATCGAAAAAGCGTTCGACCAAGAATTGAGATTGGATCACTGTAGTTTTCTTCTCAGGAATTTTATCTATTCCTCAAAGCTCACTGTATCTGAGGAATTACTCGGATTACTGTAAATTTCAATCCTGAAAAATTTGGCAAAAATGATCTTTCTAGAAAGTCGTAGAATCTTCGGCTTAGAACACGGATCTTCTAGAATATTTCAGAATTCTTCGAGAAGTCGAGAAATTTTTGCAATGTTCCAAGACTAGAAATTTCTATGATCTTCTAGAAGATATGGAAAACCATCTAGAAGTATTCTAAAGGAGTTAGAAGTTCTAGAATCTTCTAGAAAAAGATAACTGTAAATTACAATCCGCAAAAACTTTTTGCCCAATTTATGCAAGAAATTTCTATGATCTTCTAGAAGATATGGAAAACCATCTAGAAGTATTCAAAAGCAGTTATAAGTTCTAGAATCTTCTAAAAATTTTTCCCCAATTTATTTTGTCATGTGTTACATTTATTTACTCAAGACCCAAACTTTCAATACTATTTTATTTTATTATTTTCCTGCCTGTTTCCCGGAGCAATGTTCCACCGCCGCAGGAGTCTCGAATCAAGTTTTCTTGGAACCAAACTTTTTTCTTTTGTAGGAAAAACCGTTCCATTATTTAAACTTCCGCTTTTTATAAACGCGATTCGGCTTCCAAAACATTGCGCAAAAAATTGTTTACCGGAACTTTTCTTCTAGATTCTTTCCAATTTTCTTTGAGTGTGGAAGGGAAGGAGCGAAGAAAAGTCGAGACTCTCGGACTGAGACGAAATCTTTGGAAAATCGAATGATCGAAAAAATGCAAAAAGTTTCGTTTTTTGGTGTTCAAAAATAAAAAATCGGTTCCAGTTCTTTGGCTTTGGAATTTGGACAGGTAGACTAATTTTTGAAGGCAGGTATAATTTGCTCGCTGCAACATTTGAACCAGGATTTGAAAAATTTTCTTTCCGGGGAGAGCGGAGAATGGGGTACGAAATTTTTAAAGGGGGTGAACCCCCTTCCAAGGGGGAAATAAATTTTTCAGGTCAAAAGTTTTCGAATCAAATTTGTGGACACTTTCCAAAATTTTGATCTTTTTGCAGATTTTTCCAATATTTTTGGCAGTTTTCCTTTTTCTTACCAAATTTTTAGATGATTTCAAGAATTTTGCCCATTTTTGACACATTTTAGAAATTTTTCATTTTTAATCTTTTTTCAAAATTTTGTGTCAAAAAAGTATCACATTCTCAAAAAAGTCCGGTTTTTTCGAAAAGAATCTAATTTACCTGTGCATTCACCTGTTCACTTCTCAATCATTTTTTCGCCAAACCAATGCCAAAACTAAAAGTGCAAACGATTTTGTTTTCTTCAAAAACTGCCCAAAACCTGGCTCCCGAACAAATTCTCGGAAGGAAAATCGACGAAAAGAAAACTTTTCCTTAAAAGGGAACCAAAATTGTGTTCCATGTTCCCGAAAAAATGACGAGAGCAGGTGTGTACCTGCGCGAAGGTGTACCTGTTTTTTAGGAGCCATCCATTTAAAAGGCGAAAGGCGGTGAAGGTCCTGAGTGGGGGCCATTCTCGAGGCCAAAACAGAGCCCACTCCCGAATTGTCTTTCGAGAATTACAAAAAACGTCGTGATTTACGAGCCTTTAAAAGGACCGGCGTCGTTCCAAAGGAACAAAGGGCTGCGATTCGGTGATTTTGTGGTGTGTTTCGGGAATTGGAGCAGTTTTGCTGCGAAATCCGAGTTTATTGCCCGAGGGGTTGGCCGAACAGTTCGAGAATTGAAACTTTGCGGAAGTTACTTACCTGACCGAACGGATCACCTGTTTGCTCGATTTGGTATCTGGTCGGTGAAAACAGTTTTATGGAATGGGTTTCTCTGAATTTGTAGAATTTCTAGATTCTTCTAGAATGTTTGAGAAGTCTTCTAGAACATTTTTCATTTGTTCTAGAAGTTTCTTTATTTCGTCGAAAAGAATATTAGTTTCTTCTAGAAGATTTTTCAATTGTTCTAGAAGATTCATCACTTCTTCTAGAAGGTTCTTCATTTCTTCTAGAAGATTTTTTATTTTTTCTCGAAGATTCTTCATTAATTTATTCTGTTTTTACAATTTTTTACCGTGGAATGTTCTAGAACAATTGTAAGTGTTGCTGAAGTAATCAGTGCTGAAGTAAAAGTTGATGTAAGCTACCAGAACACCTGTCCATATATGCACAGGTATCATTCCCACAAATACGGGTACTTTTGTCGCACCCCAAAAATTTCTGAATGTTTAAATTCGCGCTAAACAGAAAAAAGATCTATCTGACTGTTCTAGACTATTCTTTATTATAGCGTCATTGTGTTTTCGAAGACAGGACTTTTGATGACTCATATTTGGGTTGAAAGCTCATTATAATGACGACTGGAAAGGTGCGGCTAAACATTTTTTAAGCCGCTTCCTGGATATTACACATCATTCCCGGATATATTTACCTCTGGATCATTTGAATGCGCGAGCGAGATTATATCACTATGACGTTATTTGTTAGCTATTCCTCTAGATCATTCTGGATCTATGGATTCCACACTTTCATACCCAAGCCCATGGCAAAATTTTCTAATAACGTTCTAGAAGAACCAGTAATATCTCAAATTAAAGCTGAGACTCTGGGCTTTGAATGGAGTCATTACTCAATCTTCTAGAATGTTCCAGAACAATTTTGTAGTTTTGGCGCCAAACCTTGGAATTCAAACTGAATTTTTGATTTGTTGTCTTTTTTGGCCTGTGCTGTATATAACCCTCTATCTGAATTTACACTTTGACTATCAAAAATCGAAAAATATAAAACGCGCCAATTTGAAAATGTCGGGATTTCCTATACATCGGTTGAAGGATCCTTTTTACCATGACATTTTTACTATTAGCCCGTAAACTTTAAAAAAAGTTATGCCACCTCTTTCGGCACGCGTTGGCATTCCGCCCAGCGTAGAACTTGATCTGATCATAACTGACTACTGTTTAGTCATTTACGATTAACGGTTTACTCTCTCTCAATCTCGAAGTTTAATGTTGCCCTTGGTATTCTCAATCCAAGACTTCTCAACCCAAGACTTATCGCCCCAGGTATTCTCTTAGCGCCTCTTCGTCTGATTGACTTACCTGTCCCGAAAGTTGTCCTCTGGCGACGACTTTGTTTTGATTACATTTTTACTTCCGCCTGTTTCCAAGAGCCCGCAATTTGTCGAGAATCTGTCGCCAAATTAACCGTTACCCAAAGTTACAGTTACTCAAAAACACAAAATCCCGTCTCAAACTTTCTACCTGCCCTTTCTTCAGTCCCAAAAAAATTTCCCTGACAAATCTTCGCGCTTCCCGTTAACCGTTACCTTTCTCCAAACACTTTTTTCTTTCGTAGACTTTTTTCTTCCAAGGAAAAGTGTAAGAAAAAGTGTCAAGTTGACGCACTTTTATTTATGGTCCCGCTTATTTTCGCGCACCTGTCGGCGATACCTGGCTGGCTGGTCCACCTGGCCCCAATATTTCATCCGACTGCTGCGCAGTGCCAGCGGGTCTGCCCTGCGCGATTGGCTCTTTTTCGGCGATAACCTTCAAGAAAACTTTCGGGGAAGAACAAAAAGGAAGTTTTTTTTTCTTTTACAGTAGACTTTTTTTGTTTCGGTGTCTTTGCGCCAAAAATGGGCAGGAAATTGGTGACAGTTATTCCGAGACTTGCATCGGTTTTTGGCGACTTGTCTTATTTTTTTGCTAACCTAAAAATTTTTAGCATTTCAAAATTTCGGGAGTGCTAAGGATTGCACTGATCCTGAAACTTTTTTCTTTCTAAATTGTTTCTTCTAGAAGGTTCTTTATTTCTTCTAGAAGTTTCTTTATTTCTTCTGGAAGAATCTTCATTTATTCCAGAAATTATTCATTTCTTCTAGAAGAATCTTCATTTCCTAAAAAATCAGAAATGTTCAAGATTGCACTGATCCTGAATTTTTTTGATCCAGGATCCATACCTTGCAGCAAATCTTATTTTTTAAATTACCAGAACCAAGTCCAATCCACGATCTGACACGCCGATCCTGGCCCGAACCAAATTTCTTGGATCGATTTCTCGATCCTTGATCAGTCAATTTTTCGCGTCAATTCAGAAAAATTCTAGAAAAAATCCAATAAAAATATAAATTTTTACTGCAACAAAACATTGCCCAGTACGCTATTGTTTCCAATTACGTTGCCATATACTTCCTCGCATACAACTCCTCACAACTCCTGACTTTTTGCCAAAAAGTGACTGCTTACCTATGCGGCACCTTTTGATCTTTGATGTTTGCACTCTTATGTCCTGTGTAAGCCTTTTCCTAACCATTTTGCAACTTTACTGTTGCCTTATCCAAAAAATTGCATAAATAAACATTTTTTGGTCGAAACATTCCAAAAATGAAATGTTTCACTTTTCTGGAAAATTGGCCGCTCCCTTTTATGAAAAAAAGAACGACCCTCCGAAAGGTGACATCAAGAAAATTTTGCAATCCGTGACTCAACCGCTATGACTTTTATTACCTGTATTGTCATTGACTCACCTTTTTATGACCTCTGATACGAATTTGAATGTTTTTAACGATCTTTAAATTTCCTAACGACTTTCAAATGACGTACCTTTTCAGGCAATCAACGGTCCAGGTATTGAGCAGGTATTAATTCAGCAGCTACCTGCGACTCCCGGCCCATTTTCTATCAAATTTGGTCAATGCCGTACGAGCCACACCTTGATTGTTGCCATATTCCGCTAACGACTTCCGGTATCGATATCACTGAGCTTTAGAACAGAGGGACATTGCACTTTGGGAAGGAATACCTGTGCGGTATTCGAGAGTGCGTTATTCCCTTACCTGAGATTCGACTTTGGCCGGCCACGTCACCTGGCGTGAGTTTCAAAGGAATTCAGGCTGGTTGTGACTTAACTGTTTACGTGATCTTTGATCTTTATGTGTTCTTGATCTTTTTTGTTCTGTACTTGATCCAAATTTTGGGTGGTATGTTTCGTACAGCATTCCTGACATTCCTGACACATTCTTGTCACATTCCTGATTTTTTAAAGTTTTTGAATTTTTCTCCAAATTTTCAACATTTTTTCAATTTTTCCTTCAAACTGAAACTTCCTTCAAGCTGAAATTTGGTTCTTTTCTGCAAAAATTTGTCTTTTTCTCGAAAAATCAACAACATTTTTTCAATTTTTCCTGAGGATTCTGAATGTGCAATTTATTTTTTCTCACTGTTAGAAATTTTGTTCCCAAAAAATGGTCATTTTGACCAAAAATCGATTTTTCTGCCCCCGAAGAATTCTTGATGAATACCTGAGCAATTTCCAGGTAATATACCTGTAATATAATCCGTGTACTCCTCAAAACTTGTTATTTGTCCAATTTTCCGACTTCCCGGAACTCGTTTTAAGGATTTTTCCTTTGAATGAAGCGAGTTTTAAGCAAAGTTTTGAAGTCGGATGGCACGCAATGCCTCAGGCTATGGAACGAAACGCCAACTTTTTGCGCAATCTTGAGGGTGGATTGTATTTGTTTTCGACTCGAGACAATATAACGGTTGTTTGGGCGTTTTTGGGAATCACAGAATGCCAAAAATTCTACTTTTGAAATATTTTGCAGATTTTTGAAATATTTTGAATTTGTTTACTTTGTATTTTTGGTTGTGTTATTTTTATGACGAAAGATAATTTGTATTTTACATAAAGATTTGCACTTTATAAATGTGTACTTTATAATTAATTTTTTTTTCAAATTTGTTCAAAAAATTTCGTATTTTACTCAAATTTTGGTGTTTTTACACAAATTTTTGACAAAAATTGCCCTTTTTCAAATTTTTCGTATTCTACAAAAAAATGACATTTTTATGAATTTTTGCGCCTTAAAAATACATTTTCAATAAAATAAAAACTTTGTTCAAATTTCATTCAAAATTTGACAAAAAGTGACCTTAAAAATTGTACTTTTCCGATAAAATTTAATATTTCTCGCTAATCAAAATTTGTCTTGTGACGAAATTTTTCGAATTATTTCAAAATTTTGTATCCAATTTATTTGACGAGATGTAATTTATAAAAATGGACCGAAATAATTTCAATAACAAATTTTAATCAAATTTTGTATTTATTTTGTGCAATTTTATATTTTTTCGTCGTTTTGCGTCATTCAATGTTGCGTTTAATGTTGCGATGCAATGCCTGAGGGCAATTGTGTAAATGAGTTTTGAGTATAATTTCTGCTGAATAGCGGACTACAATCCATAAATGGCAACATTTTGCATCAGCTGACGAAAATGACCAAAAAGTTACCACTTAAATTTTCCATTTTTAGAAAATTTTTTGGTCTTTTTCTGACATATTTTTGGGAAATTTGAAAATTTTGACATTTCACTCAGAACATTTTGCACAAATTTGTTCAGATTTTCACAATTTTTAAAAAAGCGGTACATTTTTTTAATTTTGGGAGTGTAAATTCTGGAGTTTAAATTTTTAAATCTTCTAGAATTTATAGTATTTTTAAAAATTACTGGTTTTGAACCCTTTTTTGTTCATTTTCGCATTTTTCCTATCATTTCTCGCCACCAGATCCGGAATTCCAGGTACTCTCGAAGGTACTCTCTTTCCCATTCTCGTGTCAAAACCAGGAATGAGTCATCTTTTATTCATTTTCCACTTAGTTATCGTAATTTCGAGAATCGCGTGAGAAACCAAATAATAATTCGGATCTCGAATAAATAATTTGGTGGCTTCCTCGGAAACACTTACCTTTGAAAAGCGGAAAGGTGTGTTCAATGGTTAATTAATCACAGCTTAGGCTGGAGTCCTGGCACAACTTTCATCACAGGTCGCTTGAAGGCATTCGAGAACTCCTCAGGTATTCGAGAGTGCCTCAGGTATTCGAGAGTGCCTCAGGACCTGAGGAGGCTTTTGAATACCTGAGCCACTCTCGAATACGTGAGGAGTTCTTGAATACCTTTGGCTCAGGTATTCGAGAATTCCTAAGGCGTTAAAAAACTCCTCAGGTATTCGAGAGTGCCTCATGCCTCCCTCCAAGTTCCAAGACCGGGAAAGGTGTGGGTGGAAGCAGACAGGCCGCCACCGGCAACATAAATCGAGAGTACAACTGCTATTAACCTGTAATTAAAGTACATACTAAAGGTGAGCATTGAAAGCGGTAATTAGCGAGATTCAACAAACAATTTTGACATTTCAAAATTTTTGAGTGGGAAAGTTCTAGATTGATTCCCGTGTGTGGAGTTTGAAGTTCGAAGTTTGGAGAAAGGGAAAGTGGCAAAGGAATTATGCAAAAAAATTGGTACAAAAATCGGCATGAAATTTTGACTTCGACAATATCCCCCAGGGGACCAATACAGGTACTCAAAAAGAATTTGGACTTTTTATGTAAATTTTGGCTTTTTATGTGAATTTTTGGTTTTTAATGTAAATTTTTGGCTTTTTTGTAAATTTTGGGCTTTTTATGTAAATTTTTAACAGTTTTTCGGACATTTTGTTTTACGAAAAATTTTTTCATCGAATGGATATTTCGAAACATCATTTCGATTCCTGAAACGAAGATGGCACAAAACTTGAAGAAATGTTTCTCATCAGCCTCGATACCAAGCACTTAAAATCATCGCCCGAGGCATTTCCCGTTGGATTTCCTCTCCATTAGACTCAAATTCGGTGAAAAGGCGGAAATTCGCTACAAATTAATAAGCATTCTCGAAAAAGAGTCGAGACCAGACTCCATTTTTTTATGGGAAACGTCGCTTTAATCTCGAATGATATGTCTAGGTGACGAAGCGGGAGCTAATTTGTTGCGATTTCTCAAAAATTTCACCCAAAATGTGTCAAAAACTTCATTTTTCAGCAAAATATGGCCAATTTTTAACAAAAATGGCATCTTTTACAAATTTTTTCACAAAAATGCTAATAAAATAACAATTTTTTTTCAAATGTTGACATTCAAAATTTGACAAAAAGTGACCTAAAAAATTGCACTTTTTCCAATAAATTCCATTCAAAAACATCATTTTTCTGCAAAATATGGCCAATTTTTGAAAAAAGACACATTTTTCCAAAAAGTTTTGAAAAATTTTCGAAAAAATTCACATTTTTACGAAATTTTTCCTTTTTCAAATTCCATTACCTTTAATTACAATTTGTCACCTGACCGCGGTCTGAAGCAAAACAAAACAAAACTATTCCCGGCTGATCCGGGATTAGTATTGACTTTGATTCCCTCTGGCTATTCTCAGGAATGCACCCAGACTAATGCCCTTTTAGCGCACCGCTCCAAGTGATGATGACTAATCCTAGTGATGATTCATTACGTTATCCTGAAAATTTCTGTAGTCTCGAAAGTGTCTGTAGTCTTGGCAATGTTTACCTTCCCTAAGCCAGGATCCCACGCCGCGTCAACTCGCGCACTGTTATTGTCTCCAAACAAATGGCTTCTTAATCTCTAATCCTGGATCTCAACCACATCCTGATCTCTCCTAAAAGAAATCTCCTCTAACGATCCTTAATCCTGCCAGTTTGGTGGCAATAGCTCAGTTTTAGATCCACAAAGCTAGCCTGTGGCTTTTTGAAACCAGGATGAAGCTCCTGGCTTCTTTGGGGGTACTGTGTTGTCTAGGAAAAACTATAGTATAGTTTGGTAAACTATACTATAGTTTTCCGGAGATATTGACTGCTTCTAATATTTTTTCTAGAACATTCTAGAAGGACGAGTAATGGTTCAAATTAATACTGAGGATCTGGGCGTTCGATTGAGCCATTACACACTCTTCTAGAATGTTCTAGAAGAAAAAATGTTCTAATTTTGCTTCCATCTAGAATGTTCTAGAAGAAAAAATGTTCTAATTTTGCTTCCATCTAGAATGTTCTAGAAGAAAAAATGTTCTAATTTTGCTTCCATCTAGAATGTTCTAGAAAAAAAAAGATATAGTTCTTCTTTTATCTAGAATGTTCTAGATGGATCAAAAACTTCAAACTGTAGCATAGATTTCCACGGATGTTGGCTACTTTTGATCACTGCTTCTGGAACATTCTAGAAGGACGAGTAATGGTTCAAATTAATCCTGAAGCTCTGGGCGTTCGATTGAGCCATTACACGCTCTTCTAAAATGTTCCAGAAGCAGTAATCATATACAGTCAATACCTATGGGAAAACTATACTATAGTTTTCTCATAGATAAGAGCCCATAGATAAGCCCTCTAGCACCTCCCATCTCCTGCCGATCCCGGAAGTCACCTGCCAATCCCGGAAGTCACCTGCCCGTCTCGAGACACTCCCCCGGATCCAAGATGCCCTATTATTTACTTCCAAGACCCTATGGTCTCGCCTACCTTTAGCGCCACCCTCGCTTGTAGTCATCCACGTTTATTTGAATCTTCTAACCTTTTCCTCGCTAATCTACCTGCCCAGGTGCGCAGGCTAGCCTTCTCAAGAAAGCCGGCCTGGCTCTAATCCTCCTGAAAAACATGTCCGGATTCCAATCCACTCTATTTCCCATCATTTGTTTCCTTCTGTAATCCGAGGCTTTAAGCCGAAAAGGAAAGGAAATCCTCGTTTCCAAAGAAAATCCGGCTCCTATCCAGAAAATGGCGGGTGGCGAGGGTGTTGACTTTTTCGCGCGGCTGGTCCATTTCCATTTCGAGCTTATCGCCCCAGGGCTTAAAGCCTTTGCCGTCGCGCACTTGCCATAGGACTTTGCCATCATCCAAGGGCCATTTCTCTGGATTAAATCCCGAAAAATGCCTGAGGGCATAAGCTCCACATATGAGTTTTCTTAAGCTACCTGTCTTCTTAGCTACCTGCCCACACGTGCCTCAGGTGAGTTTTCTCGGGAAATTGCTCTCTAATGGCTAATGCTAATCGCTTGCATGATTACTCTTGAGGTACTATTAATCAAGAGTCCTGAGGTGACACAGAAGCAATAACAATAATTAAGAAAACAACGCGAGGGTGGATGCCACAAAGGTATTCAATACCTGGGGCATTCAATACCGAGACTCCGGGAACAGTTTAAGGAAAGCGGGTTCTGGGGACGTTTTGGAGGTAAGCCGGCTGATTCCTCCTTGGAACCAAATCTTTACCCCTCCAGGGGATTAAGACAAAAGTCACGCACGGCAAGCGAAGCCCGGAGGCTATGAGGATTTTTGGAAGCGTAATTACTTTTCATTCGTGCACTCTTAGCATTCACAACTTTGCACTTCCAAGGCGGAGCTTTTCTGGGGTGGAACTGGTACTTCCAATGGCACCTTCTATGTTCTTCTAGAATATTCTAGATTTTTCATTCATGGTACTTGCTTCATGCACTTCTATGTTCTTCTAGTTCTTCTAGAATTTCTAGATTTCATCAGTACTTGCTTCATGGCCTTCTATTCTTCTAGAATATTAGATTTCATTCATGGTACTTGCTTCAATGCACCTTCTATGTTCTTCTAGAATATTCTAGATTTTTCATTCATGGTACTTGCTTCCAATGGCACCTTCTTTACCTCCTTCTAGAATATTCTAGATTTCATCATGGTACTGCTTCCAATGCAGCCCGACTTCTATGTTCTTCTAGAATATTCTAGATTTTTTCATTCATGGTACTTGCTTCAGCCAACTTATGTTCTTCTAGCTAGATTTCTTCGGTACTTCCAATGGCACCTTCTATGTTCTTCTAGAATATTCTAGATTTTTCATTCATGGTACTTGCTTCCAATGGCACCTTCTATGTTCTTCTAGAATATTCTAGATGTTTCATTCATGGTACTTGCTTCCAATGGCACCTTCTATGTTCTTCTATGTTCTTCTAGAATATTCTAGATTTTTCATTCATGGTACTTGCTTCCAATGGCACCTTCTATAACCTTCTATGTTCTTCTAGAATATTCTAGATTTTTCATTCATGGTACTTGCTTCCAATGGCACCTTCTATAACCTTCTATGTTCTTCTAGAATATTCTAGGACCTTCTAAAATGAATTCAGTGAGTTGTGTATTATTTTTACTGCTTATTTTCCATTTGTATTCTTCAATGCCCCAAAGCAATGTTTAATGCGCGAAGACATAACAGTCTTGAGAAAAGTCTTGAGACATTGCCTGCGGCAATAGCGCAACATAGTACAATTTTCACCATATAATTACCAATTTTTGTATCATCAGACATTTTCAGACAAAAAAGTGTATAGAATGAGACTTAATGATATGTTGCCAATATTGAACCTCGATCCCGACTAAAAAATTGTTCGCTTACGAAACAAAACTCCGGCTTTCCTTTGACTTTTGCACTTTTTTGTTTTTCCGGTGACGATTTTCGAAAAAAATGTTTGCTTGTCTGCCACAAAAGTTACGCCATGGAATGCGGAGTTGCAATTAGATGACAACAGGTAGGCGACACCGGGCTGTAAAAAATGGACAGGTATTAAAAATTGTGGACTATACGAAATGGCATTCTTCTTTGTGATGTGTGAACTTTACACCTCAATTAGCCGTTTCCGATAGTTGAAAGGCGAAATTATAGTTTTTTGATGGGCAGTTGGCAACTCCTACGCGAAAAGTCTATCGGATGTCATTTTTTGTTCTAGAAGGATCCATTGTCTTAGTTTTCAAAAATGTTCGTCTTCCAACGACATTTTTCCAATCATTATTTTTCAACGATCTCATTTATAATGCATAGATGGGATTATTATTCAAAAACTTCTATATCCTACTAGACTCTTCTAGAACCTTTCCAATTCTTCTAGAATCTTCTATAGTATCTACATAGATTGGACGGTTTTCTAGAATCTACTAGATTCTTCTATAACCTTTCCAATTCTTCTAGAACATTCCAAATTATTCTAGAACTTTTCAAATTCTTCTAGAACCTTTCCAATTCTTCTAGAACATTTCAAATTCTTCTAGAACTTTTCAATTCTTCTAGAATCTTCCAAATTCTTCTAGAGCCTTCTAGAATCTTCCAAATACTTCTAGAACCTTCCAAACTCTTCTACAACCTTCCAAACTCTTCTACAACCTTCCAAATTCTTCTAGAACCTTCCAAATTCTTCTAGAACCTTCCAAATACTTCTAGAACCTGCCTGCCACCCAATTAGCCATTTGCGGAGGTGAAATTATAGTTGTTTAAACGTAAACAACTTCTTGCGCACAAAAAGGCTTACGGAAGCCTTTTCTTGGGCCTCGAGAAGCATCTTTATCCTCAGGCGAAGTGAAACTTTGGCCACAACTTTTGTGCCTACAAATGGCAACTATAAAAGAAACATTTTTGTACTTTAATGTCTTTTGTACTCTGTTTCTCTGCACTCTCTCACTTTCTTCGCTCTCTCACATATGAAACTTTTGTGCCCTTTTATGGAATTGTATCAATGCTCCGTTTTGTGGACAGGTGACCTAACGTCTTTGCTCAAAATTATACTTTACTGCGCAAAGTATAAACTTTTAACGGACCACACTCTTGAGCCATTCCTGCTTCTAATAGGTGTAATTACTTACAGGTGTAATATAATCACACGTCTCTTCACGTGTTTCCAAAGTCCATAAACGTAAAGCGGAATCATCGCAAGGCTATTAATGGCACCGCTATTTCAGGAAGAGACCGTTTCCATTTTCGGCATCAATGTCGTCAACATTTTGGAAGCTTCTAGAACCTTCCTGACTCTTCTAGGACTTTTTAGATTTAGAATCTTCACTATTCTTCCAGAACCTTCTCGATTCTTCTTGAATTTGTAGAGTTTAGCAACTTTTTGGTTCTACCAGAATCTTTTTAATTCTTCTAGAACCTTCTCGATTCTTCCGGAATTTTTAGAGTTAAAAAACTTCTAGGTTCTTCCAGAATATTTTTAATTGTTCTAGAACCTTCTAGATCCTTCTAGAATTTTTAGAGTTTAAAAACTTCTAGATTCTCTTAGAACCACCTCGATTTTTCTAATGCCTTCTTGATTCTTCTAGAACTTTTAAGGCTTTTCTAGAACCTTCTAGATTATTCTGCAATGTGTCATCTGTAACATAACAACATCCCACAGCCCATTCCAAATGCAACATCACAACACGTCTCTTTACGTGTGTCCAAAAACGTAAAGCGGAATCATCGCAAGGCTATTAATGGCACCGCTATTTCAGGAAGAGACCGCTTCTATTTTCGTCTTCGATGTCGTAAAATGATAAGCTAATCCGCGTCAAGAATAATAAGCAGGCAAAATTTCACAGCGCCTACAGTATCCGCCCCGCTAATTCGAACCAGCGCTCAATTCATCCCTCGCCACAGTGTCTGCTTCTCTGACGTCTGCTTCTCTGTCGCTCTGACTGTTTTATGGCCTTAAGTGACGACATGTCTCAGGATTTGTTTACGCGGGCATTTTTAATCCTTGAGAGTCGGCGAAGTTTTGTCGCTTCCTGGGAGAAGTTAATGGATTTGGACTTTGGATTTCATTCCGGGTTTGGGGGGGGGGAGGGGGGGGAATATTAGTTTGGGAAATTTTGAAATTTTGAATTTTTTGAAAAATGTTTTTTTCTGGAATTATTGAATTTTTGTGAAAGGTTGCATTTTTAAGGGAAAAGTTGCAATATTTGATTAAAAAGTTGCATATTTAAAAGGAAATGTTGCATTCTAGAGGAAAAACTTTCACTATTTAAAGAAAAAGTTGCACTATTTGAGGACAAAATTTCAATATTTGGAGGAAAAGTTGCAGTTTTAAAGAAAAAAGTTGCAAATTTTATATAGAAACCAGACTCTCTTTCTCTGCACTCTCACCATTTCAAGCGGTCTTTCGTTTATCCAAAAGAGATCCCATGTTTCAGGATGGAATATTTCAGGTTGGAAAGTTTCAGGATCTAGTTTCGATTTTTTTCTAGTTTCTAGTCACAAATTTCAAATTTTCTTCACAATTCCAATTCTAATCTCGATCTTTGCAAAGACGATTATTTTTTCACGAGCTTTTTGGTGACAATTTGGTGACACGACATCGAATCGGAGCGATAATCGTTTTATGTTCCAGAAATGAATGATTCGACGCATTTCTTAATGGAAATTTTATCAGGAATTTTAGCGCAGAAAATTCGCCGTTATCTTTTTTTCGCTGCTTTAATTCGTAAAGTACCGAGAATTACAGTGATGATGATGGTCCTCTAGCGATTATTAGCGCAGAATTGGAGAGACGGAAAAGCGCAAAAGCAAACACCGAAATTGTGTATCAAGATCGTACTTTGGGTCCTAGATTGAGGGGTTCTTTCTAGAAACTTCTAGAACATTCGAATTGCTTCTAGAATGTTCCACGGTCGTTCCATTTTGTTCCAGACGCAGTTGGATCTGCTTTACATCGGCATATTTGGGATTACTTTCAAGAAACTTCTAGAAAATTTTAGAATCTTCTAAATCCTTCTACGATCTTCTAGAATGTCTTCTAGAATGGTCAGAAACATTAAAGAACAGCGTAAAAAATTAATTTTATGTCAATTTCGAACACCTTCTAGAATATTCTAGAACACGTTTTGATCAAATTTTTCCCCCAACGTTAACTGTTTACGTCACTTATTTTAATTTTGTTGTGTAGGCCACTCCCGGAGCAAACTAAATTGAATCAGTTTTACAGATAACGATCTAACAACAACAATAAGCGATTGGCCAATTATACTCTCGAACGACTTGAGGAATTATCAATTTCGAGGTTACGGGCCGAATTTTTAGAAAGTTCTAGAACTTTCTAGAATTTTTAAATTGTTCCTGAACCTTTTTAATCTTTCTAGAATATTATAGATTCTTTTAGATCCTTTTAAAACCTTCAAAATTCTAATAGATCCTTCTAGAACCTTCTTGATTATTCTAGGTTCTTTTAAATTCTTCTAAATTATTCTAGATTCTTTTACATCCTTCCAGTACATTCTTACTCTTTAGAATGTTTCTACACCTAAATTGCACCTTTTCGGGAACCTTCTAGAACAGTTTAAAAAGTTTCGCCCAATTACACTCTCGAATGACTCTCGAATTATGACTCATAACCCCAAAGGCTAACAACGCGACAAAGGCAATAAAGCCAAACCTCGAGAATCTCGACTTAAGACACCGCAAAAATCACATCGCAGTGAGTCATTATGTTTATTTCTTTCCGGAACTCGGCTGCCCTTTTATGGGAGTACAAAGACGTCAGCAGAGTCCATTAGGAGAGAATTATGATCCTTCCTTTCTTTCTTTGGGTCCGGAAAGCTGGGACCATAATTTCGAATTCGAGACTTCCATAGAAGCAATGATCAGAAAAAAGAGGGCCACACCCTGCGGTGTTTGGGGGGTTTATCGGAAATTTTGTTGTGAAATTGTTTGAAATGACGATTGCGAGTAACGGGATTGGTTTTGTTGCGGAAAGTACATGAAACTTTTGACTTTTTTGGTTGGGAAAAGGCCGTTTTTTGAAAAAAAGGCCATTTTTGAGGAAAATGAGAATTTTGATGGGGAAATTTGCATTTTTTTTAAGTCGTCCTTTTTGTGGAAAAAGTGGTTATTTTTGAAAAACTTCATTTTTTGAGAAAAGTGACCTTTTTTAAGAAAAATAAAGTTTTATGAAAAAAATGACATTTTTTGGGAAAATTGACCATTTTTATTTAAAAAATTATCATTTTATGAAAAAACTGGCCACTTTTTGTGAAAAATGGTCATTTTGAAAAGATTCAGATCTTTTGATAAATTTCCTTTAAAAAATTTTCGTATTTCCAGAAGGATTAAATTTTTTCTGCTCTTTTCCATAAAAAAACTGCAATGCTCCAAAGAATTAACGGTTCAAAGAACCAAAACTTTGTGGAGTCTTATCAAAATTTTCCTCCTTTTTCGGCACAATTCCCGATTACAATTCGAGATTAGACAATGGCTTAAAACGATTCATTGCTGTTTGACCTTCACAGGTGTCCAGGATTGATTGCAGGTGTCGTTTTCTGGAAGTGTCGCCTTAGAATTGTGTGGGCCCGGATTAACTTCGAGAATCAAAACTGTGAATCGAGCAGAGAGAATGCTTAGAGGCTTAGAATAACGGGTCGCCGATTCATAAGTGCCTTTTAAGGCGTTAAAGCCCTATAAGTCTGCACCAAAATTGGTCACTTTTGCAAAAAAAGATTGAAATTTGGAGCATTTTTCAATTTTTCTTAATTTTTTCATATTTTTCTGAATTTCATTTCAATTCTACTTTTCAATTTTTTACCATTTTCGAATTTTAAACAGCCAAAACCTTCAAGTCGCTTCTAGAAGGTTTTATGGCCATCCCATTATATCTTCTAGAACCTTCTAATTCTTCTAGATTCTAAATTCTTCACGAATGGTATAGATTTTTGAACGTTTTCAATTTTCTATTTTTACCGTTTTTCCCCATTTTTTTTCCTTTTTTCATATTTTTTCCCAATTTTTCCACTTTTTAACATTTTTCCCTATTTTTTCAATCCCTCCAACTTGGCCCATGAACTTCTTTGGTACTTTTTTACGACATTCATCCAGAAAAACGGAACAGGATACCGATTCCCGGAAGCGCTATCTCGCGCAGCTGTCCTTTTTACATTTTATGGCATACCTTTTGATACCTTTTCCCGAAATCCAATCCCGACACCTTTGCAACATTGAGCGATTAATTTCGAATAAAAATTAGCGCATATTCAAATTTTGCAAAGAACGTTTTTTTCCCGCTCATTATTTTCCATTCAGCTTTTCCGAATCCTGGAATCGAATGCCGCCTTCAATCCTCAAAGACCGCTTCAATCCTCGCCTCCACCCTCGCCTCATTAGCCTTTTCATTTGTCTTTGCTTTTTTTCGCTTTTTCATGTGAATTTTTCCTCGGGAATATAGAATAACGGTCGGATAAAAGTCTGGCGAAAAAAGCAAACATCAGAGATCGGGTTTGAAAATTTTGAGAAATTTGGCCAAAAAATACAAATTTTCTCGTTTTTTCGAATTTTTTTGTCCATTTTCTAGGAAATTATTCAAAATTTTGCTAGCTTTTCGAAACAATTTTCAATTTTTGGTGTTTTTGATCAAAAAATACAAATTTTCACATTTTTCTAAATTTTTCTCCATTTTTTAGGACATTATGCAAAATTTTACCAACTTTGCGAAAAATTTTAAATTTTTGGTGTTTTTCTCATTTTTCTCGGATTTTTAGAAAATTTTAGGTTTAAATATTGATGTTGTTGCAATTTTTGGGCAAAAATACAAAAATTTTCAATTTTTAAAATTTTCAATTTTTAAAATTTTTTGGTCTTTTCCATAAAATTCCCATTTTGCAAAACTTTTTTAGAAACGTCACAAAAACTCCCCAAATCGAGTCTCGAATCTTCTTTTTACGTCTCAAAGCTCAAAAGTTTTGCGCACGAGACCCGAAATATCCATCCAATGTCCACCCTCGCCTCATTAGTCTTTTCCGCTCGAACGCCTCCGGCTAAGATTTGTCAACAAAGCAAATCGTTGTTATGCTTTATTTCGGGAGCTGCAGACCCGTTACAATTTCATGCCTCAGGCATTTTTGTACCCGCGTCATTCCCGGGCCGAGTCTCGAGACCATACCTGGGCTTCCCCGATGATTTCACAGGTGAATTGCTTCGAGATCTCAGGTAGATGCCCTGAGGCAATCCCAGGTGCCCGCTACCTGAATCTTGTACTTTTAACTTAACCTCAACATAACCTGATTCTCGAGGTCATACCTTGGAACCTGAGACCCGTTACGATTTCATGCCTCTGGCATTTTTGTACCTGCGTCATTTCCATTCTTCTGGGATTCTCCGAGTTTTCACAGGTGAATTGCTTCGAGATCTCAGGTAGATGCCTTCAGGCAATCCCAGGTACCTGTGTACTTTTAGCTTTGTTAAGATAATCTGATTCTCAAAACCATACCTGGGCTTCCCCGATGATTTCACAGGTGACTTGCTTCGAGATCTCAGGTATATGCCCTGAGATAATTCCAGGTACCCAGACCCCAGAAAATTGTACCTGGGCTTGCTTGCGGCATTCGAGAGTGATACCTATCTCATTTTTGTACCTGTTGCCTGGAACCCGCTACCTGAATCCCGATACCTGTCACATCATTTTCTATAACTGTACATAGCCTTGGACGGGAGCGGGATTCAGGTAGCGGGATTAAGATTACCTGCACAGGTAACAGCTACAAAACATAGCACAAACCATTCTCGAATATCGCAAACAAGCCCAGGTACAATTTTCCGGGATTTGGATACCTGGTATTGATATCGCCTCAGGGCATCTACCTGAGATCTCGAAGTAACTCACCTGTGAAAATTTGGAGCTGGAAAGCAGATTTTTGCTGTTTTTGGGATTTGTAGCCGATTAGAGAGTCCTAATCCCGACTATACCACTTTCAAAGATCTCGCGCTTTAATCCCCGGTGACATTCGAGAGTGGGATAATTTTAAGCCTGGGGCAACAGCAGACACCGGATTTGGAACTTTGATACTTTTAAATCCCGAAAGTGTACGGTTTCGTTGTACTTGCGAGGGTGTGAAGGTGGGTTGTATCGCCTGGGGGCATTTAGCAATCAACCCTTGGCCACGCCCCCTTTGAAGGGGGATGGCCTGAGGGCGGCTTAGGAATGTTTGTGAGAATGATTCGAGAATGGAAGTAATGTTTAAGACTCTGAACGGCTTAACGGTTCGAGCAGGCAATTTAAAAGTCATGTTAAGTGGCTTTATTCTACGGCTGTAAACAACTTTGCGACTTTTCTTATCTCGGGATTTTGTCTCGAGAAACTTTTTCGGGGTTCATTGCCGCAGGCTATCTTTTTCTTGTCTGAGTCTGGAGTCGTTGGATTTGAGGATGTCTGAGCCAAGCTTGTGTGACGAAATACCTGTTCTTACCTGTAAATAATTGAATACCTGTAATTAACCCTCTGGGGTTTAATTTTTCAATGTCCCTCTAGAGAGGAAGGGTAATTAGAGGGGGCGTTAAATAGAGGGCAAAATACCTGTTTATACCTATATTCTCGAATACCTCTTACCTGTGAAATCTCGAATACCTTCGATTTTTGACATGAAACTATTCTCTACCTGTACTGTTGAAAAATTTTGACCTTTGATCCCTTCGAAAAAGTCTAAAATTAATGGCCAAAAGTTTCAAAATACAAAAAGTGCACCGAAAGTCCTGGGAAATTATACCTGAGAAGGTGTACCTGATCGCCCGAGGCTAAACACCTCGAGAATTGGATTCCCTACCGCTTTTTACCTGCCGTTTCCGACTACAATTGAGAAGTCACATTTTGGAATGCAAAGAATGCATTCCAAAACAAAATTTTAGTTTCCCACAACAGTCTCTTTTTGTATCACCTGAGAGATTTTCGTGGAAATTTTTACTAATCCTGTCACGTTTCGAGTCTCGATTCTCGCACTGAGCACAGAATACTGGCACAAAGTCGAGAGTCTGCTAGCCTGAGGCTCTCAGGTGTTGCATTTTTTGGCCTAATTACACCTTTACCTGTAATTTGACAGGTATGTTAAAAGTCGCGCACCGGTTTTCAGGTGAGACCTTCGGTCGAGGCTCTCGACTTTGGAGGATGCTCTGCAGGATGACTCATGTTTGTATTGAAAAGAAGTATGACGATGACGTCATCAATGAGCGAAAGATGAGTCAGACTTTTTGATCCGGAGAAAAAATCCGGGAAGAATAGGCTAGAAATTCAAATTCCCGCGCAAAATAGTTTTTGAAATTTTGAATCGTATAAAAAGTTCAGGAAAGGTAAAAGTACATTGTTCCCTGCGCGGAATCATTAGGACTTGACTCTCGACTTTGCAGGTGTGCGAGGGATGACTCATCCAGGATGAGTCAGATTTTGAATGATAACGGGTAGTATGATGACGTCATCACTGAGCAAGAGATGAGTCAGGTTTTAAAATGAGCAAAAATCCAGGAAGAATCTGAAAAAATTCAAATTCCCGCGCAAACCAACTTAAAAATTAAACCTTCCCTGAATTTAAAGCGAAAAATGCTTTCTGATTTCGCAACATTTTCTCGTGACTTTCTCGAGAGTACTCGCCTCGGGCAATCTTCTTTCCTGGAGCGAGACTCGGATTTTAAAAATCCCGAAAGATGGGTCTTTAGAAAACGATACCTGAACCATTCTCGAAGCAATACCTGTTATTAAAGGTGTAGCAAAGCGCTTTAAGGTAAGCGACTTTATTTCACCTGTACACAACTTTGCGACATTTTCTCGGGATTTTCTCGAGATAACTTGCCTCGGGAAATCTTCAGTCTTGACGCGAAAATCGTTTAGCTTCGAGATTCAAAGACCCAAACTTGTATGCCAAAATACCTGTTCTTACCTGCAGTTCTCGAATACCTTCTCACCTGAAAAATTTTTGGTCTGAAAATTTCTTCTAGAACATCATCGAACAAAATGGTCTTTTTTCTAAATTTTCAAAAAAACCAAATATTTTGGCGCAAATTCAAATTTTTTGGCGCGAATTTGAGTTTTTAGTACAAATTTTGCCATTTTTGGTAAATTTTGAAAAATAGGCCCAAAATTATAAAAATTTCCAAAAAAACAAAACAATCCAAAAATCTACCAAAAATAGCCAAAACCCCAATAATTTCATATCTGAAAATTCTCGAATACCTGCAAATTCTCGAATACCTTCTTACCTAAAACCCTTTGGGTCTAAAATTTTCTTCTAGAACACCATCGAACAATTCTCAGTATAACAAAGAACATTGTTTTATTTTCAACTTTCAAATTCCCGACTCTAATCTACCTGTTCTAAGAATCCTGCGCGACTTCTTGTGTGACAATTGCCCATGTCACCGCTGCTTCCCGACTTTTTCCTAAGCCTAATCCCGAACCCGCAGCGAAACTACGATATAACGGAACCAAATAACAATAACAGTTTTGTTGAAGGTGAAACCTTTTGTCTCATACCTGTCCGTTCCTTTGTCTTTAAGGATTTCTTTGAGGATCGAGACCAGGAAGATGACTCACATTTTCATTAAGAGTCGAGATTTCAGTCAAATTTTCGCCTGAGGCGCTCAGGTGTTCAGTCCAAGGGTCTCAGGTAAGGCGCAGGTATAAAGCGCGATTTATCGGGATTATGGCCGCAGGCTATCTTTTTTCCTGAGGCAAGAATCATTGCCTGGGGCTATAAAATCCAAACTTGTATGCTACGTGATATCTGTTCTTACCTTCAATTCTCGAATACCGTCTTATGTGGCCCGAGGGCTTAGGAATGTTTGTGAGAATGATTCGAGAATGGAAGTAATGTTTAAGACTCTGAACGGCTTAACGGTTCGAGCAGGCAATTTAAAAGTCATGTTAAGTGGCTTTATTCTACGGCTGTAAACAACTTTGCGACTTTTCTTATCTCGGGATTTTGTCTCGAGAAACTTTTTCGGGGTTCATTGCCGCAGGCTATCTTTTTCTTGTCTGAGTCTGGAGTCGTTGGATTTGAGGATGTCTGAGCCAAGCTTGTGTGACGAAATACCTGTTCTTACCTGAAAATAATTGAATACCTATAATCTCGTACACCTGTATTCTCGAATACCTTCAATTTTTGACATGAAAGTTCCTTCTAAAGGATTCCTTTTATTCCATTCCCCTCCCATTTTTCTTTAAGGATCTCGGCCAGGTAGATGAGTCAAATTTTCATTAAGAGAAAAACTCGCAGACAAAACGCTTACCTGAGAGCCTCGCTCTCAGGTGTCTCTCAGGTAGAGCACAGGTAAGGCAAAGAAAATGCGCGGGCAATGGCCAAAGACGTATGCAAATTACCTTTGCTCAATCCAAACACTTTTGTTTGGGCTTTGATTTGGCCAAGAGTCCTCACCTGCGCTTTACCTGTAGGATGCCCTTTTAGGATTGTGTCTTTTTTGCGCGCAGAAATGTCGTCTTTGACATGTTTTGTGCCGCGCGGATCGGAATTGCTCATTCCAATTTACTTTTTTCGTTTGTTTGACGAGAGCAAAACGATCGGCGCCGGCGTCGATTCATTTGACTCAGGTATGTTTTGGACAGGTGAGCGATTGAAAATGGGACTTGGCGCGGATTTTTTACTTTTTTGGGTTTCTTTTTTGTTTTATGAAATTTTTGTTATCCTTGAAATTTTTGCAGGTTTTGAAATTCCTGGAATTTTTGGATCGCTAATTTATAGAAAGTACATTTTGAAAAGAAAATTCTAGAAGCTCATCAACTCCTTCTAGATTCTTCTAGAAAACTCCAAACAGAAAGCAAATTCCTAAAATTTTCCAAATTTTGTACCAAAATTCCCACTTTTCCCAAATTTTCGGTCCAAATTCTCCCTCAAAAAATTCCACCCCAAAAGTGATGTAATTCCAAACATTCCAAGCATTCCATTCCATGCCCTTTTATCTCATAATTGCACTTTTTGCAGCCAATTTTTGCCGGATCCAAAGCAATTTTGCGTCCGGTTGTAGGATAAATGCTCAATATTGCTAAAATTACTCATTTTTTGCATTTTTAAACCGTTAATTATTTGCGCAAGGACCAATTTACCTGAGTTTTGTTGCAATTTCACAAGAGATTACTTCTGTTTTTTCATAATTGCCACTTTCCCGAAGCTAAAAGCCCATAAAACTTTTTATGCCCCAGGCGATAATCCTTCCAGCTTCAATCCCGAGCTTTGCTCCAAGCTTAATCCCGACTCCCCAGCTCCAATCCCGAACTTCGCCCCAGGCAATCCCGAGCTCCCAGTCCAACCCCCAGGCTACAGCCATATAAAAGCCTGAACTATCGACACGAACTCTCAATACACAACTCGCGCACAAATGAGGGCGCACCTGAGGGCGTGAAGTTGAGGGCGGCGTTAATTGGAAAAGGCTAAGCCCTCCGGGCTTGGACTTCCAGCCGGCAGAGGCCTTCCTTCCGGAGCGAGGGTGTCTGTGGCCAGGTGTAGTCAGGTGATCGGCCGGCCACTTTTCGCGGACTCTCGAGTCTGCTTTCCCCAGGTGGGCCCTGTGGCCGTCCCGCGCACCTGTGGCATTTCGCTTTATGCCTTTCCTTATTCTCGATTGAATCACATGGGGGCGTGGGGTATCCAGGAATTCCAGGATAATACTGAATTCCAGGATAATACTTCCAGGATAATAATGCCTGGGGCGGTTTTGTACTCTGGTAATTTGCTGCTCAATTCCTTTTTTTCGAATTTTGCTAATCGCCAATTTCTCGAAGTGGTATACGGTGACTTTATGAAATAATGGAAGTGAAAGCCTATAAAGTATTTGCCCTGAGGGCATAACCGAGCTTTCTCGGGAATGAAATTTTCTGTTTCGCAAAGCTGAGCTCCGGATTCTAGATATTTTAATAGACTTTAGGCCGAGAATTCTTCCTGAAATCCAGCCCATGTCCTGAGGCGATCTCGCTTGAATCCAAGTCTTATGGTCTTGAATCTGAGTCATGCAGTCGAGGAATGTGTGGAATTTTGTATGTTTTTTTGCTCTCGAATCATACCTTTTAAAGTCCAAACATCAAAACCGTTATATTTCTCTTCCAGAAATCCAACCCATGTCCTGAGGCGATCATGCTTGAATCAAAGTCAAATTATTCTCCTTTCTTGATGTTTATCTTATCTTTTTAACAAACATCAGTGATTAACTCTGACAGTTTATTCTAACTGTCTCTTTTGATTGCCGCAGGAAATGATTTCAAGTTACATTTTTAATCGATTGCGTTAGTTTTAATATAAAAAAATATTTTCAAAAATTTGCTTTTCTAACGGTTCACATTTTCCTACCAAAAATTTCTGTAAGGAATTCCAAAAACTTGGAATATGTCTCCAAATGTCGCCAAATTTGAGAAAAGAATTCAAGGAATGTTCAAATGTGGTTTCAAATGTTGCCCAAAAATTAAAAAATTTCAAAGGAATTTCAAAAACATCAATCTTCAAAAACATCCACTTTTTTCTGCCCCACACCTGTTCATTCCTCATATTTTCTAACTCTCCCCCCCAATCCCCCATTCCCCAAATACCGTAACCCATCGCATTCCTCTCCTTCTCCATTCCTTCTCCTCCCGACCAAAACAAACCCAGCAAATCATCAACCATCGGCCCATAGAAAGGCGCGCATCCTCGGCTGCTCCGATCCGAGGATCGCCTTCCTGGACCTTGCTTCCCTGGACGTCTCTTTCTTTCTCATGCTAATCACCCATTTGGCATTCACCGTTACCTTTTCTCCCCACATATTATTCAAAAGTCAAGACCCCGAAGACGTTTGGAGGAGGAGGAGTTGGGCCCTACTCAGCCTGCCATCGAACACGGACATTCATCCTGGACATTCATCCTGGCCAGCAGACCCATCCTGGGTTTCGAAGGGTCGTCCTCAGACCTCCAGCCATCGAACACGTCGGGCCCATGCAGGACCTTCATCCTGGCCAGCCGACTCATCCTGGGTTCTCCTCGGACCCCCTGCCATCGAACCGCTCGTCCTCGGACCCATCCTGGACCTTCATCCTGAGCAGCAGACTCATCCTGGGTTTCGAAGGGTCGTCCTCGGACCCATCCTGGAGCTTCGTCCCTAAACTATTGTCTCACCGTTTTTGCATATTTTGTTTTTCTTCGCCCTTTACTTTCGCTACTTTGCTTGCTTTTCAATGCTTTGCTTTTTCTTTCCCCTACCGGTCGCCCTTTGATTTGCGACTGCGAGAGTCGATTTTTTACCTGCGAAGAAAAAACACCGAGAGTCCGAATGGATCCAGGATTTGATCCTGGACCCAAAGGAGAGTCGGCCATTGGCCCCAAAAGGCATCGCTTTGGGCCCTATTGAAAGTTTTTGCTGCTTTTTTGCCAATGCTTCCTTCCTTCACCTGTGGAGTAGGACCGCGCAAACTTTTTTTTGTCCTGAAACATGGGTACTTGATCCTGAAAAGGGTTGTGGGTCTTTAACAATACGCCGATTCTCGGCGGTCTTTGGTCTCGCTGGAGCCAACTTTGTGCATAATTTTGATGGAATTATGCATTTCGCAGGCGGCTTTGTTTCTTTATTGCTTTCTTTACCTGTCATTTACCTGGATTTGATTTTACTTTGGTCGAGAAATTGTCTTTATCCTGAAATTTTATTGTTTTAGTGTTATGAGGTTACGGTATTTTTGGGTTTTTGGCACAAATTTTGCGGAAAATATGAAAATTTTGTTCAAAATTTAGAATGTTGTATCTTCTAGAATCTTCTAGAATTTGCTGATCCAAAAACTTTCTACTAGATCCAAAACCTTCTGGAATACCTTAGAACATTCCAATCCCAAACATGGAATAAAAAACTGCAAAACTTTTTTGAAATTCCCAAAATTTTCTAGAATATTCCAAGCAGTTCACAAACTCACAAAAATGTCGAAAATCGAAAAAGACTAAACATTTTCAAATATGTCCCATAATATTGCGAAATTTGCCAAAAAAAATGCAAACATTTTCAAAATTGTCGCCAAGGTTTCGAAATTTAACAAAAAATTCCAGGAATGTTCATATTTATCCCAAAATGTTCCAAAATTTGGTAAAAATATCAAAAAATTCCAAGAATGTTCAAATTTGTCCCCAAATATTGCGAAATTTGGCAAAAAAATATAAAAAAAGTCCAAAAAGTTTCAAATTTGTCCCGAAATGTCGCCAAAGACCCCCATGTGACACCCATCCATAAACACTCAATTTCCCTCCCCAATCCCAACTCCCAATCCCGTCACGAAACACGGCACTCAGCTTTCCCTCCGGTCCCTTCCTGTCCACCCCCGCCCCTTTAATGTCACCCCTCCCATTTGTCATCATTGCTTGACCATTGCCACTACCATACATCATCACATTGCCATTGGCTTTCATGTTTTATCGCGCAATTATGAGTGATATATGTTCGAGAATGCCGCAGGCTATGCCAAAGATTTAAAGTCTAAAGCCAATTATTTCCAGGATGTCCTCGCCGCCGACGCACACAAACATTTTCCAGCAGTCAAACTCCAATTTGTATGCAGGTAAGGGAATTTCGCGCGAATTTGAATAAAAGTACAAAAAGTTGCAAATGTTGAACTAAAAGTGCAAAAAAGTTGCAAATTATAACTAAAAGTGCAAAAAAGTTGCTAACCTGAACTAAAAGTACAAAAAAATTGCAAGTTTTGCAGGTGCTTGAGTTTCTTGGACTAAAAGATCAATGATCAGTGGTCATTGATCACTGAATATGAGGAATAAAATCGAAAAGACAAAAAGTCTGTAAAAGTTTGAAAATGTTTTACTTTTTGAACTAAAAAGTCGCAAAATTTGCAAAATAGTACATTCCTAGCACCAAAGATCATAGATCACTGATCACAATTTGAAGTGAAAGTTTGTCCTTTGAAACCACCGAAATTCTCTGAAAAGGCTTAAACTAGACTTAACTCATTAGAACCTTCAAAATTTCTCATTACGGTTTCCCGGATCAGAATCCCAGGATCATTTTTGGCATTCAAAGTTTCAGGATCAAAATTTTCCTAGCTCCCGGGCCATCTTAAACCAAACTTTGAAACACTTTCAATCCAACCTTTTCAGCCCATCTCCACTTCCTGTCAATGATCCAAAACCAAGCCAACACAAATGCCACGCCGCCGCTTCCAGGAATCTTCGACGCCACTCAAAACGCTCAGGGCCCGACCCCAAACTTTGGGATCCAGAATTTCCCGGATCAGCTCGCGCTTCAGAACGCGTCCTTGATGAACGCCATCGCCGAGAGCCAGATCGCGCAGCTCCTCAGTCCGCAGCACAATCTCAACTCACCGCATTCCGGAATGTCCAGCGTGGATTCTGACAAGTTGGTTTTGAGGATTTTTTCCAGGATTTGCAAAAATTTTAGAAAATTTGTAGAAAAGTGAAAAAATTTGGAAAATCCAGAAATTTGGTCAAAAATTTGCCTAAAAGGTTCAGAAAAATGTTTAAAAATTGATCAAAAGCGGAAAAATTAGAAAAATCAAGAAAAATGTGGTAAAGCAATAAAAATAGAAAAAACTTGCAAAAACACGGAAAAATTGATTAAAACTAAGAAAACCGCCCTAAAAATAGCAGAAATTCGCCAAAAATTTGGAAAAATCCAGAAAAATGAAAAAAGTATCAAAATCTGTACAATTTTAGAATACCCTAGAAAATTTTGAAAACCAATAGATCCAGAATTTGTTTTCATTTTCTTCTAGAACATTCCAGAGTCCAAACCTTCCCCTGCCAAGGCACTCACGTCACCTTTAATATAAAAATGAGTCACCTGTTTTCCCGAAAACGCCGGAAGATTACTCCGCAATTCTCAATCTCGCGTTATTTTCCGAGAATTTTCCTCCCAAAACCTTTTTCAATACCGCCAGCGGCTTTTAAGCATAATTAATGCTCGAGAGCCTCGATCCCGGATTCGATGCCTCATTCCAAATTTCCCTGGAAAAGCCGCGCTCTGTTTTCATTCCCAGGTTAATGATAGCCTCGACATTAGACTGGCATACCTTCAATTAAGCCTTTAATGAGTCCCCCCATTCGAGACTCTCGAGCTAATGAGACTTGAGGGTGGTGACATTTTCAGGATACATTTTCTGTTTGTCGCGGAAAATTAATCGCCTATCCGAGAAAACAAAAATCATTGGCCGTGAAAAAATCTCGCCAGGAGCAAGATTTCTAAGCCTGGCATTTCCTAAGCCGGGCATTACCTGAGGCAGGTAAGGAATCCAATTCCTACCTGGCCGAATCCTGGTTTCCATAGCAGTCCAGGTGAGCCTAGCTCCTGAGGCTAGGCTCAGCCTAGTTCCTGGGGCGACACTTTGTGGTTTGTATCGGGCCGGGATTCGAGATCCAGGATGGCTTTTGTGGAGAATGCTCGAGGCATTAGGCGGCAGGTATCGGTATCCAGGTATCGAGTGCGCGAGTTCGAGATTGGGAGTATCGAGAATTGCTCGAGGATTAGAGCGCAGAAAAATGTAGGAACGAAGAAAAGGCATTCCGTGCTGCCACCCTCAACCACCCCCACATTGTGCCCTGCGGGCATATGCCGTGTACACCTGGCGAATTAGTCGAGAATGAGTGATACTTTGGATTGAATGCCCTGGGGACATGGGGCAGCGGCGAAGCCTTTAAGCGGAACGTGTTTTCGATTGTTTTCTGATGTTTGTTCGAGGATTAGGGATTGAAAAACAAAAGGTTTAGGAGACAGGTAGATTCGGGATTAAGGTAAAATGTCGGGATTAACGGTTGACAAATGATGACACAATGGATTTGGGGAAGAAAAATGAAATTCGAAGGATTGGGGAAGAGGAGTTGAAATTAATAATGGAAGGGAAAAAGTGTCCGGGAAAAGTGGAAATGTTCTTGGAATGTTCTAGAAAGTTCCATTTAGATTCTAGAAAGCTCCATTTAGATTCAGGAAAAATGTGGAAAAAAGGCAAAAGATGAAAAGTTGGAGAAATTTGAGAAAACGCACTGAGATGATCTAGAATGTTCTAATAGCTTCTAGAATGTTCTCAAAAGTTCTGGAATGTTCCAGAAGAAACCTGTCAGTTTCTGAAAAGCTGAGAAAAATGGGAAAAATTTTAAAAATGCAGGAAATTTTCCGGTATGTTCAAAAATGTTCTAGAAATTTCTTCTAGAATATTCTAGAAAATGCTGAATTCCAAATTGAATATTGCCACCTCTTTTTCCGTTTTGCCAAAAAGCGAAAATTTTGCCAAATAATTAATCCGCGGAAAAAATAAATAATCTTTCAGAAAATCATTTATAAAAACAAATAATTTTCCAATTTTTCAAACGATTTTAAAACGATACATGAAAATTATCCTTAAAAGTAATCGGCTAATGGATCTGAAACGGAAATTGAAAAGAAGCTTTTAGAAAGTTTTCTAAGAAATTGAAAATCCGCAGACATGTAAAAATCTTGACAACAATTTTTAAAGATGAAAAATTATTAAATTAATAATTTTGTCGAAAAAAGTGTAGGAATTATGTATTTCTGATTAATTTTTGCTCAAATTTCGTTGAATGCTTGGTTAAAGTTTGAAAAAATTTCTAGAAATTTCTATAACGCAAAAGAATTAAAAAATCGGAAAATATATAAAAATATTAAAAGAAACATGCTAAAAATTGTCATTTAAGAAAAAATGTAAAACTAAACATTGCGCAAAATTTAAAATTGTTAAAAATGTTCAGCAAGTTCTATAACATTCTCCACGAATTGGATTCAAGAAATGTTGCAAACGTTGTCAAAGATTCACAAATTTTCTTCAAAAATAATCAAAATTTTAAAAAATATCAAAAAGAAGTTAAAAAATCTGAAAACAAAAATGTTAAAAACTGAACAAAAATGTTAAAAAATTGAACAAAAATATTAAAAAACTGAACAAAAATGTTAAAAAATCCGAACAAAAATGGTAAAAAACTGAACAAAAATGTTAAAAAACTGAACAAAAATGTTAAAAAACTGAACAAAAATGTTAAAAATGTGTCACTTTCACGTGCCCTCATTCCAGGTCAACTCACAACTTCCACGACACATCCAAGAACTCGAGCCCCGCTCTGCACTCTCTCTTCCCAGCAGCCGGTGGCCTCTTCCAGCAACAATTCAATGGCAATGGCTCAATGGGCACTTCGACCGCAGCCAATGGCCACAGCAATGACTCCCGACCGCGGCCCAATAGGATTGAAACAGACAGCGAGCGGCCCTATGACTCATCCAGCGCTCCCATCGCAGCCTTGCCTTTGCACTTACCGTTAACCAACACCGACTCGACAGGTAGCAGCAATGCCAGGTAAATTTTGTGGCGCCGAGCATTTTTTGCAGACAAAATAAATTGGACCGTTTTGGTGGCCGAAAGACAGAATCGAAAATTGAGAAAAAGAAAAGAAAAAAGAGACATACAGTCTTTTAAGGACATTTGCAATTATGTCATTTTTGATGAATCATGTTTTTTTTTGCCTTTTTTCGGCAGTTTTACCTATGTTGGTCATAAATCTGATGCTGTTGAGTCTATGTCAACTTTTTGTCTAGTTTCCAATGCTTCTTTCAAATTTTTGAATTCGCGCCAATAAATTATCGATTCCATCATGTTTTTACAAAGGATCTCAGTATCCTTCAAGAAAACTTAGTTAAATGTGCCCTTTTAGCGCGAATTCAAAAATTTTAAAACAGTATAAAAATCTAGAGAAAAAGTTGACATATAGACAGTAATATCAGATTTATGACGAACATAGCGAAAAATGAAATTAAAGTCAAAAAGACAATTCCATTCAATGTTTTGTTGCGAAATGAACACCCACTTGTGTGGTCCTTTGCTTTCCTTTGTGTGTGACGCAGCGTAAAAATATCTCTCCGTCCGATCCATCAAGTTAAGCAACGCTGGGCTGGTTTTTGGTCGTAAAGTTCAGCTCCGAAAGTTGAGCTCATCGCTGCTTAACGGGACGCACCGGTCTGAGACATGCACCAAGGGACCACCCACGTCGATTGCCCTTTTAAGCGTCGTTTTAAAGCGGTAACCTACATGAAATCCCTGAGAGAGTATGAGTCTCTCTTTCTCTTCCGAGTTCTGAAACCTATAACAAAAGCATTCTAGAAGCTTCCAAAGAATTCTAAAGGCTTCCATAAGCTTCTAAAGTCTTCCAAAAGCTTCTAGAAGAATTTTTGCAGAATTTTCTCAAACGTTTTCTAAATATTCAAGAAGCTTCCAAAAAATTCTAAAGCTTCCAAAGTCTTCCAGAAGCTTCTATAAGCTTCCAAAAGGTTCTTCTAAAAGCTTCTAGAAGAATTTTGCCGAATTTTCTCAAACTTTTTCTAAAATATTCAAATTTTCAGCACTCATTCCAACACGACCACCCACGGCGGCGACTTGCTGGTGCCGTCGAATGACAAAGAGGGCTGGTGCCGGAACAAAAAGTACATCCAGATTGTCAAGAAGGGCTACCGGTGCATCGTTTGCAACAAAGTCTATGGCCGCTACAACTCTGTCTCCTATCACGTGACAATCTATCATCGAAATCCGCCGATAAAATGTGAAGAGGACGGCTGCCAGTTCACGACTCGAGAAGCGAGATACATTCACTTTCACAAATATTATCGCCACCAGATACCTTTGCCGGCATCCATCGATTTGGGTAAGCATTTTTGAGGAAAGTGAAAGTTTTTTGGTGAAAGCGAAAGTTTTGAAGAAAAACGAAAGTTTTTGAAGGAAAGTGAAGGTTTTTTGAGGAAAAGGGAAATTTTTGAAAAAAGTGAAAGTTTTTGAGAAAAAACGAAAGTTTTTGGAAGAAAAGACAACTTTTTGAGGAAAAGTGAAAGTTTTTTTTGGGAAAGTGAAAGTTTTGATAAAAGCGAAAGTTTTTGGACGAAAAATGAAAATTTTTTGAGGAAAAGTGAAAGTTTTAGAGGAAAAGCGAAAGTTTAGCAGAAAATGTACGTTTTTTGGCGGAAAATCCAGAAAACAGCTATTTCTGCATAAAAGTCGCCATTTTCTGCAAATTTTAAGCAAAAATGCATAAATCAGCCAAAAATAGCACTTTCTGATTTCAGACGCGGCTAAAATTTCAAAATTTTCAAAAAATTATCCGGAAATCCAAACCTTGACTGTGTGATCATTCATCTCTGATCATTCATCTCTGATCATTCATCTCTGATCTTTGATCTCTAACCCGTTCAACTTTCAGCCTCTCGAAAATGCCCTATGAGCAAGTGCAAGCACGTGTCCAAGAGCCCGGCCATGCTCGAGAAGCACATTCACCGTCACGTGACGGACTGTCTCAAGGACGGAGTTTACCGTTGCGCGTCGGATGCCGGAGCCATCCCGAACAGCCAGCCCTCGACTCCCGGATCGCCGCACCTGCAAAACGTCGGCTCACCTTTGCCGTCACCCTCGGGGCCTTGCGCATTCGAATGCGGGAGTCACGAGGAAATGTTCGAGCACCTGCGCAGCAGCCACGGCGAGCCGGTGGGCCCGGGATTGGCGGCTCTCGGAATCGGCGGCCACGACTTGGGCCTCCTGAGCATGATGAGCCCGAAGGAGGGACCAACTCCTCCGGATCCGGTGCACTGTCTAGGCGAAACGGTTCCAGGAGAGCCGGAGGAGTCGAAGAGAAGTGTGAGAAAGAACCTCGGTCCGGCGTCGTTCAGGTGCGAGCTTTGTGCGTACAGGTGAGATTGACATTTTTCGGGAATCTTGAGTTATTTTGGAATTTTTTGGGAAAATGTGATTTTTTTGAGAAAAAGTGACACTTTTTCCGAAAAACTGCACATTTTTGGCAAAAAATGACCTTTTTCAAAAAAGTTAACTGTTCCAAATGTTGCCTTTATGCTTGAAATATGCCAAAAAAATTTTTCGGGATTCTTGACTGTTTTTGAAATTTTTGAGAAAAAGTGCACTTTTTTCAAAAAACTGCACATTTTTGGCCAAAAATGACCTTTTTCAAAAAAGTTAACTGTTCCAAATGTTGCCTTTATGCTTGAAATATGCCAAAAAAATTTTTCAGGATTCTTGACTGTTTTTCAAATTTTTGAGAAAAAATGGCACTTTTTCCGAAAAACTTCAACTTTGGCAAAAATGACCTTTTTCGAAAGTGCAAAATTTGAAAATGTTAGGAATGTTAAAACCTGAAAAAATATTTCAAATTCCAGAGGCCGCACTTTGACAAACTTGGAGCAGCACAAGAGCTTCAAGCACTCGAGTGAGATGTTCAATGTAAACCATTCAGTCAATGGAATGATGGTTAAAGGGCTTTCGGGGTGAGTCATCGTTATACATTTAAGAGTACAAAGTTCAAGAAAAAAGAACACAACGAAAAATGTTTCTAAATGGCAACATATAATCTTTGCATTATTCAAATTCCTTTCCATTTTGCAACATTTGCACTTTGGCATTCTTCACATATTTCAAATTCCATTCCTAAAGATCAAAGATCAATCCAAGTTTTTCAGGCTAGCCGACTCCAACACTGACATGGAAGTGGACTCAAATCAAGTCCAAGCTCGACTTCCGCTCCAGAACCACACACCTTGTGGGTTGTTCCCGGGACCACACAACTTGCAACAGGCAATGTTGCAAAGCGCCGCTCTCGCCAGCCTTCTCGCCAATCCTCAATTTCCTATGCTTCTCGCGCAGAACATGCCTCCTCCTCCTCCGATCACTTTGCCAGGAAACTTGCCAAGCATTTTCAACGCTGTGGGTGGTCCTCAAATGAACGGTATGGGTGGTCCTCAAATGCAACTTGCCGAGATGTGGCAAATGCTCGCCAACGCTCAAATGATCGCCGCACCGGGCCAGTTCCAGTCGGGATCGCCATAAATGGAGAAGGAAATGTCGCGAAAAAGTCTCTAAGAGATACCGATACCGTTGCTTTTGCCTATTTCGGCACTTTTGTGTTCTTCTAGAAGTTTCTAGAAGAACTTTCTTTATCATTTATTTGTTGGCATAATTTGTGCGAAAATACTCCTCAATCGAAAAAAAAAACTTATTTGTTTCTTTGTTATTTTGTCTAAAAATTTACTTAAAATCACGAATTTTTGGCCAAATTTTTGAAATTTTGGCATATTTGGCAGAATAATTTGCAAAAAGTGACATGTTTCTAAACTTGTGACAAAAATGTGACTTCTTTGGGAAAAGTAACAAATTTTCTCCAAAAAACCCAGTTTTTCAAAAAAAATTGCAAAAAATACGAAAAAATGGTCATTTTTCAAAAATTTGCCAAAAACGTGGTTTTTTCTTCTACCTACTTAAACGATACGCTTTCTAAAATTTTTAGGGTCTTTGCTCGTCAGCTTTGGCGATTATTGCGAAATTTTTGACTCGGATTGCTTAATGCCGGTTGTATTTTTGTATCCTTTGCTCTAATGAATTCCCAAATTATGTACAAAAGTGCTTTGAATTGTCTCTTTTTGTCTTACCTTTACCTTTAATCGTCGAAATTACCTGAATGCGAGGTTCAAAGTCCGACTCTTTGTTGCCGATTTCTTTTGTAACATTTGTATCCGTTTTTGGAATGTAACGCTTTTTTGGTAAAATTAACAGTTTTTGCCAAAAAATTCCTGAAAAACTTGCAGTTTTTCAAAAAAGGTCATTTTCTGGAATAAAAACGCACTTTTTTGAAAAACTACCGTTTTTCTTTAAAAATGCACGTTTTTCATAAAAAGTGGCATAAATTGGCCAAAATTGCAATTTTTTACACAAAAAGTGACATTTTTCCGGAAAAAAGTCATATTTTTACCCAAAAAATCGTTACGTTTCAAATTCGCGCCAAACTTGTAACCTTTCAAAACCAACTTTGTATCACCTTTCTTCCGTTTAAGACACAAATTTCTAGCTTTATGGAATGCATTTACGCTTGCCAGCTCTTTTTTTTCTTTTCTCGCTGCCTAGTACAACTTTTCTTGCAAACATTTTTGAGATCATCACTATCATGCCGGTTTTTATGACTTTTTTTTGACTTGCACTTTAGTCCTTAGAATGTGAAATGCTAGCAGAATGCTATTCTTTGTCTTCTTTCTCAGTTCCTATCCAAGTATTTTTTATAGATTTATTTTGACCAAATAAAAAAGTAATGAATCACGTGCGTACGTGTGTCACACAAAGCATTGCAGGTATTCGAGAACGGAAAATTTTAGTACATGATTATCTAAAAATAAACTTATTATATGCATTGGAAATGAAAATACTTATTATTCATGAGAACACGTCATCGTGTGTGGTCTTTTGGTCTTATGTGTGTGGTCGTTTGATTACATATAAAATCATTCCAGGGCGATCCTTATCCGGCGTCCAATAGCTTCATCGAAAGCCCAGAGTTTCAGCTTTAACTTGATCTATTACACACCCTTCTAGAATGTTCCAGAAGTGGTTTCGCGCAACCGCTCCAAAGCCGCAAATTCAAACGTGAGTTATTACTCACGAGAACACATCCACGTGTGTGGTCTTTTGGTTTTATGTGTGTGGTCCAAAATCAAATGATTCACGTACAATTACGCTGGAATGAATCAACTCACGTTTGAATTGGCGGCTTTGGCGCGGTAGCGCCAAACCATTTCTGGAACATTCTAGAAGGGTGTGTAATAGATCAAGTTAAAGCTGAAACTCTGGGCTTTCGATTAAGCCATTACACGCCCTTCTAGAATATTCCAGAAGTGGTTTGGCACTACCGCGCCAAAGCCGCCAATTCAAACGTGAGTTGATTCATTCCAGCGTAATTGTACGTGAATCACATGATCAAACCATGGGCAAGTTCGGTGAGGAGAATTGTCCAAGCAAAATTCATTGCCTTAGGCAAATTCAAACTATAAACAGGAGGCCGCGGATAGGCGCTCAGTGCCACCAATGCAACATTCCCGCTTGGCCCATTGATCAGTTCGTCATCATTAGCACCATTGGTACATCCCCCCCCCATCTCCTTCATCTTGATCTTTGACCCGCTGTGTGTGGTCTACTCAAGCCATTGTAAAAATCCCACTTTCAAGATCTCATTCCAAAGAGATCCGCTACTTATCCGAGAAAACGATCCGCTACCTGAGCAGGTGAAACTCAATTAGTATGTCCTCTAATCCCATCAACCGTTATCCCTCTCATCTTTGATCCCGCTGTGTGTGGTCTACTCAAGCCATTGTAAAAAATTCTGCTGTAAAGTGACCCAGTTCTTTATCTCGGGAAGGAACTTGGGTAAGAGGCAGGTCCATTGGGAAAAACGACGCCAACTTTGCAGCAGGTATTCGGCAGGTATTCGAGAGTGGTAGGACAATACCTCCTGTTCATTTTTCTTCCTTCTCCTTTTTTTCCTTCTTGCATTCCAAGGGCGGCCATCTTCTATTTGACTTGCGCAATAGCCTGGGCGCAGGAAGATCTTGGGAAAGATCTGAAAGGTATTGATTGACTTCCGGACCTGTCTTGCATACCTTTGCCATTGTTTATGACTTTTTGCATACCTGTGCACCTTTAGATTTGCCTTGTCTCACCTTTCAAATTTCTTTCCAAAATCCTCACAGGATAAACATTTCACCTTCTTCCTTGCAAATAAATTCTCGGCCTATACCTTTACCGCATATCCACTTACCTGACCAGGTTAGCCACAGGTAAATTCGAGAAAAACCGTATACCTGTAATTAGAACCCCCCCCCCATTACTAACCCCCCCCTTGCCCGTCGCGACGGTCGGCGGCATTTATTTTTAAAATGAAAAAATTCTAGAATCTTCTAGAAGTTTTTTTAAGCCAAGACCCCGGGGTACCTTCCTGTACCAAAAATGTCCGGACGCTTCTAGAATTTTTTTATTTTTCGATCCCACTGGTTCCGAATTTGAGGCTAGTTTAGTGTTGGGTATACTGTAGCGTTAGTTTCTGGCATTGCGCCCGTTTCTATAACAAAAATGGGCAGAATGCCAAAAACGGTACTACGCCAAAACCGACCTCAATTTGAAATGGAAAACGAGATTGGCCAAAAACTTTCAAGAGTACAAATTTTCGGCCACTTTTCCAGAATTTTTTCAGTGATCAATGATCATTCTCGAAGTTCGCTAAGAAACTGTAAAGTGCAGTTTTCAAATTTTCTTTTTAGATTCGCGCACAGCTGACTATTCATCCTACCACATCCTGATCCTGCTCCTCTTCCTGAAATTTGCTGCCAATGACGGAAAATGACAGCCCGTTGCCGTCTTGGGTGCGATTGCTTCCGGCATTTCCGGGAACTCTTGAACAGGCCGCAGGCCTTCCCTTACCTTCACCGCACCTTGCGCAAACTCAGGAAGACGACTCCAGAAGACTGAGCTTTGTGACGCGATCTGCTGTGAAGCAAGAGCTGATGTTGCAATGTGGAGCACAACCTGTGAAGTAGGTGACTAAAGTTTAGACTGAAGTTTTGGAATTGCTAAGCTTGACTGCTATCGAATGAGTACTCACTTAAGTATAAGCCAAGCCTGAAGTAAAGTCCAAGTTGTTCGCTTAAAGCTAAGCTTCAATTTGAGCCATTGCTTGTATCTTAAGCCCAAGCTTAAGCTGAGGTATTGTCATAGGTAAAACCCATGACCTTAAGCTTAAGCTTGAGCTAAGCTATGCCCAAGATGTTAAGCCCAAGCTTAAGCTGAGGTATTGTCATAGGTAAAACCCATGACCTTAAGCTTAAGCTTGAGCTAAGCTATGCCCAAGATGTTAAGCCCAAGCTTAAGCTGAGGTATTGTCATAGGTAAAAACCATGACCTTAAGCTTAAGCTTGAGCTAAGCTATGCCCAAGCTTAAGCTGAGCGGAACTGTCCACTTACCTGAAAATCGCACTAATAAAAACCGGTTTAAGGCCGAGAAGACGTGTTCAGCCGATGCCCAAACATAGGCCGAGATCGCCGCTGCGCGAGATCAATGCCACTTCTTCCGCTCGGGACAAAATTGTGCCTCCGATCAAGGCAATCGAAGCAATCTATCGGCCGCTGAGTGACAAAGAAGCACAGTATCTCATAAGATATGACAAAGGTGACAAGTCGGAATGGCGTGGAAGATCTTTTGTGGATAAGGTAAGTCCTCAGCATGCCAAAAACGGTCATTTTGATCAAAAAATGGGCAAAAAAAATTGAAATCTATGCAAAAAATGAGCGCTAAAATGAATTTTTGTAAAAAAATCTTAGGTACATGGCCAAAAAATTTTGAATTCCCGCAAAATTCCCACAAAATAAAAATAAAAGAGAAGTATCCCTGAAAAAGTAAATTTTCTTCCAGAAATACCCCCGAGAATGGAAAAATTCCAAAATTTTCAATTTTTGGATAAATTTAAAAAATCTTTTTTTGTTCAAAACTTGGCCAAAAATTGGTAAAAAATTGGAATTTTCTCAGAAAAACTATCTTTCTTCCAGAATTACGAGAATGGAAAAATTCCAAAATTTCAATCAAATCTTTTTTTGTTCAAAACTTGGCCAAAAATTGGTAAAAAATTGGAATTTTCTCAGAAAAACTATACTTTCTTCCAGAATTACCCCCGAGAATGGAAAAATTTCAAAATTTTCAACTTTTCTGGATAAATTTAAAAAATCTTTTTTTGTTCAAAACTTGGCCAAAAATTGGTAAAAAATTGGAATTTTCTCAGAAAAACTATACTTTCTTCCAGAATTACCCCCGAGAATGGAAAAATTTCAAAATTTTCAACTTTTCTGGATAAATTTAAAAAATCTTTTTTTGTTCAAAATTTACCAAAAATTTGATAAAAAGCCAATTTTCTCAGAAAAAGCTAAATTTTCTTCCAGAATTACCCCCGAGAATGGCAAAAATTCCACAAGCGCGCTCGCCCGGACGGGTCCCACCCCGACGAAATGTTCGGGATCAAAACGATAGTGAATCACCGCGGCTGCAATTGCAACGTTGCCTGCCTCTGTCCCTCAAAACAATACGACGTCCTGTGGGAAGACGGCTCAAGAACCTGGGAACCTGCCTCCGGCATTCAAACCAGCTACGACTATCCGATGTCGGGCCAGGACCACTCAGCGCACTTGGATTGCGACGAATATCCAGTCAGGACCTACGAGAGAAATCGGCGATTGAATTCTGCGCGAAGAATTTGAAACATTTGTGGATTTGATTAAAGTGCAAATGTTGAATATTTTGTATACTATTGCCAACAAACAAATAGTCCAAAAACTGTTCTAGAACATTCTAGAAGGGAGAATAATGCCTTCATCGAAAGCCCAGAGTTTCAGCATTAATTTGAGTTACTACTCGGCCTTCTAGAATGTTCCAGAACAGAATGACGAAAAAAGCCGAACCTGCTCCAGAACATTCTAGAAGGGCGAGTATCGGCTTAATCGTTAGCCTAGAGTCTCAGCATTAATTTGAGCTATTACTCGCCCTTCTAGAATGTTCTAGAACAGTTTTAGGGTTTTCCCGCCAAATCTATGATTCAAATATTGAACATTTTTGTATATTTTGTATTGCAAATTAATCATAATTTTATTTGTTGTATGTTTGCTGTACCATAAACGCTAATTTGTGCAAAGCATTTCTAGAAAGTTCTAGAAAAATGGACCACACACGTCGAAATTCAAAAGTTCAAGTACAAAATCTCGGCCGTCTATCTTCATTTTTACGAAAAAGTGGAAAAAGGCCACTTTTTGCCCAAAAAACGACATTTTTCAAACCAAAGCGTATCCGGCGCAGATTTTTTGCACTCGGGGGTTTTCGACGACGCTGAGTCCGAATCTGACGTCAGATTCGGGATCCATTCTCACGAGGTCGTGATATTCTTACGAGGTCACGAGCGGGGCTAAGCTTCAAACATCATCATTCATCATTGATAAACGAAAAATGTTCTAGAATCTTCTAGACTAAAAATGTGCATCCTAGTCAGTCTTTCTCGACCATGTTCGATTATTCTGCACTATTAAAGGTCATATGTTGCAATCTCATAAAATGAATACAAGAACCATTCGTTTATTTAAGGTCATTGATGCATTAATTAATTAAGGTATAGGTTACGAAGGAAATAGCAAAACTTCTAGAGGCGAATTAAAGGTACAAACAACCCGAGGGGTCTGAAATTTTTGGTTTGCAAAGAAAAAGGAATCACCCTAAACAATAGAAAAACAAAGTCGAGAGCAGCGATGAATTCGTCCGGAATTGTGTCACTTTTTTGAGTTTTGGGCAATTTTTCTGAAAAAATTCTGAAAAACCCAAGTTTTTTGGCAGAAAATGCATAATTTTTGCCATTTTTTATGAAATACCAAAAAATTCAAAATTTTAGTGCGGGGAATTTTACTATTTTTCTTTTAAATTCCAAAAATGGCAAAATTTTTGCTAAAATATACATAAAATCGATGTTTATATTTTCAAATTTTCAAAAACTTGGCTCCTACCACGAAAATAAAGTAAATAAAATTGGTAAAAAAAGTTATCAAAACTGTGCTACTTTTTTGAGTTTTGTGCAATTTTCACAAATTTTTCTCAAAATTTTAAACATTTTTGTGGCAATTTTGTCATTTTTTCGAAAAACTGCCAAAAAAGCAAAAAAAAATCAAAATATTGACAAAATTTCCGGATAAATCCTTAAAAATAGGGAGAACTTTATCGTTGGCAATCCGAGGATTGGCTTCGGCGCATATTCTTGACGCAGTGCGGACAGAACCATTTGCCCTTGGGCGGAGCGGTGATGCCGACGCAGCCGTAATGGAACCATTCGTAGGGACACTGGAAAGAAAGTGACCGTTATTCGAGACTAAATTTGATGAATTGTCAACTTTTTTGGTCAAAAAAGTTGCATTTTTGCTAAATCGCAACTTTTCTGACCAAAATTTTTAGCAAATTTTTAGCCACTTAACTTTTTTTGCAAAATTTGAACACGGAAAATATAACTGTTTGGTCAGAAAAGGACATTTCACAAAAACCTAACTTTTCTAGACCAAAAAGTGCCACTTTTTCGCTTCTGCCGACAACTGAGGGCGGGAAAAATTTTTCAAATTGCCGCCGAAAATTTATTTCCGTGCCAAAGCGGTAAAAAGGGGTCACTCCAAATTTTTTATAATGGAATTACTCACCATGGCTCCTCCAGAGTCTGAAAAAAATCTAGTGGGGTCCTATTAGAGTAAAAATTTCCACAGTCAAAACTGTTTCTATTAGAGAAAGTGCGTGGGAAAGAATCTCCCTCAATGGGAAAAAGTTTTGACTGCAAAAATTTTGACTCTGATAGGGCCCCACTAAAATTTTTTTTCCAATCTTGGGGCTACTCCGGTTTAAGGGGACCAACAGCAGGAATTTGGAAAAAAATTTTTTTCTGGAATACGCCTATATGGGGGTTTTCGGGTGCGCTGAATTCGAAAATGAGGTCCGTTTTTTCGTGTGGGTCTGGGAAAAATGACATGATGATCATTTTCGATTTCAGCGCACCCCTAACCCCCATATAGGCGTATTCCAGAAAAAAAATTTTTTTCCAAATTCCTGCTGTTGGTCCCCTTAAACCGGAGTAGCCCCCAATCTTTAGAGTCTAGTCCCTGGCGACTAATCCCCAGTGACCTTTTTACCGCTTTGGGACGCAATTAAATTTTTGGCGGCAATTTGAAAATATTTTTCCACCTCCTTTCTCATCACTCAAAAAAGTGGCTTTTCCAAACTTTTCACAAAAAACTTACATTCTTGTTGTCACACGCGACCATGTCCCCGTCGGATTTCTGAAACAATGTTGCATTAAAAGTTGAGTCACAAAGTCAAGAGTACAGGTGAGTCTACCTGTTGGCACATGCACCAGACCCGGTTGTCCTGGTCCTCCTCGTCTTCCTCCTCCGCCTCTTCCTCGCCATCCTCGAACTCGTCCTCTCCCCCTTCCACCTGCTCCATGTCTTCTTCGTCGGCGCCTTCTCCGTCTTCTAGAAGAAAAAATGGTCGAGAGTAAGCACAGGTGTCAATAAGCCAACTTTTTTGGATATAAAAATCCGCGTTTTTCCGAAAAAACGTAAAAAAATTCACCCGAATTCAGGATTAGTGACCAAAGTTCATCCATTGAGATGGCATTTTAGCCGGGGTTTCAGGATCTCTCGCGCAGTGGTCTCAAGAGCAAAGTTGCTTGGCATGACCTTATAAGCAACTCTACTTTTGGGACTTACACCCAACTCGCGCACCTGTGCGAGTTCCAGAGGCTCCAGTGTCCGGAGTGCGAGACCCTGACCCAGGTCGCTCAGCGCGAATAGTTCTGGATCTCGCGCAGGTGGGCATCTCGCGCAGTGGTCTCAAGAGCAAAGTTGCTTGGCATGACCTTATAAGCAACTCTACTTTTGGGACTTACACCCAACTCGCGCACCTGTGCGAGTTCCAGAGGCTCCAGTGTCCGGAGTGCGAGACCCTGACCCAGGTCGCTCAGCGCGAATAGTTCTGGATCTCGCGCAGGTGGGCATCTCGCGCAGTGGTCTCAAGAGCAAAGTTGCTTGGCATGACCTTATAAGCAACTCTGCTTTTGGAATCCCCGCGCAAGCTTCCCACCTGCACGAGATCCAAAGCTATTCGCGCAGTGCGACCTGCGTCAGGGTCTCGCACTTTGGTCACTGGAGCCTCTGAATCTCGCACAGGTGCGCGAGTTGGGTGGAGGACCCAAAAGCAAAGTTGCTTACAAGACCATGCCAAACAACTTTGCTCTTGGAACCATCCACCCAACTCGCGCACCTACGCGAGAAATCCTGAAATCCCGGCAAAATGCCATCACAATGGAATGTTCGCTGTGGGTGGTCTTTTTATTGCGGTCTCCCGCTTTTTTCTCATTCTCTGAAATTTCTTTTCAAGTGTCTTCTTTTAACATACCTATGCTGCTCGGCGGCTGGTATCGGCCCTGTCCATAGGCATACGACGAAGTCGACGGCGCTCGACCGCTCTGGGCCATAAAAGCCGCGACTGCACCGCTAGGCCTGCTCACGCGGTGGTGCGAGCTCTGTCGGTCCTTGAGCATCTGCGCGACGCGGCTCGTCAATCTGCAAATGAAACATAATACATTTGATTCTCAAAAGTGAGAATAGATTTGAATTCGCGCCCAATGCCAGAAAACGCCAAATCTGCTCCAGAACATTCTAGAAGGGCGAGTAATGGCTCAATCGAAAGCCCAGATTCTCAGCATTAATTTGAGCCATTACTCATCCTTCTAGAATGTTCCAGAACAGAATGACGAAAAAAAGCCGAACCTGCTCTAGAACATTCTAGAAGGACGACTAATAGCTCAAATTAATGCTGAGACTCTGGGCTTTCAATTGAGCTACTACTCGCCCTTCTAGAACGTTCCAGAACGAATTTGGCGTTTTCTGGCGTTGACCGCGAATTCAAACTCATTTTCACAAACATTGCTTGCACTTTATGTTACCAAAAACCCGACTTACTTAACGGGTCGTCCAAATTGGCTCTGTTCATGGCCCGCGGTGAATGGGTTCATGATGCTCGGTGCACCGGAGGTGGGAGTCAGGTGTGCTGAAGGTGACGGCGATCCCGTGATACTTTCCGGTGGAGAGTTGCCAAGGGACGACGGCGGTCGCTTATCGTCGCCCAGTCTTGAGGGATAGGATCTGCTTGGGTGGACAGAAGAACTCTAGAAATTTAGTTTATTCTAGAAGGTTCTGGAATACTCTGGAATGTTGTGAAGTATTCTAGAACATTCCAGAATATTGAAGATTCTTTTCGAATGCTTTTATTTATTTTATTATGATCAGTGATCTTTGATCCCTTAACTTTAAAAGTACATAATCTAGAAAGTTCTGGAATGCTCATGAATTTTCTAAGATGTTCTAGAACATGCCAGAATCTTGAACTATTTTTAAACATTTTTCAAATAAATGCCCATATTTCATTCTACAATGTTCTAGTCTTTCAACTTTTATTCTAGAACATTCTAGAAGAATGAAAAACCGCTCAAGCGAAAGCTATGATTCCTTGCTCTAGACTGAGCCATTACAAATTCTTCTAGAATGTTCCAGAAAAGCTCTTTAAAGCCTTACCCCGCCCACGGACTGCCGCTGGCTAGCAGAGACTCTTCCGGCCACGTGTGTGGTCCCAAAGGTGGATCTCGAGGCACTTCGGTTTGAGGATGACGGTCCTCCGGCGCCGGAGGATTTTCTGATTCCTGAAAAAATTTTTGTACAGGTAAAGAACCAGGTACGGTATGTATCAGGTAAAAGTAGTACCAAATTGGGCGTCGAGCGAGACCGCCTGGGGCTGTTGGACTCGGAAATTAGGCAGAGTGGCGTTCAGCTTTGAAACTTTTTTCTGAAAAGTTATTAGAGTTATTATTTTTTTGCCATTTTTGGGTCAATTTTTCAAATTTTTTGGATTTTTTGAATTTTTGGGTCGATTATCGCGGCGCAATATTTTATGCAATATCCATTTTCAAACCCATTTTGGGCAGATTTCACTGTGTTGGTCATTAATCTGACATGACCGACCGTATGTCAACTTTTTGTCTAGTCTCCAATTATTTTTTCAAATTTTTGAATTCGCGCTAAAAATACCCATTTTTCAAATTTCACTATTCCCATATCACCAGAAATATGGTGATATTTGACACCTCCGATTTTTCATAAAAGCTTTATAAGATTTTTAAGATTTTATATCAAATAGTTATATTATGCCTCCCAATATTCCCTGAAATGAAGATTTTCAAAAATCATTTGGCGGGAGTTCAAATTTTTGTTCATCTAAAATGCCCGATTATTCAATAACAATCGCTGTTTTTGACCAAAAATGGCTGTTTTATGGCCATTTATTCTAGAGAAAGTGCCAAAATAAAGCTGAAAATCAGATTCCTCATGAAAACCTGGCCATAGTAGGCATTTTCGACAAATGTTTTGGAAAAATAAATTTTTTCGTGGAAATTCCGGGACAAAATAGACCTACGACAATGCTGAAATTTACACGAAAAAAATATTTTTCAAACATTTTTGTGGAAAATGCCTAATATAGGCAGAATTTTGCGGGGAATTTGATTTTCAGCTTTATTTTGTGACATTTTCTACAAAAAATGGCCTAAAATTAGCCACTTTGGGTCAAAAACAGTGATTTTCATGGAAAAATTGGGCATTTTAAATCAGTACAAATTTGAATTCCCGCCAAATTATTTTTGAAAATTTTCATTTCAGGGAATATTGGGAGGCATAATATAACTATTTGATATAAAATCTTAAAAATCTTATAAAGCTTTTATGAAAAATCGGAGGTGTCAAATATCACCATATTTCTGGTGATATGGGAATAGTGAAATTTGAAAAATGGGTATTTTTAGCGCGAATTCAAAAATTTGAAAAAATAATTGGAGACTAGACAAAAAGTTGACATACGGTCGGTCATGTCAGATTAATGACCAACACAGTGAAATCTGCCCAAAATGGGTTTGAAAATGGATATTGCATAAAATATTGCGCCGCGATAATCGACCCAAAAATTCAAAAAATCCAAAAAATTTGAAAAATTGACCCAAAAATGGCAAAAAAATAATAACTCTAATAACTTTTCAGAAAAAAGTTTCAAAGCTGAACGCCACTCTGCCTAATTTCCGAGTCCAACAGCCCCAGGCGGTCTCGCTCGACGCCCAATTTGGTACTACTTTTACCTGATACATACCGTACCTGGTTCTTTACCTGTACAAAAATTTTTTCAGGAATCAGAAAATCCTCCGGCGCCGGAGGACCGTCATCCTCAAACCGAAGTGCCTCGAGATCCACCTTTGGGACCACACACGTGGCCGGAAGAGTCTCTGCTAGCCAGCGGCAGTCCGTGGGCGGGGTAAGGCTTTAAAGGGCTCTCTACATATTCGTAGAATGCATATTCGTAGAACGGTAAATTCGTAGAACGGTAAATTCGTAGAAAATTTGGTATTTCGCGAATAATTACATTTTTTTGTGACCTCAGACCGCGATTTCGTACCTCCTATAGGTAATCGACACCGCTGAATCCGAATCTGAAGTCAGTTTTGGCGTAGCACAACTTTATGGCGTTCTGTCCAACAAAATGCCAAAAATGGGCAGAATGCCAGAAAGTGGTACCATATTGCCTCTGATGTCAAAACTGACTTCAGATTCGGATTCAGCGGTGTCGATTACCTATAGGAGGTACGAAATCGCGGTCTGAGGTCACAAAAAAATGTAATTATTCGCGAAATACCAAATTTTCTACGAATTTACCGTTCTACGAATTTACCGTTCTACGAATATGCATTCTACGAATATGTAGAGAGCCCTTTAAAGCCTTACCCCGCCCACGGACTGCCGCTGGCTAGCAGAGACTCTTCCGGCCACGTGTGTGGTCCCAAAGGTGGATCTCGAGGCACTTCGGTTTGAGGATGACGGTCCTCCGGCGCCGGAGGATTTTCTGATTCCTGAAAAAATTTTTGTACAGGTAAAGAACCAGGTACGGTATGTATCAGGTAAAAGTAGTACCAAATTGGGCGTCGAGCGAGACCGCCTGGGGCTGTTGGACTCGGAAATTAGGCAGAGTGGCGTTCAGCTTTGAAACTTTTTTCTGAAAAGTTATTAGAGTTATTATTTTTTTGCCATTTTTGGGTCAGTTTTTCAAATTTTTTGGATTTTTTGAATTTTTGGGTCGATTATCGCGGCGCAATATTTTATGCAATATCCATTTTCAAACCCATTTTGGGCAGATTTCACTGTGTTGGTCATTAATCTGACATGACCGACCGTATGTCAACTTTTTGTCTAGTCTCCAATTATTTTTTCAAATTTTTGAATTCGCGCTAAAAATACCCATTTTTCAAATTTCACTATTCCCATATCACCAGAAATATGGACTTTTGGGCACTTCTGTAGTTTAGGCCCCACCTCCGATTTTTCATAAAAGCTTTATAAGATTTTTAAGATTTTATATCAAATAGTTATATTATGCCTCCCAATATTCCCTGAAATGAAAATTTTCAAAAATCATTTGGCGGGAGTTCAAATTTTTGTTCATCTAAAATGCCCGATTATTCAATAACAATCGCTGTTTTTGACCAAAAATGGCTGTTTTATGGCCATTTATTCTAGAGAAAGTGCCAAAATAAAGCTGAAAATCAGATTCCTCATGAAAACCTGGCCATAGTAGGCATTTTCGACAAATGTTTTGGAAAAATAAATTTTTTCGTGGAAATTCCGGGACAAAATTGACCTACGACAATGCTGAAATTTACACGAAAAAAATATTTTTCAAACATTTTTGTGGAAAATGCCTAATATAGGCAGAATTTTGCGGGGAATTTGATTTTCAGCTTTATTTTGTGACATTTTCTACAAAAAATGGCCTAAAATTAGCCACTTTGGGTCAAAAACAGTGATTTTCATGGAAAAATTGGGCATTTTAAATCAGTACAAATTCAAATTCCCGCCAAATGATTTTTGAAAATTTTCATTTCAGGGAATATTGGGAGGCATAATATAACAAGAAATAAAGTATTTGTGAGTTTTTATAAAGCTTTTATGAAAAATTGGAGGTGGGGCCTAAACTACAGAAGTGCCGACTTTTGAAGCAATATTGAATACAATAATTTGAATTGGGGTTTTGGCGCGAAATCAAAAATTTGAACATAGCATTGGAAAATAGAGAAAAAAAATTTACATAAAAAGAGTAATATCAAAAGTTAAAAAATTTTCTCCCAAAATTATTTATTTAGCTCCAAAAATTTTAGTCAATTTTCAAAAATTTTTCAAAAAAGTGTTTTGGGACCAAAATTTTGTCCCGAAACGAAAAAGAGCAGAAAAAGTTAATCCCTTATCAATGTTTCAAATCTTCTTCTTTCTTACCTTCGGCGGTCCCGAGAAGTATTCATTGACAGAATTTGTGGCTTCGTCCACAGACGCCTGGGTGCCGCGTCTCTGGATTTGCTGTGGCCGGCTTCCGGAAGGGGCGGAGTTAAACTAAGACAAATCATTAGTCATCAAACACCTTTCAAACTATTCCGATACATTTTCGTCGACGCTCGAAGAAGATCCACCTGGCACCTGTTGAGCATCAGAAGAGTTGCCGGCGTGGCTGAAAGTTGAAAAATTTTAGGAGCCTGTGAGCAAAATTGGGCAAAAAGCCAATTTTTTGGATAAAAAGTGCCTTTTTGGCCAATTTTGCTCCCAGGCTCCGATTTAAGCTTAGGCTTAAGCTTGAGATCCAGCTTAAAGACTCCAAGTGTGGGGTGCCTCTTCGGCTTAGTCCAGACTTAAGTTTAGATTCAAAAAATGGATTCTTAAAAAAATTTGAATTCGCGGCAAAATTCCTTTCAGCTTTGGATTTTTGAAAAGTTTGCTCAAAAACACTTTCTTGGTGAAAAAGATAAGAGCAAGCCCAGCGTTGCCTGACTTGACAGATCGGACCAATCTATAACATTAGATTTAATCTAGCTTGAGATCCAGCTTAAAGACTCCAAGTGTAGGGTGCCTCTTAGGCTTAGTCCAGACTTTATTTTAAGCTTAAGCTTGCGATCCAGCTTTCATTAATACCGAGGTAATCTAGTAGATTACCTCGGTAAAGCTGGATCTCAAGCCTAAACTTAAGTCTGGACTAAGCCGAAGAGGCACCCTACACTTGGTCTTTAAGTTGGATCTCAAGCCTAAGCCTAAACTTAAGTTTTGCCTAAGCCGAAGGTTCACCCTACACTTGGTCTTTAAGTTGGATCTCAAGCCTAAGCCTAAACTTAAGTTTTGCCTAAGCCGAAGGTTCACCCTACACTTGGTCTTTAAGTTGGATCTCAAGCCTAAGCCTAAACTTAAGTTTTGCCTAAGCCGAAGGTTCACCCTACACTTGGTCTTTAAGTTGGATCTCAAGCCTAAGCCTAAACTTAAGTTTTGCCTAAGCCGAAGGTTCACCCTACGCTTGGAATCTTAAGTTGGATCTCAAGCCTAAGCCTAAACTTAAGTTTTGCCTAAGCCGAAGGTTCACCCTACGCTTGGAATCTTAAGTTGGATCTCAAGCCTAAGCCTAAACTTAAGTTTTGCCTAAGCCGAAGGTTCACCCTACGCTTGGAATCTTAAGTTGGATCTCAAGCCTAAGCCTAAACTTAAGTTTTGCCTAAGCCGAAGGTTCACCCTACGCTTGGAATCTTAAGTTGGATCTCAAGCCTAAGCCTAAACTTAAGTTTTGCCTAAGCCGAAGGTTCACCCTACGCTTGGAATCTTAAGTTGGATCTCAAGCCTAAGCCTAAACTTAAGTTTTGCCTAAGCCGAAGGTTCACCCTACGCTTGGAATCTTAAGTTGGATCTCAAGCCTAAGCCTAAACTTAAGTTTTGCCTAAGCCGAAGGTTCACCCTACGCTTGGAATCTTAAGTTGGATCTCAAGCTTACATCTCCAGCACAGTTACTTTTCCAAACCAAAGTCATACCGGTGACCGTTCATTCTGCTGGCCGAAGGCGATTTTATGTCGTCCGAGTAGCCTGAGTCGTCGGGAACGCCGTCATATTCCGAGAACCGGCTCTGTCGAGCGTTTATTGCACTTTGAATGGACTCGTTCAGCTCTGAAGAATTTTTTATCAGTTTTAATCAAAGATTAAAGATCAGTGATCAAAGATTAAAGGTGAAAGATTCTTTGGACCAAATTCAGTTTTCCAGGAAACTCAATTCCTCAGGTCAAAGGTAATATCAAGGTAAGCTTTGGATTTTTTGTAAAATTGTCCAAAAAGTACCATTTTTAGTTTAAAAAACTGGTTTTCCGGTGAGTTTTTCTTTGCAAAATTGAATCTTGGACAAAAATGAGTCAAGATTCCAGGATCTCGTCGAAATTTCAGGTCAAAAACGTAAACTCAAGACCAGCGTATAAAGTTTCTGAATTCTTTCCACCAGCACATGACTTCCGGTCATTGTTGTCGACGATGATTCACGAAATCATCTTTTTTCTGATACTTTTTCAAACAACAGAAGATACAATCCAAAATAAATAACAGTTCAAGAGTCTCGAAAACTATAGTCACCATAGTTATAGTCAACAAATTAGTCTTTTCAAAACACTCATTGCACTTTAAAGTTCAAAGGTCACAACATCAAAGATCGAAGCAACAGATGACCTTTTAAAATCAAAGCTTGATCCTAAGGATCTTTACATCTTAAGCACTAATCTCGATCTATGTCTCATACATAACCCTGACCCTAAGGATACCTACACCCTAAGATCTAGTATTGGCCAATACCTAAAACGAAACCCTGATCCTAAGGGTCCTTGCGCCCTAAGCCATGCCCTATCATAAACTTTGATCCTAAGGATCATTACACTCTAAGAACTAGCCTGTACTTAAAGAATAACGCTAAGGATCCCCACACCCTAACCATCTCAAAGGTCAAACTAATGTTGATACCTTTACAACAAGGCCTAAAACATAATATCGACCTTTAGGATACTCATCCTAAGATCTAGCCTTGGACTAGGCCTAAAACATAATATCGACCTTTAGGATCCTCACCCTAAGATCTAGCCTTGGCCAAGGCCTAAAACTTAATATTGGTCCTTAGGATCCTCACCCTAAGATCTAGCCTTGGCCAAGGCCTAAAACTTAATATTGGTCCTTAGGATCCTCACCCTAAGATCTAGCCTTGGCCAAGGCCTAAAACTTAATATTGGTCCTTAGGATCCTCACCCTAAGATCTAGCCTTGTCCAAGGCCTAAAGCTTAATATCGACCCTAAGGATACTCGCATCCTATGAACTGTCACTATAGACTGATTTCTGAAATCTTAACAACAAACAGTGATCTTTGACCTTTAAAGTGCAAGATTGAAACATTCTCAGACAGGCCATAGTTTATTGAAACATTACAAACGAGAACAAAGGGTAAGGAATAATATTTGAAACAATAACTGGAATATCAACAAAAAATGCAACAAACTCAAAAAATAATATCCACAAAAGAGCAAAGATCAACAATCAGACAATGACAACACAAAACGCTACCGACCTTTCTCGATGTTATCCGTTACACCTGGAGTGTCGAGCTCAAGCTCGTACTTGAATTCGCTCAGGTCGCGCGAGATCCGCTCCTGGTACTTCTCGAGCATCAAGTGCAAATATTCCGCGACGGCGATTTTGTCCTCGCTCAATTCCCGGATTTGCTGATAGGACTGAAATGCAACATGTTAAAATTTTTGGAGGATTTGAAAGTAACGGAAAGGTACCCGACGGATGCGAGCGATTCGGCTTTCTCGCTCATCTCGAGGCAGTGTATTCATGACGTTAAAAAATTCACGGGATTCTTCTCGGACATCCGAAAGGGCCTCTGGAAAAAAGGAAACAGTTATTATTTTAGATCGACACCAATTGTCATGACCAATACAAGGTAGGTTTCAAAGCTCATCTCAGGATCAAGGCCTAGGATCTAGTCCAGATCTAACACACAATCTTGACCCTAAGGGTCCGTTAAGGACCCTTAGGGTCCTTAAAGGAGATTTTTTTTGTTAGTTTGACCTTTTAGATAGCTAGGATATAAGCACCGTCCTTATATCCTAGCTATCTAAAAGGTCAATCTAGCCTTATCCTATGCCCGAAGCATAATCCTGACCTAAGGATCCTTATATCCTAAGGTGTAGCCTTAGTATAATCCTTAGTATGACTAAATATATTAAGCTTACAAGGAAACCTCACTTAGGGTCACACCGCCCTGGGAAAACAGACTGAATAGGATTGTAGTATTCGATGAGAGGAATCGAACGGTACCAAACTTTTTTTTCTAATACAACCGCAAAAAAGTTCACAAATACCTGAAAATGGCCATTTTTGGGTAAAAATGACCATTTTTGGCCAAAAATGGCACTTTTTGATACGATATCAAAAAAATAATTGCAGATTCGGAATCAGCGCATCGAGTTACCCCTAAAAACGCTCAATGCGAAAATATTTTTCACATTTTCAAAAAATCGGTTTTTTGAGCACCATGTGGTCCCCCCTTTGCTCCAAAAATCGAGATTTTCAAGATTTTCAGAATTTTTCTGGGAAATGTGTTTTTAGGGGTAATTCGATGCGCTGATCACGAATCTGCTATTAGTTTTTTTATATCGCATCAAAAAGTACCATTTTTGGCCAAAAATGGTCATTTTTAGCAAAAAATGGCAATTTTCAGGTATTTGTGAACTTTTTTGCGGTTGTATTAGAAAAAAAAGTTTGGTACCGTTCGATTCCTCTCATCAGGTACTACTATCCTGTCCAGCCAGTTTTCCCAGGTCGGTGTGACCCCAAGTGGGGTTTCCTTGTTAGCTCTAAAACTAGAACATGGCATCTCCAGGGAACATACGCCTGCGGCAATTCTATTTCCTAGAATAAACCGCACAAGACTTACTTTCGACCCGGAAATCGAGATCGCGCATTTCGCAACACTGTTGTTTCAACTCTGTGGGAACACCTTCGAGCACTGAAATCAATATTTATACGGTAAGTCAGGTAGATCCTTGGAAGATTCTAGAAGCTCTCCAACTTACGCTCAATATCATCTTCCAAATAGTGCATTTACTGCTTGGGAAGGGTAGTCCAACGTGGTTCCGAATGATCGTTGATCTGAACTCAAGCGACAGTTTTCAAAACAAAATGTTTCAAATATTCGCAATGTTGCGAACAATAAATGCAACAATTTCAAACAAATGAGCAAATTCTTTATTATATTTCTTACAGTAATCAAATTGGATCTAGCTCAAAATGGTACCAATACACTATGGGAAACTTCTAGAACATTCGAAATGCTTCTAGAAGATTCTAGACCATTCGAAATGCTTCTAGAATGCTCCGAACAACGATCATGGAACGTTCTAGAAGCATTTCGAAGTTTCTAGAAGCCTTCCCATATATGTATTGGTACCACTCAGAACAAAGCCCAGAATTCAACCCTATAATTTATTTTAGAATCCATAATTTCCTATCAAGAATTAGACAAAATTTAGCACATATGTTACACAGGTAAAAATAGTAACACTCCGGGAATCTCGACTTTTTCCAAAATTTCACTTAATGTCCGCCTTTGTGAGCGTGGGAATCGACTTCTTCTTCGTCGTCTATCGGATCGAAGGCGTAGTTGACAATGGGATGCGCCTGCGGGTCATTCCAGGGATATCCGCGGTAGTAGTCGAGGTGCGATTGCCAAGGTAACTGAAAGGTAACTGTTAAGAATGATATCTTCAGGTGATACTTTACCGTTTCTTTGAAAGTCGCGCTATGATTTACATTGGTCAACCTAAGGGTGCCTAAGATCAAGTATAGCCTAAGGGTGCCTAAGATAAAGGCTAGCCTAAGGGTCTCAAACATCAAGTCTAGCCAAAGGGTGCCTAAGATCACGTCTAGCCTAAGGGCGCTTAAGATCAAGGCTAGCTTAAGGGTGCTACGATCAAGTCTAGCCAAAGGGTGCCTAAGATCACGTCAAGCCTAAGGGTGCCTAAGATCAAGTCTAGCCTTAGGGTCTCAAACATCAAGTCTAGCCAAAGCGGTCTCTAAAACCAAGGCTAGTCTAAGGCTAAAATGAGCCTTTTGCTGTACCTTAGCATCAGCCTATAAACATCCCTAGCCTTTCTAATTTAGCCTTAAGATCAAGTCTAGCTTTGTCCAAAGCCCGCCAATTTGAAACAACATTTTATACCAAACAACCTTTGGCTAGACTTGATCTTGGGCACCTTTAGGCTTGACTTATCTTAAGTTCAAGGTCAGTTTACTTACCTTAGGGTTCACCCATTTCATGCCTTGTTTGTCGTACGGAGCATTGTGGACATAATAGAGCCAAGAGCCGAGGAGAGCGAGCGGAATCAATATCTGGAGCCAGGTCCTCAAGGCTTCTGGCCTAAAAAAGTCTATTATTAGACGTTATTCAAGACTAAAGTCTAGACCTTTCTAGAACGTTCTAAAAGATCTCTCTTCTACAACAAATTTAGAACAGTTTTCATCCAAAGTTAAAAAGTACCGTTGTGCCAAAAGTTGTTCTGGAATAGAACAAGTGGGAACGTTCTAGAATATTCTAGTACCTTTTAGAATCACTTGGAACGCGAAACGTCCCAAAGGTCAAAAATCTCTCAACACAAATAAGCTTCTAGACAATTCTTAATTGCTTATCGTCTAAGCTCTTCTAGAATGTTCTAGAACCTTTTACATTCATCTATAATTTTGCCTTATTAAAAATTAAAAACCACATACCCCCAAAAAAATTCCTGGTCAAGACCGGTCAGACCTCCTTGAATCTTCCACGGACTGTCGTCGATGAAATACTTTTGAACCTAAAGCAAATTTTTAGTAAGCAAGAAATTCCGTTAGAAAAACGAAACCTGTTCGCCCCAATTCCTAAAGTACCATTTGTTGGTGTAATAGTCGTATGGATCCTTCTGCGCGAACGTCAGTCTTCCCAGCTCAGGATATTCGCCGTTTTGGTACGGATCGTTTTGATCCATTGGCCTGAAATGGCGCAAAATTAAAAAAATTGTGCAATTATTCAATAAAAATGGTAACTTTCCGCTTTTTTGGTAATTTTTCGCTTTAAATTTGCAAAAATTGTGCAATTTTTCAATAAAAATGGTAATTTTTCGCTTTTTTGGTAATTTTTCGCTTTAAATTTGCAAAAAATTGTGCAATTTTTCAATAAAAATGGTAACTTTCCGCTTTTTTGGTAATTTTTCGCTTTAAATTTGCAAAAATTGTGCAATTTTTCAATAAAAATGGTAATTTTTCGCTTCTATAATCTGTTTTCCCGGCACAAAAATACCGTATTTCCTCTAAAATTAGCTTTTCCATAGAATTTTCTGGAACATTCTAGGCTGGAAAATCGCCTTGGCGTAAATTTGGCATTCCGCCAAGTGGCCAATTTTAGAGGAAATACGGTACACTTTTCACCACAAAATTCAAAATTTAGTACCAAAAGTGCTTCCATTCCGTCCCAAGTTTTTCTGGAATGATCCAGAAGAACACAGAATGTTCCAGAATGTTCTAGTACCTTTTTGAATCACTTTGAATGCTTATTTATAAGCCTGCGCAAACATCCCTGGGCCGAAACATTCAGGGAGAAAATTTCTCCCTACAAGAGAGATTCTAGAAAATTCTATAGGCTTGAAAAAAGTTTGGCTACGGCAAAGCATACACCTTTCATACCTGCCCAAGAAATCAACTTACTCGTAATCTTCCGGTCGGAGACCATATCTAAATTGAAAAAATTACAGCTGAGACCACACAATAAAAGAGTCTAGAAAGATTCTAGAAAGGCTAAAAAGCTGAAATCGAGATAAAAAAGGTGGGCGCTGTAGTTTAGCAAAATTTCTGCTGAATCGGGATTGACGGACCTTGCGCGAGAATCTTGACCAATGTTCCTGGGACTTTTTCCCAGTTTTATGCCCAATCTTTCAAATTATCGTCCAGAATTTTTCCAACTTACAGTAAAAAAATCCCCAGGATCTCGATTCTATTCTAATTCGGGAGTCTCGATCTTGGACTCTCGATCGGGTAAAAACACTTTGGGGGACTATGATTTGAATTTTTTCGAACGCCAAAGGCTGAAACAACCCTTAAAATGCGCCAAACAAGGATTTAGGCTTGTGGCTTCGAACAACCTGGTGCCCTAAGGGACTTAATCTTAGGCTTAACCTCCCGAACAACCCTTATGGTGTGAGTTTTAGGCTAAAAGGGCACAATGCCACAACGTTTTGGCGGGAAACATGTTTTTGGCTTTCTAGAACATTCTAGAAAAGCATGGAATGTTCTGTTTGTGCAGAATTGCTTCCCCCGAGGGGCGGACAATTCTGCACAAACAGAACATTCCATCTTCTTCTAGAATGTTCTAGAGTCCCCCTAATGACAGTCCCCGCAAGTGTATTTGTCCGTCGCGATCCAGCTCTTCCTATTTCAAACACTCAATAACAGGCCCTATGATAATATACGGTTCTCCCGATTTCACAGGCGAAAAAAACCATAGGGGGGACCCTATTGATTTTGTTGACAAATTTCTCAAAAAAATCAATAGGGTCCCCCCTATGGTTTTTTGGCAAAAAAGGTTTTTTAGAAATTTTTTGGCCAAAAAACCATAGGGAGGACCCTATGGGTTTGAAAAATTATTTTTCTGAGAAATTTGTCAAAAAAAATCAATAGGGTCCCCCCTATGGTTTTTTTCGCCTGTGAAACCGTATATTATCATAGCGCCCAATAACACAAATACGAAGCAAGACCTACTTCATAGCGGAGCGGCGTCGCTCCTCATCTGTTACTGGATACGGACCAGGAGCGTGGTCCCTTGGGAACCAGCCATCGTGCCCCACGGGGCCTCGGATGCCTGAAAACAGTTTCATTAATGTTGCCATACAAAAAGGTCATCTAAGGATGCTTTTTCAGCTTAAGCAGGTAAAATAACGGTTCGATCTTGATCATTGAATTTGCCACAAAAAAACTGAAAATTTTCAATAAGAAAAGAAAGCAGAAAATGAGAAATAGTGTGGAAAGCTTCGAGTTAGACATGCTAGACAGACAACTCTTTTCTTTCTATCTCTGTTGTCTGTCTAGCATGTCTAACTCGAAGCTTTTTCCACACTATTTCTCATTTTTTGCTTTCTTTTCTTACTGAAAAATTTTCACGGATATCAGTTGGGCCATTTCGAACTTTCTAGAATGCTATAGAAGCTTCTAGAAGGATCCAGAACATTCTAAAAACTTTTTCGGACGTTCTAGAATGCCATATAAGCTTCCAGAAGAATCCAGAACCTTTCAAAAAATGTGCTCGAGAGTCAAACCCCAGGTAAGATATCTTACCGCTACCTCATTTGTCACCTGAATCCTTGGAAAAGCCCAAAAACTCGGAGGCAAATAAGCATCTAGAAGGCTCCAGAATCTTCAAAAAGTTTTTAAAACATTCTAGAATGCCATATAAGCTTCTAAAATCTCCAAAACCTTTCGAAAAATGAGCTCAAGAGTCAAATCCCAGGTAATATACCTTACCGTTATCTCATCTGTCACCTGAATCCTTGGAAAAAGCCCAAAATCCCAGGTAAATTCCACTTACTTTGAAGCGGAGAAATATGAAAGAGCCGTCTGCCAAGGGTCGCGGGCTTGAGAATCAATCTCATCTTTCAGAAAAGTCCGACAACGGTACCACTCTTGACTTTCACTCTCAAAGTGCAGATCCTGAAATGTGACACTGACATTACACACCTTCAAACAGTCAATAATCAAGAGCGAAACTTCGGCAAGCCAGAGAAAATGCTCAGAAATGTTTGCATTGCACGAAAAATGCGCAGCCGATGAGTCGACGCGAGTCAGAGAAAGTGCGGGAATTTGAATCGTATTTTGAAATATATTTTGCTTGGACAAAGCTTCGGTGAGCTTTTCCAGGATTGGTTTGATTGGAAGGTCGATTAAAAGGTCGAAAGCGAATAGAAAAAAAACATTTGGGCAGGACGGGCTTTAGATAAGTCAAGAATGAACAGGTATGTCGAGAATCACAGGTATATGTCTACTACGAAATCGATCCAAGAGAACATTTTTACTCGGAAAATTGAGTCAAAACTGTCGCCATTTTGCTTTTTCTGGATCCGCTCCGGTTTTTTTCAGGATCTGCCCCGTTCTGGAGAAAGAACTGTTTCTTGATTGTGCTCTCAAGGTATATCTCCAGGTAAAATTTTTCTAATCAAAGGTCACAATGACCAAATTTTGATACAAAATCTATTCGTGCCGGAGAAAAGTGATCAAACGCCGTTTGATTTCTGGAGCAGCTTCCACTATGTCGGCCATGGATTTGATGTAACTGTCTCTATCGCAACTTTTTCTCTAGTTTCCCACGCACAAAACAGATTTTTCCTGAAAATCAACTTTTGACCTCAAAATTACAAGTTTGCACTTTAAGAGCAGCATCACAAAAAATTTACCGTTAACCGGAATCTAGGCTTCGGAATCTAGAAACTTTGGAATCTAGAAACTTGCCGCAATGCACTATTAAAATGTACGCAGCTATTTTTTGCCTCGGGCACTCTTTGCTTTTGTAGTGTAAAATCTTCCGCGCAAGAGCAAAGGTATGTCGCAGACATTGAAATCCAGAGCCAATCACTTTGAATCATTTTTAGCGAAAAGCCAAATTTTGCCAAAAGTACAAAATTTGCTAGAATGACGAATAACGGTGCCGGCTGCGCATCTCGTGAGAATAACTAGTGAGATTTCAAGCTCGTGAGAATAAAAATGAACTATTATTTCCCTTCAAAAATGACCATTTCTTGCAAAACTTGCCGAAAATGGCATTTTTTGCAAGAAACTGTCATTTTCGAAGGGAAATAATAGTACATTTTTATAAAAATGGCATTCTGGAAAACGAAAATGAGTCACAGGAATATTCTAGTTTGGTCTTTTTTCATTCACAAAACTTAAACCAGATAACAAAATTGGGTAAGCCTTACCTGGCACCAATTTTTAGCACTCAAATGCAACATTGATTCGAGAAAAAGAAAACTTTTCGAGCAAAAAAAAGAGAATAACGGTTAAAAAAATCAGTGCCAAGCAAAGACAAATCCTAACAAAAAATCAATAATCTATTTTTCTTTCGATCCGAACAAAGACATCCAGCCCTTTGGCTTCGGCGCTCCCGTTTTTCGTTCTTCGTACGCTTCGCGCACTTTCTCGGCGTAAGTCGCGTCGAAGAGCGATTTTGCGTCGGCTTTGGGCGGCGGCCAGTGGAAAATGTCCGACTTCTGAAATGAATATTTGATCTTTGATCATTAGAAGAAGTTTTTAAATTGTTGCACTTTTAACTTTTAGTTCCAAAATCGATTCTTGATAAGAGTACAAATTTCGACGAGAGATCATGGCTCTCCCAGTACCCATTTTAGGACGCTATAGATGCTTCTAGAAGTCACAAGAGATTTTTGTGGGTTGAGAAAAGCATTGGAACATTCTAGAAGATTCTGGAACTTCCTATAGGATTCTAGAATGTCATAAAAGCTACTAGTAGTTTTCAGATAATTCTAGAATGGTCTGGAATGTTCTGTTAGTATTTTCTGGACTATTCTAGAAGGTTCTGGAATCTCCTAGACCTTGTTTGGCATTCTAGAATGTCAATCTACAAATTTCGACGAGAGATTAGGGCTCTTACAGTACCCATTTTAGGATATATAGATGCTTCTAGAAGTCACAACAGGCTATAAGGCTTCTTCTAAAGCAAATTAAAGTGCAAGGTTAAGTCAAAGCTTAAGTGTAAACCTAAGCTTAAGCCTAAGGATCATTGTTTCGCTTATGGGCTGGGAATGCATGGGGAGTCTCGGTAAACCTTACCCCTGCGGCCTTTTTTGCCATAGCCTTTTTCTGGAACATTCTAGAAGGATAAGTAATGGCTTAAATCAGAGCTAAGACTCTGGGCGACCGATCGGTATATTGCATGCTGGATATCGATTCAAGATTCTCGAGATTAAAGTCATTTTGTCTCAAATTCCCGACTTTTCAAACCCGAGAATTTGAGGCAAAAAGACTTGAATCTCGAGATTCTTGAATCGAAATCCGGCATGCAATATACCGATCGGTAGCCCAGAGTCTCAGCTTTAATTTAAGCCATTACTCATCCTTCTAGAATGTTCCAGTAAAAAGTTATGCCAAAAACGGCCGAGGAGAGCAAATGTCGGGAAAAATTTGGTCTCATGCTATAGCTTAGGCTACGGTACAAAACTAGGACCTTAGAATATCCAGAAAAGTCTAGAAGCATCTAGAAAATGACAAACCTTGATACGTCTATCGGCCGCTTCCTCACTCCCGTACTTGCGCACTTCTTTCTCATAAGTTTCTCTCCTGAAAACAGTCATCAGTCCAAGTTTTTCTGACGCCATACCTTCGCGTCAACTTACTTTTTCTCGATCTCGGCGTCAGTTCGGTACGAAACATATGGCTTCAGGTCTAAACAAGGAAATGACATTAGAACGTATGAAAAAAAAGTTGAATAGAACATTCTAGATCATTCTAGAAGGGTACGAAAGATTCTAGTAGCTTTTATGACATTCTAGAATCCTATAGAAGGTTCCAGAATCTTCTAGAATGTTCCAGTGCTTTTCTCAACCCACCAAAATCTGTCAAATCCGGAACGACCAGCTGCGGTCTCATCTCCGGCACATGTACGAAATCTCCGGATTGCGGATCCACATAGCCTGTAGGCTGCACGCCGGTATATCCTGAAATTGGTCGCACGTCAAGGAGTCAAGATTTAAGCCATATGTTGGAATTTTGCCATATTTTTACATGTTTCAGGACCCTTAAATCTTTTCCTAAGGACATTTTCCCCAAAAATTTCAAATTTTTTATTCTCTGGACCATCTAGAATAGTCCACAATGTGTCCAGTTTTTTATAAAATTGAGCGCTAAACCAAGGGACAATTACCCCTCAGGGGGTCAGCAAAATTATTTTTTCCAAAAAAGTTACCCCCCAGGGGGTCAGCAAAATGAATTTCCAAAAAAATTCACCTCTCAGTTCCGGAAGATTGTTCTTTTGAAACTTTGGATTGAGCTCAGGGAACTCCTTGTTTTGTCCCGGATATTTGTGCTTCTCGTAGTTTAACGGTCCAATCTTTCGCCAGCCCTTCACGTTGCTGTTGAACGGCCACGCGGACCGGAAGTGACGTGGAGCGATGCTTCGGACCATGCTCGGGATTGGCTAAACTCTAAAACGCTATGAAAGGACAAAGTTTATTTATTTTCAAATAATCTGGCAAAAAACCAATTTTTTTACTTTCGCAAAATTTTAAGAATTGGCAACATTTACTGAGATCCCAAGAAATGAAACATAAAATCAACAAAACTGTACAAATTAGAAAAGCGCCAATTCAAATTGTTTCAAGTTCAAGAATCAAAGTTCAAAGATCACTGATCAATGTTCACAAATCAAAGTTCAAAGATCACTGATCAAAGTTCAAAGATCATTATTCACAATCAAAGATCACTGATCAATGCAAATTTTCACAGGTACTCGGCAGGTGTCGTGGATTTTTGTTTCAGAATCGCCGCTTCCACTTTCCTTGCGCGCAAAGCGTTGGTCAAGATTTCGAGCCAGTGGTCCCGATTCTCTTCCCACACCAGTTCGAATTGGTTCGCATTGTCCGCCACACGCATCAACAAAACGTCGCCGTCGAACATGCTGATGCCATCCTGAAAACAGAGCATTAAAAGTCATTCAAAATTTGAATTCGCGCCAACGAAAGCAAAAAGGTTTGGCGAAATGTCCTATACCTAAAGGGCACCTGTACAACTGCCACCCCGAGGGAAAAACAACAACTGCCACCTGTTATCGAGGTGGCAGTTGTCGTTTTTCCCTCGGGGTGGCAGTTGTCCCGTCCCCGAAATATCCATTTGGCGAAATGTCCGTATCCGGGTTCTTTTTTGCCTAAAGCGAATTTTGGGCTTTTTAACCAATTTTCTCAAATTTGGCCAATTTTATTATGTAAAATTAGCAACTACCAAAATTTTTCTGTGCCCAAAATTTTACGCCGCGAATTTGAAACTTTTTAAATAAATAAATTTTGGGCCTTTTTCACTATTTTATTAAAATATTTTAATATTTGCCAATTTCCAAAAAAAAATTTCACAAATGGAAAATTTTTGAATAAATATTCAAATTCGCGCCATATTATTACAATTTTTCATTAGAGTCCAACTTACAGTTTTGACTTGCAACTCGGGATCATAACTGGTAAAGAGTTTCGCAACATGCTCCCAGTCCAGACTGTCCACTTCATAATTCTCGCTGTAGGTTATGGTAAAAACGTCTGTCCCGAGCATGTCTGCCGCCTCTTTGGCCGTCAAAAGGTCAAGCTCATTCGTCTGAAAAATTAATCAAGACCGCTGATAACCTTCTATAACATTCTAGATTCCCAAAAATACTTCTGGAACATTCTAGAAGGCCGAGTAATGGTTCAAATTACTGCTGAGACTCAGGGTGTTTGACTGAACCACTACTCGTCCTTCTAGAATGTTCTAGAAGCTTTTAGAACATTCTAGAACGCTACAGAATCTCAGTCTACAGAATCTCAATAAAAATCTCAGTGTTACTTTGAGTCATTACTCGTCCTTCTAGAATGTTCTAGAAGCAATGATCATAGACAGTCTTTATCCGTGAAAACTATACTATAGTTCACAAACTATAGTATAGTTTTATCATAGATATTTACTGGCTATGGTCGTTGCTTCTGGAACATTCTAGAAGGACTTTGATTTCTTCTGATAATTGCTTCTAGAACATTCTAGGTCTTGATTTTGGCTCACTGCCAACACACCTCCTTGTTTAGCGAGACAAATCCATTAAAAGGGCAGTGCCGTTTGGATGGGCTCGGGCAATTCCGGATGCATTTCTTGACGAAATCGTCCGAAATGTTCACGTACACTGCCGCGTTTGTGTTCAGCACGATCGACTCGCCATTGGCGGGCTTGTAGACGGGAATCTTGAACTCCTGAAAGAAAAAATTGGTCAAAAGTTGCGAAATATTAGGTCAAAATTTCAGAACGAACAATACCTTTTCGACTCTCGACTTTAGAAATTCCATTTTCCGCTCCTCGCCATGCACAAACATGACGTTTCCAGGATTCACGTTGCGAATCAACTGCATTATTCCTTTGGCATCGGCGTGGGCGCTAAAGTAAGAAGCCATAAAATGAAACATTTGGCATACAGTTCAAGCAAAAAAAGAAAGAAATCCAAAATTGAGTTTGAATTCCAAGATTTGGCGCCAAACCAAGAAAATGTCAAATCTGTTCCAGAACATTCTAGAAGGACGACTAATATCTCAATCGAAAGCCCAGCGTCTCAGCATTAATTTGAGCTACTACTCGGCCTTCTAGAATGTTCCAGAACAGAATGACGAAAAAACCCGAACCTGCTCTAGAACATTCTAGAAGGGCGACTAATAGCTCAAATTAATGCTGAGAGTCAGGGCTTTCAATTGAGCTACTACTCGCCCTTCTAGACTGTTCCAGAAAAGTTTTCCCGTTTTCCCGCCAAATCTTAAAATTCAAATCGAATTTTGGATTTGTTCCTATTTTGAGTTGAACTGTATAAACTTATAAGAGCTCATACCTGAATGACATGTACTCGACCCGAATATTCACATCGTACTAAAGATTTTCGAAAGTATTCCAAATTATTCTAGAAGAAACAAAGCCCTTACCGATCGTCCCTCGATCTCCACTTTTTTGGCCCCGTTTATGACTTTAGCGCCGATCGTGCCGGCTACGCAGTAGCCAGGCATAATGATCATGTTCTTCTCGTCGCCGCACCATTTCTTGAACACTCTCAGCGATTGACCGCCGTGGAGCATACCTGAAATATGATTGTGAAAAAGTTGTCGCTTACAATATTACAGGTGTTATAGTTACCTATTTGCGAAACGTGATCTAGAATATTCTAGAAGGATGAGTAACCCTAGCTCAATTGAAAATCCAGAGTCCCAGCATTAATTTGAGCTATTTTTTTAAACTCGGGGTTCTTTTCCTCTAAAAAATGGTTCCTAAAAAAGCCAGAATTTAGCTAATTTTTAATTGGTTTTCTTCTACATAGAATCTTCTAGATAGATCAAACTCAATACATACCTGGAGTGCTGAAGAGCACCATAGGGCCAGGTGCGTCGGCGTAGCTCATATCAAAAGGGAGAATGTGCTTGAATTCGAACATGTTCCGCTGAACAAACGTTTTTTTAATCTTCTCGTTGGTCCAATTTATGAACAGCCGGTAATACTGAAATGCAACATTTTGTAAAAAAAGTAAACGATGAAAAAATTGCAACTTTTGTCGCCTTTTCCGCCAATCCTTGAGAAAAGTAGATCGGAACGTGAAGGTCCAAACGCTCCCAGTAAGACTCCAGTAAGATGCACAGCTCCTGAGCTCGTCCCAAAGCGAAAACTGGAATGAGAACCTGAAAAATGACAATAGTTTTCAAGATAGTTCAGACCCTTGACCTTTGTGATCCTTAGGGTCGACCCTAGTTCAGCCCCTTGACCTTTGTGATCCTTAGGGCCGACCCTAGTTCAGCCCCTTGACCTTTGTGATCCTTAGGGCCGACCCTAGTTCAGCCCCTTGAGCTTTATGATCCTTAGGGTAGACCCTAGTTCAGCCCCTTGACCTTTGTGATCCTTAGGGCCGACCCTAGTTCAGCCCCTTGACCTTTGTGATCCTTAGGGCCGACCCTAGTTCAGCCCCTTGAGCTTTATGATCCTTAGGGTAGACCCTAGGTCGAAACGCATCCCGGATTAGGAATTTGTAAAGAAAATTTTCCAAGCGAAATATACGATACCTTTCGACTAAAAATTTTCGGATATCGGACTTTCTGGCAATCAAATTTTCTAGAAATTGTCATGTCCTCAGGCTATAATTTCAGGAAGAACGTGACAAATCTCGGTGTACTTTTATCCAACTCACCTTCCCTCCCGTGTTAATCGTGTCGTGAATTTTCTTCAGGAAGTCCCTCTCGCGCGCCCGCTTTGAATCCCGAATCGTATCGGCGTAGGTGGTCTCGGTGATGAGCAAGTTGGGGTTCAGTCCCGGGGGAACTCGCGCGGCACCCAAATGCCTGTCAGGTGTCATGTTGAAGTCACCTGAAAAGAAATTTGGATCGATTTTCATTTTTTATTTGTTTGTGTAAAGAACAATTTCAAAGTTTGAATTCGCGCCATATCAGTTTACCCCCTATAGAAGGGGGCTAGCTCAAATCTGATATTGCTAACCCCCTCTTAAATCCGATTTTAGAGGGGGTTACCAATATCAGATATAAACTACCCCCTTCTATAGGGATTAAACTGAAATGGCGCGAATTCAAACTTGGAAATTGTTCTTTACATAAATAAATATATAAACCCAGGTAACTGCACCTGTATAAAGGACAGATTCAGATCCCACCCGGATGAGAAACATCGCAGCTCCCAGGACGTGTCCGGCGTAAAAGGCTTGTATTGAAAAGTCTTTGTCAACGTGCACGATTTCATGCAGATTCACCGCTTCCACCTGGAACATTCAGGAAAATGTTAAAAACAATTGAATGTTTGTTGAACATCTTTGAACTTTGATGTTTTGGTTTTGATGTTTTGGTTTTGATCTTTTGATTTTTTGGTCTTAAGCCTGGGCTACAATAGCGAAATATCTGATGAAACAAAGTGATGAAAAAGCCTTTTTTGGATCGCTTTTCACCATGTTGGTGACAAATCTGATATTACTCATTATATTGGGTTGATCCAAAAGTTCTGCGGTTCTCTCCAAAACTTATGTTTTTAGGCCCGATATCGCTTTTCTGAGGGCACTTTTTCAACCTAACTCGGCGGGAAATAGGGGGTAGGACAAGGCCGTTTTTTTCTGAAACGCCGTTTTTGGCTAAAAAATGACATATTTTGTGGGAAAAATGGCCATTTTTGACTACTTTTCACATTTTGTAAGGAAAAATTCGAGAAAAACGCATCAGATGACCATGCCACTGAAGAAAAAGTTTGTCAATGTTTGAAACCACATCCAAAAAACACATATTTGGCGCGAAAATTTTTTTCTCGATTTTTCCGAAAATCAAGTCCAGGCTAAGCTAGCTTCCATTTTTTTCTAGAACAAATTTTCCAACTTTCTTTTTTTTGTGAACGCTATTAAAAAGATTAAAATAACGGTTATTCTAAAAGTGAAAGTAATGCTAATAATACCGTTATTATTTTATAAGTGCATTTTATAATTTGAAACTAGTTCAAAATGTAATAAACAATAATGCAACATTCATAAAAGCATCAAAGATTAAAAAGTTTTAGAGTACTTTCTTATACGAAAGTTAAACCAAGCCTAAGCCTGGATAATACTTACCTTTTTCATACAAGCCTTTATATGTTCTTTTGTGAAAAAATTTGTCTCGCCGCGGAATTCCGTTTGCACTTTTCGATAATCTTCCTGAAATGTTAAAAAATTACCAAGGAATCATTCGAGAATAAACTTCAATACCAACAAAACCGGCACAATGGCCTTTGACGGATACGTCATGTAGATCGGACCGCTGTACCCGACGATCTCGGACATGTGTGGAAGCGCTCCGCAGTGATCCAGGTGGAAATGCGAGATGATCACCGCGTCCAGGTGGTCGTCCAATGGACCGCCGCCGGATATGTACCTGAATAGGACTATGACCTTTAGTTTTTAAGTTCGTTTTTTTGGAATTTGCGCGGAATCATTTGCCAATATTCTTGGGGAACCGGTCAAAATCCCCCCATTGGCGGTTTTTGGCATAACTTTTTACTGGAACATTCTAGAAGGATTTAATTATTTTTGTCGCAAATTTTCGACTTTTTTTGAAAATTGGAGAATTTGAGACAAAAATACTTGAATCTCGAGAACCTTGAATCGAGATTCACCACGCAATATACCGATCGGTAGCCCAGAGACTTGGCTCTGATTTTAGCCATTACTCATCCTTCTAGAATGTTCCAGTAAAAAGTTATGGCAAAAACCGCCACTGCGGTATTATGACCGGGGATTTTGACATACACTCCATTCTTGACCTAATTTGGCAACATTCTTGCACTATTATTTTGTGTTTGTATCAGGTCTTTAGCTTTATGCATCCCTCAGGTTTTTTTCTCATTGGTTAATACATTTGTAATGTAAAAAAGCCTGGCTTGAAGCTTTTTTCTGGAAGAATCCTAGTTTTTTGAAAAAATATTTCCATCTTTGCCAAAACTTTTCACCTAATTTTTGACTGAATATATTTAAAAAAAGCAAAACTTACGAAAAATCCGGAAAGCGTTTCTCGTCACTGAATCCCATGTGCATTCCGCAGTCGAGCATGATCCTCTTTCCGCCCATATAGATCAAGATACAGCTCCGGCCCACATCGCAGCCTGCGCCCAACGGAACCGCCTAAACGTAAAAATTAGCAGGTACAATAAGGTAAGAAAAAAGAAACTGACTCGGATTTGTGGCATCCTTCTAGAAGAATCTAAAATGGAAACAATAAAGCTGAAAAATAGTCAGAAAACGCGACAATATGCGAACATAAAAATTGATTATGGCCTCAGGGTATGGAATGGGTCATTTCGAGACTACTATTCAGATTTTCAAGTCGAGATCGAAGTCAAGACCAAGTCTGGTATTGATTTTGATTGCAACATCACTAGCGAGGCCAGTTATGATTTGGGTCTCGCTCACAAGATCGAGATCAAGATAAGTATCGCTGACAAGTGGAGACTAAATTTTGGCCCAAATCCACTGGATGACCCAAATCGGGATCAATCTCGCATCGTCTCCAAAGTATCAATCTCATGGAAGACCATAGTGAGTGCTTTGCGCAGAGAGATAACGCAAAAAGAAGAGACGCAGACATCGATCTCGAACCGTGTATCGCGCACCTTTACCTCAAAAAAGCAATCCAAGCAAACTTTCTCAAAGCAAAGCTCCAGGCGAATACAAAAAACGCACTGAAAACGATTTCCTCACTCAGAAAACAAACTCAGCTTTGAATTGGCGGGTCCGATTCGATTCTTGGCGTTGTGCCCAAGAAATGAGATTTGAAATAAATGCACTCAGAAATGCCTCGGCAAACTGCTCGAGGATGCTCGCGAATGTGGATAAATTTTTTTTTGCCGCAAATGTATCGTTTTTGCCGCAAATTTCCGGCAATTCTCGGATCCTAAGAAAGTTTAAGAGTGCAATCGATGTCCATGGAAAAACTTTAGTATAGCTTTTCATGGATATTGACTGTTTCCGGAATGCATATGACCAATTGAATTTTTTTTGATCTTGCCCATACAGTCTTCTAGAATTTTTTAGAATAAAGTTATTGACAAGATGATTGATCCACAAAAATGTCACCTGTCAATCATAATTTCTTTCCAGGATTTTTGTTGTGAAACTTTGCAGAAAAATTATTGAAAGAGGTATAAAATGAGATAAATAAAAACTGGGAAGAGTTCTCAGCTTTCAGTTGTTGTCGTGAGCCTTAGGCTTGCGCACTACCTCAGCCAGACCCTAAGGGTCTGACTGAGCCAAACTTTTTGACCTTAAGGGTCCTTCCCTGAAAAAATCTCTTTCCATTGGCATAGTCCCAAATAGGGGTAAACGAACCTTAGAGTCTTAATCTTAAGTCTTAATCTTAAGTCTTAATCTTAAGACTAAGTCTTACCTTAGAGCCAAGATTAACTGAATCCTACACTAAAACTTAAGTTTGGGTCTTAGATTTAAGCATAGGCTTAAATTTTAGGACCCATTTGGGGATGTAGCATCCAAGAAAGACTTAGACTTAAGACTAAGTCTTACCTTAGAGCCAAGATTGTCTGACTATCAAGACTAACAGTTCCGAAAGATTTCCAGGAATGATGCAAAGCGGCACTGCTCCAATCAGCAACAATCCAGTCGATGCGCAGTTCGAGCCTCTCTACAATTTAGCCAACAGATGTAACTTTTTTTTATCATTTTCTTTAAAAAAACAACGGTTTTTCTTACAGGTATGCAATCGGTGCGCAGCATTCGCAGCTTGGTGCTCCAAACGCACGAATTCATCTCGGCCGGATTCGAGAACGAAGCAGGATTGGCAGAGTACAAGGCCAAGTTGGCCAAATATGGAAAGGACATCGAGGATGAATACGAGTAAGTTTTTTGAGGAAATTTCTAGAATGTTCCAGAAGGAAGTTAGGTCTAGCGAAAGTAGCGTACTGTTATAGGAAAAGGCGTGATACTTTTTTCCGTGCAAAATCCTGTTTTAGGCTGAACAACCCTTATAAGGTCATACTTTAGGCTTGAGAGGGACTTAGTCTTAGGCTTAAGCGCCCGAACTAACCCTTATTTTAGGCTCTAGCTTGAGCTTAAGATCAAGTATCACGCTAGGGAAAGCTGATCAATTTTTGGGTACTTTTTTATAGATACCCCAGTCATCTCGACCACATAAATTGTTCTAAAACTTCTAGAATGTTCTAAAGCTAATTTAAGTTCAGAATGTCTAGCTAGACAGTCAGACAAAACATTTCTCAGACAGAAAATTTCATTTTGGCAACAACGACAGCTTACTATTAAGTGTGACCTATGTACTGACAGAGATAGTTACACTTAATAGTAAGCAAACAGCTTTTTGCCCAAAAATTCTCTTTTCTGCAAACTTTTTTCATCACGTTGATATCGTGCTACTTTATCTTCTCTGTCAGGTCCCAAAACCAATTCAAGGATTCTAAACTTTAAAAAAAACCCCGGATAATAGACTAATTTTTCTCCCAAAAACTGGGAAACGGTCAAACCCCCCGTGGACATTTTTTGGCATAACTTTTTACTGGAACATTCTAGAAGGATGAGTAATGGCTCAAATCAGAGCTAAGACTCTGGGCTACAAATCGGTATATTACTTGCCACATCTCGATTCAAGATTCTCGAAATTTAATTATTTTTGTCTCAAAATTTCAACTTTTTTTTTGAAAATTTGAGACAAAAATAATTAAATCTCGAGAATCTTGAATCGAGATGCGGCAAGTAATATATCGATTTGTAGCGCAAAGTCTTAGCTTTCATTTAAGCTATTAGTCATCCTTCTAGAATGTTCCAGTAAAAAGTTGTACCAAAAAGGGTCGCGGGGGGTTTTGACTTAGACGCCCAAAAACACCACTTTGGCACCAAATTTAGCCACTAGAATACGGTCTTTTCTACCAAAATTTTTCGTTTTGGTGCCAAATTTTGGGAAAAATGTTAAATTTGGAAATGAATACCAAAACCGTTAAAATATCAAATTTCAGCAAACTTGAAGCCGAAGCAAAGCAGTTGCCTTCTCAGACTCCCGCCTTCACAATGGCCAATCGACTCAACAATTTCCTTCTGGACGTCGCCAGCAACGGACAGTCGATGGAGACTTACCTGAACGCGCGAGATGCCTTCGACTGGTCACAAACGACAAACGTAATCTTGAATAACTTTTTTTTATGTCAAGATCGTTGTTTCCAGGAATATGTCACATATGTTTACGAGTTCCTGAAGCCGTCCCAAGGCAACCAACGGGCCAGAAGAACCCATACGGGACCGTCTCACACCGAGAAGATGCCTCAGATTACCATCCACAGCGCGCTCGAAAATCCGCACAGACGCTTTGAGGAGGTTTTCCAGGTAAAAATTTGAAAAAAAATAGGCAAAGATCATTGCATAAAAACACGAAAATTCTCCGGACCGGCCCGATTTGACCTTTTATTTCGAGAAGATGAATCATCTCACCAATATTGTTTTCAGCAATACATAACCACCGGCCAGCGCGAAAACACTCAGCGACTCAAATTCGCCTACAAGTACCTGGAGAGGAGCACTATCAGCAGTGTCCTGGAGGTTTGACCTTTTATGCTAATGTCACAATTGAGATTGATGAGTGGTTTGCAAGTTTGCCTATTTTGGTATATGATCGGTCTGTTTTTGACATCTAATTCTGGCGTTTCAGGGTCGGTTTAGTCGGCAAATTTTTTTTTAATTTTTGAAAAAGTGCGGCTTTCGCAAAAATACGCCAAAATTTGGCACATTTTTCCACCCTCGTGCGATAGGGGAAAAATGTGCCAAAATTTGACGTATTTTTGCTAAAACCGCACCTTTTTAAAAAATTAAAAAAATCTTGGGGACTAAACCGACCCTGAAACGCCAGAATTAGTGGTCAAAAACAGACCCGACATACGCCAAAATACCGTATTCTCTCTAATTGAAGCCCCCTATAATAGAAGCCCCACCCCCTGAAATAGACGCCCCCTAGAGAAAGAGAAATAGTGTGTAAAAAGAGAGGTTAGAGAAAATTTTGCCCAAATTTGGGGGATTGAAATAATATAACACCCGGGGCTTCAATTAGAGAAAATACGGTAGGCTAACTTTCAAATCAATCATCTCTATTGTGACTCTAGCGGCTCTATTGGAGAGACCGGTTCCTCCAACCATAGGGTCCCCCCTATTAATTTTTTTATACATTCAAATAAAAAACCATAGGGTCCCCCTATTGATTTTTTTGACAGATATTTCAGAAAAATGGTTTTTCATATCATAGGGTCCCCCCTATGGTTTTTTGGCAAAAAAATTATTTTTAGAAAATTTTTATGTGAATGTACAAAAAAAATGAATAGGGGGGACCCTATGGTTTGGAGGAACCCGTCTCTCCAATAGAGCCACTCTAGCTTTATTGATTTGATCCAATCTCAATCCCGAATTTCAGGTGAAGCTCTTCTCGCATCCGTCCAAGGACTATATGACCGTGGACAAACAACCGGTTTGCATGCTCAAATTCCTTCTCCTGGTCAATAATGGAGTCGTGGAATACATCCAGTTCATCGCGCCGCACGAAGATTGGACCTACCTGGAGATCAATAGACGACAGGTGATTCATATGAACCACAATAGAATCCTAGACAATAATTGCATGATTAGTCATCTTATCCAGAAATGACTCATAAGTCTAATGTTGCTAAACTGCTTTTTTGTAATTGTAGCGAAAAAAATTGTCGACGGAAATTTTTCAGTCAAATGAGACTAATCTAAGACAGAATATTCTAGACATGAATAAGCGTTCTATGGTTCATGTTTGAAAAGTATGGGACGACTTGTTCTACGCCAGTCAGACGAAGTATGTAAACAAGTCACAAAAAAGGCGGCAATTTGAATTGGGTTTTCGGGCTAAATCAGTCTAAGGTTGTCTACAAACAGTCTATATTTGTCTAAAATACTCTAAACCTATCACTTTACACTCTAAAAATGTATCTATAAAGCCAATACCAACCAAATACAGCCCAAATCAGCCAAGACCCCAAAAACTCAATTCAAATTGCCGCCCTTTTTGTGACTAGTTTACAGGCTTCGTCTGACTGGCGTAGAACAAGTCGTCCCATATTTTTCGAACATGAACCATAGATGGGTCACATTCTTACTGAATCCATAAAAGCAGTCATCCGGGGACGAAAGTTTTTAGTGCTATACTACCTGGGCTCAAAAGTTCAGGATGGCCCGGGGACCTTTTTACCTATCAGGGTGACCCTTAAGCTAGCGCTTTGATTTAGTCGACCCTAAGGGTCATGTTAAAGGCTCAAAAGTTCAGGATGGGATCTTACCCCAGCAAAAGAGTTATATTTGAACCAAAACGATTTGCTTTGCTCCAAATTTCCAGGATTACATTCGATTCCATTCAGCATTTTGTACGCAACATTTTCCTGGATTTCAGCTCGATCTCAGTGCCGAAAGCCGTTATGAAGTGTACCGCCAGCTGACGATCCAATGCAACATTGTGCTGAACATAATCGCGTCTCAGTTTTCCTATGACAAAAATGGAATCGGCTTTCTGCTCAATTACGTGTTCAAGTTTAACACTTTGGACAATGTATGTCGAGAGTGCAAGTAAGGATATTTGGTGACAAAGTTTCTGGACTTAAACCTAAACTTTTGTTTTCAGGAAGATCCTGAAAGACTTTCTGCCGCCCACAATTTGCAACACTCAAACGAGGGACGGCAAGCGCGCTTTCTACCATTTCGCCTGCAAATGAGTGCGCAATGTCGCGATGAATTGTTCCGTTATTGTCGCGATGTATCGTGGTGTTATTTATTTGTTTCTTCATTTTTGCACTTTGCTTTGTAAAAAATAAACTTTGGCATTGTTTTATTTAATTATCCCTTGATGCCTGAAAACTTCGAATGGGTTTGAATTGCCGCCATTGAATTTTCACTTTTGAACCGGACCGAACTGCAATCCTGGAAAAGAGTGTCGGCTATTGACCAATCCATAGTTTTGGACAACGCTGATTCCGAATCCAGGATCATTTTCTATGAATCGTATCTAGGATCCGATCTTTCAACCTAGGATCGATGGTAAGGGATCAGCTTTGGTTAAAATATCAATTTTTTGGCCAAAAATGTGGCCATTCATCCTGGAAATGGCGCCTAGCGTTAGCAAACAATTGGCAACATAAACAGCAACATTTTCTACATCCGGCGCTTTTAGACTTTGACATCCGGTAAGCTGTGCATATCCACTCACAAGGAACACTCACCTGGGAAAACGTGATGGATAGGAATTTACCCCATCCTGTGGGCATTCGAACGGTACCAGACTTTTTTCCCATGCACCTTGAAAAAAAAGTTTTCCTTATACGGAAAATTGGATTTTTACAAGGAAAAGCGAGAAAATCCGACTTCAGAGACTGTTTTCGGGCGTTTTTGTCTATGAAAGTGGCAAAAATAATGTCATATTCGTGTTCCCCGTAATTTTTTGGGTAAGATAGGTCCTTTTTCAGAATTTTTTGAGAAAAAATTTTTTTTCAGTTTTTCACCTGGTAGCAAAAAAACGTGAAAAAAAAATTTTTCTCAAAGAAATTCTGAAAAAGGCTCTATCTTACCAAACAAATTATGACGTAAATATAGCAACAATTTTCTGATTCTCCCTACCCTACTGCACGGAAGAGGAGTGAGTCTAGGTAAGGGGGGTTACCCATTCCCAAGAGGAGTAGGTCTCTCGGTCTGCGCTATCAAAATAGGGTATATCGCCACAAAAATGGTGGTTTAACCTGTTTTTTCGAAATTTTGCAATCGGTATTCCAAAATTTTGAAAAAAAACAGGTAAAACACTCATTTTTATCGAATGGTACCATGGGGTTAAAAATTGGGGTTTTACCAAAAATTTAGCCTGCAAAATGCTTTTCTGTGGGAGCGATAGCCCTTTTATATGTTCAAAGGAGTGAGTAAAGGCTCAGAGAACGATGAGCGCTGTGTGTATTGTAATGCTAATTTTGTGTGCAAACGACTCCTTTTAACAGTTGCGGCCTTTATTTTCAGTAAAGCAAAGAATAAAGTAAATAGACGGCGGTTTATAAGAAAATGGTGAAGTTTTGTATTTGAGTTACAAAATTCGAGAATGAACAATTGAGATGAATTGAGACAATTAACAGTTCAATGTCGAAAGCAGTGACTTGAACTTGTGACGGGGTTAGGGATAGTCAAAATTCCGGGGAGGCTGATAAGCAAATCCGGGATGTGACTTGGTTGAGACGCTCAGACCAAAATTACGGGAAGGCTGAAAAGCAAGAGCTGTGGGTTGCGAAAAGAACTAGCGCTGTGGCTCAGAAATAAGCGAGTTCACCAACCGAAATGCGGAATTAGGATGAAACTAAACTGGGACGCCCAGAGGTGTAGTTGAACTTGGGAACTGATTGGGAACAGCAACAGAAAGGCACGTTATTCTGAGCCGCGAGTTGAACTGGTGAACTGAACTCAACGACTGATTGCCTCGAACTTTTTGGGGAGGAAAGCTGATTTTTAAGGCCCGTCAGCATATGCTAATTTGGGAGGGAAATTTCGTAAGGCTGGCGTGATAATATGATGGAACCCTTGGAGAGTAAATCGACCCCGCTGAACCCAAATCCGGGATCAGATTTGAACTTTGATTTTTTAACTTTTTCCTTTAAAATTGGGATTTTTCCGTATTTTAAGGGAAAAAGTTCAAAAATCAAAGATCAAAGTTCAAATCTGATCCCGGATTTGGGTTCAGCGGGGTCGATTTACTCTCCAAGGGTTCCATCATATTGTCACGAAATGCCTTATATAGCATATTAGCCTTCATTCCTATATGCTCGAAATCTGTGTCCATATGGGGATAGGTCCAAGTTTCAATCGTAAAGTGTGATTGATTCAAATGTAGTAACTGTTCTTATCGGCCCAAATCTAATTGATCCAGGCGGTTCGGTTTGGAACTAGGGCTGTGCAATGCTAACCTTTCCTAACCTTTGCTAACCCATGAAATGGGAGGTTAGCATGCTAACGACATCAACCCAACTGGGGGGTAAACGTCTGCAGTGCTAAACAACACTCGCCACATGTCTTTGCGCCAGCGACGCAGAGGATTTGTATGGTAAGCATGAGAAAGAGAGTGTTCTAGCCGCCTCGGCCCAGTAAAAAGAGCTTTTACTGGCTGCAGCCAGTGAAGAGCCCTTTTTACTGGCTGGAGCCAGTAAATTTATTTAATTATGGGTTGGAGGGAAGCGAGTGCGTTAGAGATACACACTCTCTCGCAAACTGAGCATCAGCTCAAAATGTTGCGATTTTCCAGTTAGAACACTCTCTTTCTCATGCTTACCATACAAATTCTCTGCGTCGCTGGCGCATAGACATGTGGCGAGTGTTGTTTAGCACTGCAGACGTTTACCCCCCAGTTGGGTTGATGTCGTACCATGGGTGTCTGAGACGATCAAACGTTTTAACTTTCTCAAATCCCCTCTAACTAATCTGAACTTGTGGGACACAACCAATCCAGTTGGGACTCAACCAGTGCGGTTTGATAGCATTCCCAGACTCGGTTCAACTTGAGCTTAAGCTCGATCTTAAGCTTAATCTTAAGCTCAAGCGAGACCCTAAAATAAGACGTGAGGGTTTTCGATGTCACAGAAGTGGTTATTTCTTGTCACAGATTTTCGAAATTTCCCGCCAAATTCAAACAATAATAATTGATTTAACCCCTATGACGGGGTCAGATTCGGTTTTTCTTTCAAGAGAACCAAGTCTAAGCCTAAACCTAAGCCTAAAAATATGCCCTTTTAAGGCTTTTACACAACGCCACATGCCAAATCTGTGACAAAAAAGAACCACTTGTGTGACACGAAAAACCTTTACGTAAAATAAGGGTCGTTCTGGCGCTTAAGCCTAGGACTAAGTCTTGCCTAAGCCGATTTTTTGCGCGAAAAAGATACTTTTTTTTACAATTTTTCACCTGGTAGCAAAAAAAAATTTTTTTTTCTCAAAAAATTTTGCTTTTTGGTTTTCTGCGCGAAAAAAAATATCATACCTCCTCAGAAGGGTAAGCGATCTTTTTGGCCCCTCCCCCATTTGGCAGACATTCCCAGACTCAACGCTCTCTCAATTCGGACCGCAACAACAAAGTAATAGCCGACTTTCTAGGTGACAATGCATTGTCACCAAAAAGGGAAGATGTCAATCAAAGTCCTGCACAGATTTTTACTGTAATTTCTTTTCAAACTGGGAAAGTTATTGGCGGATTTACTGCGCGAATTGTCCATTCCTTTTTACCTGGCACAAAACAGCAGACTTTTTTCCAGAAATTTTTCTTCCGGATTTTTCTTTGGACTTGACGATGAACACCTGGCTACTACTGGACATTCTGAAATTTATGGGTCGGGATCAATTGGAATCGCTTCAGGTTCGTTTTAATTTTTGTAACATACATCCAATGTCGTAGTCAAAAAAATTTCAGGAGTAACTGAATTTCAGACAAAGTTTCCGAGTGAATTAAATTTTCGGTTTGGATTTTTATTATCTTTTGCGCGGGCTTTCAATTTGGCCTAAAAGCCCGTCGTGTGTGGTCCTTCGGTGCATGGCGCAGCGCGAAGACGTTCGATCTGTCGAGTTAAGCAGCGCTGGGCTACCTCTATAAAATCGGGTTTTTTCCCGAAAACTAAATAGACTTTCAGATTCCACACCACAAACTTTTGGTATTTTAGTACATTTTGTATAAAAAAACAAAAAATTATTTTGAACAAAAATTTGCCTTGGTCCCCCAAGTCAAAATCTCGAATTTTATACAAAAACAATGTTTTATGTGCCTGTATGTGCAGTTTTTCGCGCAGAATTCGAATTTTAGCTCAGATTTGAGAAAAATGGCATAAAGTCCAACTCAATGACAGATGGGACAATGAGACGACTTCGCACTGCGCCATGCACGGAAGGACCACACACGTCGATTGGGCTATTACGGCAATTCGAAACACCGTGTTTGGCGTCAAATGACACTCATTTGACGCCGAATATTGATCCAAAATTGGTTCAGATTCGGGATCCACGGTCTCGAAATCCTATAAGAGATAAAAAACTCGGCCGGAAATCGACCAAACTTAATTTCAGATCGTCAGCCGAGTGCTAAACAATATGATAAGGCAAACTTTCGCGTCGGGACCTTACCGTATTCTTCGCCACAATAATCTTAACGCGTCTCTGGAAATTGATGGATTCAAGGAGGAGATGATGAATTCCAGGAATTTGAACCTAAAGAGATATTGTATGGAATGTATTGCATAGTTGCAACATTGTTATTCTCGACAAATTTCCAAAGTGTGAAAACTCAGAGTTTCTGGAAAAAATTGCTTTTGTTGAAAATCAGAAATATCAAAAAACAGAAAATTTTATATACATTTAAAGCCGAATTTCAAAGTCGAACCGCTCCAAAAAATCAAATTGAAAAATTCTAGAGAAAACTGCTCCAAATTTCAACTTAAAAAACTGCCGCGATTTTCAACCTCAAATTTCAATCAGCTTTCACTATGTCGGCTATAATTAGATGTAACTGTTCCTATGTCAACTTTGAGAGAGAAGTTAGAAATCCTGGGCGTGTCCCTGGGTTAGTGTAAAAAGTTGGAGTGAGAGGAAGAAAAATGAAATAAAAAAGCGAAAATTTTATTTTAAACAAAAATTGCCTTGATCTTCCGAGGCAAAATTTCGAATGTTTGACGTCAAATGATACTCATTTGACGTCGAATGTTAAGCCAGAATTGGTTTTTTATGTTTTTTAGATTCGGGATCAGCAGTCTCGAAAAGCTATAAGAGATAAAAAGTCAGGAAACCGTCGTCAACCATAACCAATTTCAGATCACCAAGATAACATGAAGCAATCTTTCGCGTCGGGACCTTGCCATATTCCTTGCCACAGTGATATTCACGTGTATCTGGAAATTGAATTCAAGGATGAAAAGTTCCACTTAAAGCTTAGCGAGTTTGGTGTCAAGAACTTTTATGTTGATCCTCTTGCGCGGAGATGGGACGCGGATCGAGAACGAGATAAAGGAGATGATGAGTGCCACTTCTATCCGATTCAAGGTGAAATATTTGATTTTTTGAAAAAAGTAGGCATCGGCGAGGCCCGATCCGAATCTCCTTTCACTGTCTGCACAAAGTCTATACTTAAACCATTGTTTTTGGTTTTCACGTTATATTTCTGTCTCTCTTTCTTTGTAAAAATATAATGCCATTGTGTAGAATATTCTAGCGTCCTGCCTTTATCAAGCACCTGATCATTGCATGCTAGAGAATTGTGTATCTACGTCTCTACCAGGGCTGCAGCTGCTTATACCAGATGGGGACATAATTTCGTAGACTGATATTTATGCGTTTGAATTCGCGCCATTTCAGTTTACCCCTTTAGAAAAGGCAACCTCAAATAAGATATTGCTAACCCTATCTTAAAATCGAATTTTAGAAGGGGTTAGCAATATTACCGGGGGGAGGGGGTTTTACCTAGACTCAGCAAATTGATATCCAGTCAAAAAATTGCGAATATGACACTTTATCATAAAAACGTTTAAACACAAAGTGGTCCCACAACGATCTCTTCCAGTCGGCCAAAGTTGTTTGTTCTGAATCAATGATTTTACCCAATATCCGAATGGACAAGGGGCATTTGTATTTCCTTCCATTGTCCACGCCCGGTGGGCACTGTGCAGTTCGAGATCGGACGCGTTATGACCCTAAACGGGCGGTAACGGTAATCTATTATAGTATTAGGATTGGGTCACATTTTTTTCTGCGCCCTCTAAATCGCGATATAGAGCTCGGGTTTTTTTTCGTACGGACTAAGTCAGCTATAAGGAAGACCCGTCGCCAGTTTTTAGACCGATCTGAGATCTAAATTTAGACAAAAAGTGTATTTCCAAGGAAAAATGCACCCCTAAGAATGCCCTGAAAACAGCGTGACGGAGAAAATCACGATTTTTTAGACGAATTTTTAGACAAAATTTCTGCAAATGGCGATTCTTCGGGATGCATTTTCTCCGTCACGCTGTTTTCAGGCCATTCTTAGGGGTGCTTAATTTCGATTTTTGAGGTCAAAACAAAATTTTTCGGAAGGGGAGCACATTTTCCGAGCGAGGCCCGCAGGGCCGTGGTAAGGCGCGCTGGGCATACTGCTTGAGGGCCGAAGGCCCGAAATAGTCTCATGCTGCTCTACTCCCGAACAACCCTTACTCCCGAACAACAGCCGAGGGCATACTGATGGCGGTGCGCGAAGCGCCGCTGATGCACGCTCCCCGCGGAACTAGCTTGGGAGAGCCGCGAAGCGGCTCTCCCAAGCTAGTAACATGTATGATGATCGATTCCAGAAATGCGGCCGCTGTTAGCCGAAAATGTGCGCATTCCTCATTCTTTCATCATCGTCAACGGCGCTTTCACAATCTGGCACATTGAGGAGCTGGAATCGATATCTCACCTGTGGAGCGGGCAGCGTTTCGACATACAGTATTGCTCGCACCACATCTCGAATGATCTAATGTTTCAAAGTTCAAAACTGCTCCGTTGCCACATACTCGACTTACACGACCTCGAGACCACCACACAGCTGCACCTCTATCCTCTGCTCTACACGTTGCCTTGGATTCACTGCCACTCTGTCAACACCTCCAAGATTGTGGAAATAGTTCGCGAGAAAGCGCGCTATCCACAGAGCAATACCGTTTTTCGGTTGACAGGCGACCTTTCGGCGATGGAAGAAGCGATTAAAATTATTCGAGAGGTTGGTAATATTTGGTCGTCCAACAATAACCCATAAACCGTTATAAGTACTCTCACAATCCGAGAGGAGAGTCGGGCGACCACAGGACTTCACGCAAAGTCAACGGTGCATCTGAATCCGGGATTCTGAATCCAGATACCCAAAATCTGACCCCGGATTCGGATTCCCCGTAGCCGAAAACCCCCGGGTGCCAAAAATTTTAGTCTGAAATGGCGAAAAACCAAAATTACAAAATTTAAGGCACCAAAGATCATGAATTGGTTACAGACAAAATAAGGCACCAAAGATCAGGTCAGGACGGACGGACGGAGTCACAGCTTTAGCTTATTTTGGGGATAGTATTAAAATTTTGGACGAAGAGGGTTGGAGTCAGTATGATGGAACCCCTCCATATCGCCTGTGGTGCCCATGGCAACAAAGTTCGAGAGCGAGATTCGAATTCCACGCAAAATTTTTTGGGGGGATAATGAATTTTTGAGGCAATTCCGAGAAAGTAAAAATTTTTGGCCCATGTACTCCCCCGCATGGATTTGTAACGGAACATCCAAAAATGACCAAAAAATGTGTCGCCAAAAGCTCAAAAAAATACCTGTCCTACCCGGAATGTTGTTTGAAATCCAATTCTGGTTAACATTCTTCAATGGTAAGCAGAGAAAAAGAGAAAATATAATATAAATAGCCAAAGATTGAGCTTAAATTTCAGGATTTTCTGGCGTCGTCGAATCCATACGGCTTTGAAGTGATCCTTGAAGTATTTTCCTCTCTTCCGTCAACCGAATGGTCCCAGCTGGAATTTCGTGTGGAGAATAATCGCACTAAAGAAGTTCTCCAGCTGAAGAAGAAGAAAAAAGATTACTTTTACGATCCAACGGAGAATCATTTTTTGTTCCAGCGATATTTTTTGTGACATTGCTTTGTAAGTGTTACGGTATTATCAATAAATTTGAAAGTACATTGTACTTTTATTCTATGACAGTTCCTAAATAGTTACTTTGACTATGTGGCGATACATTGTTATTTATTTGTGAAAATTTTCGGCAGAGTACATCCGTCGATTCCTCTGGATCGGCTGAAGGCCGCTCCAGAGGAATCGTAACTGCATATGTATTGATCCTTTAAAAACGCAGAATCTTCAAATTTGATCTTTGATCCCATAAAAAGGCAGAATCTTCAAAATTGTCCTCATTAAAACGACACAGCACCCAAATACTTATCATTTCTACTTTTAATCCTTAAAGTTTAAACCAAAGCTAACAAGGAGTGCCATAGGGTTGGATGTGAGACTTAAAATCTATGATATACCCCACTTTGGTGACTAATTTCTATAGGAATTGGCAAGTTCAGCTACTCGTAACTTTCAAATTTTTTATGTTGATCTTTAAATATATTTTTATGAACATATTTCGGGTTTTTGCAAAAAATTAAACACATAAAACCGAAAATCTAAACACAAAAAATAAATTGACGACAAAAGGAATCGAACCAAGCACGTCAGGTACCCAGCCACAACCTCTAGCCACTCGGCCATACCAGATCTTGTTGTTAAAGTAGCGAAATTAACTTATATAGCACTGAGGAAACTTTGGAGACCAATATCTCAGAGTGGATGTCCATTTAGCAAAAACTGTCATTTGTGTCGTCGAGTTACTTTTTAATAATCTATCGATCCCCAAAGGCCAAATTCCGAAGGCTCTCCTTGTAAGCTTTGGAACTTCAAAAGGCTTTTCTTTGCCAGTGTGGTGTCAAAACTCAAAGCTTCTTAGATGAAACTTGCTTTCAATCAAAAATTTGAAATATCCACGAAAAAGTGGAGAAAAAGTTGACATAGAATTATCTAGATCAAATTTGTAACCAGTCTAGTGAAAACTGCTCCAAATTTTAAGTTGAAACTTGAAAACATTTGCATCATAACTTTCATTGCTCATCACTTTTTTCATCAAATTTTCACCACTCACCACTTTTCGGCATCCTGAAACCTCAGCTCAACTCATCATTCATTTCACCACTCCAAAACGCAATCCTTTCCCCTTTTTATTCCGCGTCTCTTTTGAAATGGCATAAAAGCATTTCAAATTGCCGCACTTTTGTCGCCGACTGCGCGCGCTTGGCGATTCTTTCTTAGGCAATTCTGCTTTGCTACGGTTCAAAGCAGATTTGTTTTTTGATGACCCAAATATTGTTTGCGAACGTTATCTTACAGTTAGGACCGTTATTTGGATTATTTACGTGAAATTTTGCGTGAAAGTTGCAATGTTTGCACTTTTCCAGCTTTTTCTTCATAGTACATTTTTGATCAAGACTTGATTCAATTTGTATTATTATAATCAAAAAAGTTAACTTTTCGGGATAGTTCCAGAATATTCTAATGGGCATCGGAATATTCCTATATAGTATCCTGAGATTCTTTAGACACATTCTCTGGAACATTCCAGAAAATTTTGCCATATTTCCAAGAGTCATTCTAACAAAAAAGTGTGAGAAAACACCCTTAGAGCCGTAAACGTAACATCTAAGGAACATTCTAGAGCGTTCTCGAATCAATTATTGTGAGATTGGTCTGAGAAAGATGTTAAAAATTTTACTATCCTTGACCATAAATTATCCTGGATCAAGCTATAAAAGTGTACTTTTATATCATTTCTAATCCGATTTCATTCCAGAAAAATGTCCGAGAGCAAAGCCGAGCCGAAGACTTTCCCGAATCTGTCGCTAGATGAGTTTTATCGCAAATGTCACGACGTCTTTCCGATGCCCTTTGATGGGATCAAATTGATGGTGAACAAACCGATCAATTCGCATTTCCAGGTATGTTTATTAGTGTACAGGTAGTATAACGGTTATATAACGGTTATTAGTATTTGGTCTCTTACAGTTATGAATGATATTTTATCATGATTTGTCACAAAATTTTGTATCTTATATAATTGGAAGATCAATAATTGAAAACTATACTATAGTTTTCAACTATTTTACAGTTTTTCATAGATATTGACATACTGCACTATAGTTTACCTTGCACTGTTAGAGTTAAGACTCATATGATTTGTCACAAAAATTTTGTACCTTACAAGACCAAATAGATTTTATACTCCAGAAACTTTGCTAGTTGTTTCTTTAGGACCAAATTTCCAGGATTATCCAAAAATCGATTTCGAAATGACGCTCTGTTATTTTTGTCTTTTCATCGCCAAATACAAATGTGCTGATGGACAGTTATCTATCAAATCAAAGCTTATAATCCCAGCTTTGATCTGGTAAATAACTTTCCTTCAGCACATTTTGGGTTTGGTAGCGAAAAAGAAAAAATAAACATTGCTTCATTTACGAAATCATGTGACAGTTATTCTGGGGTACTTTGTACTATGTTTAAAAGGGCAACGATAGTCTGATAGATATTTTTAACATTCCAGAATAGTAGAAATAATGCTGAGCTAATTTTTTGATAGTTTTTTGATAGTGCATACTTTGTAAGTTCTTTAGTTAGTATACCTTATAAGTACATTAGTAAGTGCTCAGAGAAGCATACTTCAAAGATGATCCTTAAAAATTTCAAATTGCCTTGAAACATTTTCTCAACATTCCATTCCAGGTCTCACACACGCTCAATCTTCAGTCGGCTCAGGCGGGCTATCGGTTCGGTTCAACGTACGTGGGCCAACCCGCGCCGGGCAGCGCTCCCACAGAGGCCTTTCCTGTTCTTCTCGGTGATATGGATCTTAATGGCAACACGTCTGCCACAATGGTGCATCAATGGGCCAACGGATTTCGGGTCAAGTGCATGGCTCAAACGCAGGTGAGTTTCTGGATTGATATTTTTTTCTTTTTGATCTTACACATTTTCTTTTCAGAAGAGCCAACTGGCCGGCACTCAGTTTTCGCTGGAGAAGCGTGGTCGTCTCACTCACATGGGTCTTACGGTGGCCAATCCGAGCATACTCACGGACAGTGGAACTCTTGTGGCTCAGTACGTGCGTCGGGTGACCGAAAATTTGGACTTGGGCGTCGAGTTTGTTTCTCAGGCTGCGGTCGATCCGACGGCCAAAAAAGGTTTGCTTTGATAAATGTTTAATTTGGCTCTCTACATATTCACCCACGCGGACAATTGACCCACTACTTTTTTTTTGAAAATTTTCAATGTATGAGCTAAATCCGATATTGATAACCCGAATTATTTTTGAGAAATAATTCGGGTTATCAATATCGGATTTAGCTCATACATTGAAAATTTTCAAAAAAAAGGTAGTGGGTCAATTGTCCGCGTGGGTGAATATGTAGAGAGCCTTTAATTTTAACAATGTTCTTCAATTATACTGTAGTTTACAGTGGTATTACCGTTCCACTACCTAGTTTTGTTCGACTGAGCTCTAGCTTAAAGTATAATATAAAACGCATGTTTTCATAAAAAAAATTTGCAAAAAGTGAGGCAGTTTTCGTTAGCTTTTGTCCATCTACAATCAGGTTCGATTGAAACTAATCACGTTTGAATTGGCGGCTTTCGCGCGGTTGCGCCAAACCATTTCTGGAAAAACGTCAAACCATTTTTCCAATAACTTTTTACTGGAACATTCTAGAAGGGTGTGTAATGGCTCAATCGAAAGCCCAGAACCTCAGCATTAATATGAGCCATTACTCACCCTTCTAGAATGTTCCGGAAATGGTTTGGTGCAACCATTTCTGATTGTAGATGGACAAAATCTAACAAAAACTGCCTCACTTTTTGCAAATTTTTTTTCAAAACATGCATTTTTTACCGTACCTTTAATGGGAGTAACCTTTAATGAGTAAGAGAAGGAAGATACATTTGCTCTTTTGTTTCTCGAATTGAGTTTTTGAATGGTAACATCTTTTTTTAGGTTCTGCTCCGGTGGTGTTCAGTGTGCTCTCTTACGGCGCTCGGTATACAACGCCTTTTTGGACGCTCGCGGCAAATGTGTCGACCAGTCGATTGCTGCTCAATTATTTTCATAAGCAAACGGAACGCATACAGTTTGGAGTGGAATTTGAATCCAATCTGCAGAAACAGGAAACGAAAAGCACCGTCGGATGGCAGATTGACCTTCCCGACGACATGACGTTCCGCGCGTCCGCTGACACTGACTGGGTGGTCACAGGTAACAATAAAGCTAGAGTAACAATAGAGATTGATGAGTGATTTGAAAGTTAGCCTACCGTATTTTCTCTAATATAAGCTCCGGGGCTTATATTATTTCAATCCCTCAAATTTGGGCAAAATTTTTCTTTAAGCTCTCATTTTTACACACTCTTTCTCTAGGGGGCTTATACTAGAGAAAATACTGTAGAATTGTGACTTTAGCCTGTGGTAATTTTGGTGTATTATCACAATTTCGGATTCTGTAAAAATTTTCGACGATAGTCTATAAAAATAAGTAATGCCCGGGCTACAATAGCGAAACCTTTGATGAAACATAAATCTTTGGGCCACTTTTTACTATGTTGGCCATAAATCTGATGCTACTCATTATATGTCAAATTTGCCATTTTTTGACCAAAAAGTGCGAGTTTCATCAAACTTTGACGAAACATAGTCGAAGCATTGATGAAAATAGCACTTTTTGGTCAAAAAATGGCAAATTTGAAAAAGTTGTATTGTGCCATTATAAACTAGAGAAAAAGTTGACATATAATGAGTCACATCAGATTTATGGCCAAGAATTGAGAAACGCCCCAAAGATTAGGCTAATATCTTTCCACTTGCTGTCACATCACAATTCTAACACGCAACTTTTTCAGGTGTAATGGAGAAGAAGTTGTCGCGTCAGATTCCGTTCACGCTCTGTCTCAGCGCCATACACAATCTGGAGAAGAACGCGACAAGAGTCGGGCTGGGACTCATCATAGGAAGTTAATTTGGTCGTCGAGTCGATTTTGTTTGAGATTTTTTCGTTACTTGAACTATAGTTATTATAATAAAGGTTATGTTAGAGTTTTGTTCTGTTTATTTGCACTTTATAATGTTGCAGTTTGTTGATTAGTATCCTCGAATGTCGCAGACATGCCAAGGTGATGCGTGTACATTGCATAACCAAATAAGGCGTCTTTTATCAGATTGAATTTTGTTTTGACGAATCTTGAATAAACAATTTGTTGAAATATATATGATTTGTACAATGAGATTGCACTTTTATTTGCGCATGTTTGTCACCTCCGACACGCCGTCGGAGGTGACATTGTTGATTATTTGAATGAAACACAGGATAATAAATGTAAATTTGACGCATACTGTATTTTCTCTAATAACATCCCATTTGTTTTGAGATGAGTGAAATTTTTCATCACATTTCGTGTTGACAATAACAAAAAGTGATTCATTTCTCGTCTTTTCTATCACTTTTTTGGTCTTTTTCCACCGATTAGCAAGTTTTAAAAAGCGAGCGAGATTTTCAATCCCAGAAAACATAAGCGTAAAAGTCAAAAATAACAATGCCGCAACAAAGCATACATTCTATACGATATCTTGACTGCGAAACATATGGGAAATAAATTATTTTTTATAAAGCAACGGTCAAATTTGCAAAATAAATAACAACGTGTCCCAATATTTTAAAGGTCAAGGTAACAATATAGGATCTGTCACAAAACATTTCAAAGAGGAAGAGCAAAAATGAAGAAACAAATAAATAACACCACGATACATCGCGACAATAACGGAACAATTCATCGCAACATTGCGCACTCATTTGCAGCCGGAATGGTAGAAAGCACGCTTGCCGTCCCTCGTTTGAGTGTTGCAAATTGTGGGCGGCATAAAGTCTTTCAGAACCTTCCTGAAAACAAAAGTTTATTCTTCCAGAAACTTTGTCACCAACTATCCTTACTTGCACACTTCACATACATTGTCCAAGGTATGGAAGTTGAAAACATGATTCAGCAGGAAATGAATAACGCTTTTGTCATGGGAGAACCGAGACTTGATTGTGTTCAGCACAATGTTGCATTGGATCGTCAGCTGGCGGTACACTTCATAGCGGCTTTCGGCACTGAGATCGAGCTGAAATCCAGGAAATACTTGGATGTCAACTTTTGAGACATATTGGGACTTCCACTAGCTTACGAATTCAATACGAGATGCAAGTTAGATTTGTGTTTAGAATACAGCACTTTTGGTAAAGTTCCAGGCATGACACGCGGGAAACCCAAATTTGAACTTCATAATTTTTTTCTCGATTTTTTACAGTGTCCGGCTATTTTTTGATTGTTCCTACCCCACCGGACCGGGGTACGATCTAGCGATTGCCGCTATCAAAATAGGGTATATCGCCACAAAAAATGGGTGGTTTACCCTATTTTTCCGTTATTTCGCAACACCTATTGTGAAATAATGAAAAACTGGGGTAAACCACCCATTTTTTGTGGCGATACACCCTATTTTGATAGCGCCAATCGATAGATCGTACCCCGGTCCGGTGGGATAGGAACACTCAGAAAATAGTCGAACACGGAAAAAAATTGAGAAAAAAATTAGTGAATTCAAATTTGGTTTTCCCGCGTGTCATGCCTGTAAAGTTCTAGTCAAAAGTTTGGTTGGTTAAGCTCAAGCTTCAATCTCAAGCCCATGCTTGAGATTGAAAGCTTTACTCACAATAATATTTTCATCTAAAGTTACCTGTCGTCTAAATCGTTTATTGATCTCCAGGTAGGTCCAATTTTCGTGCGGCGCGATGAACTGGATGTATTCCACGACTCCATTATTGACCAGGAGAAGGAATTTGAGCATGCAAACCGGTTGTTTGTCCACGGTCATATAGTCCTCGGACGGATGCGAGAAGAGCTTCACCTGAAATTCGGGATTGAGATTGACGGGTCAGGTTTGAAGTCAATAAAAGGTCAAACCTCCAGGACACTGTTTCTTTCGCCCTCCTCCAGGAACTCGTAGGCATATTTGAGTCGGTCAGGATATTGGCGCTGGCCGAAGACCATATATTTCTGAAAATATCGTTGCTAATAAATCCTTGAAATGAGTAATTCTGGAAAGTAATTCCGTTTTATTTTTTCGCCAAAGTTTCTTATTCTTTTCCATTACTCTTTCGGCATATTTACGGCCCAGATTATAGAAAATATGCCCTTAGACATTTATTTATAATCAGTTGCTTGATGTGTCAAAGGAAATAGAGAAGGACTTCCCTTTGCGTCTTTTGCAACCATAACCTGCGGCTATTTGGGCAATGATTTAGAAAACATACATTTAGACATATTGAAAATGATTGGCATAGAAAGCGCCATATTTTTCCAGCAAATAAATTTAGTGGTTTCACTTATCCAAAAAATTTTCACCTTAAAACTCTCCCCAAAGCTTTTGTGCGTATTTCTCAGCGTGCTCTGGTTCGTAATCTCCGGCATTTCTACGGTGTGAGACGGCCCCGTATGAGTTCTTCTGGCACGTTGGTTTCCTTGGGACGACTCCAGGAACCCGCTAGCACATGTGACATATTCCTGGAAACAACAATTTTTTACAAAAATGTTATAAAAAGTTATTCAAGATTACGTTTGTTGTTTGTGACCAGTCAAAGGCATCTCGCGAGTTCAGGTAAGTCTCCGTCGACTGTCGGTTGCTGGCGACGTCAAGAAGGAGATTGCTGAGTCGATTGGCCATTGTGAAGGCGGGAGTCTGAGAAGGCAGCTGCTTTGCTTCGGCTTCAAGTTTGCTGAAAGACATTGGACAATAGTTATAGGTTAAATAATAAGCGAAACGAGCGATTGAAAAGTGTCATTACTGCGTAAAATCTTTAACAATAATTGTCTAAAGGTCTAAATTTGAAATCCTTATGTTGTCTTTTATTATTGTCCTCATTAACCGGAGGAATTGCACTATTAGTTGCAGAAAAGGGAACAGGATTTTTCGCCAAAAGGATTTTTCGCCAAAGCCCTATAAAAAGGATATTTCGCCAAAAGGATTTTTCGCCAAATCCTTATAAAAAGGATATTTCGCCAAAAGGATTTTTCGCCAAATCCTTATAAAAAGGATTTTCCGCCAACTATTTTCGCCTAATCCTTTTAAAGTAGACGTTTATTCGTAATATGTTTAAAAAAAGGAAGAAAGGCCATCAGCGGTCAGGGTTTTCGGGGTGATTGCACTAGAGCTACCTTAAGCTTAAGTTTGGCGCTTAAGTCAAGCCTAAATCCCTGTTTGGCGCCTTATAAGGGTTGTTCGGGAGCTTAAGCCTAAGACTAAGTCCCTCTTAAGCCTAAGCCTAATCCTTCAGTATGTCCTTATAAGGGTTGTTTAGCCTAAAGCAATTTCCTGTGGTTAAGCATAGAAACCATTAGAAGATGAAAATTAGAGGCTGAATCAGCGGAAAGTGCAATATTTACATGAAAAAGTCATGTGATTTGTTCGCAACTCATGAACGAAAAGGAACGAAAACATTGAATACAGAGCTAAAAATTAATTTTTACAGGGATTTGGCGAAAACTCTTTTTGGCGGAAAATCCTTTTTATAAGGATTTGGCGAAAAATCCTTTTTATAGGGCTTTGGCGAAAAATCCTTTTGGCGAAATGTCCCCCTCCGGCAGAAAAGGTAATTAAACAAATATTGTTGATAATTGTAAAAGCATAAGCATATTTTCTGGCATCAAAATATTCTTTACAGAAACCGATTTTTACAGAAAATGGCAAAATGCACACCTTAAATTCTACAGTATCCTAAAAAAAACTTACTTGTATTCGTCCTCGATATCCTTCCCATATTTGGCCAACTTGGCCTTGTACTCCGCCAGTCCCGCTTCGTTCTCGAATCCGGCCGAGATGAATTCGTGCGTCTGGAGAACCAAGTTGCGAATGCTGCGCACCGATTGCAGACCTGAAAGAAAAACCGTTGTTTTTTTAAAGAAAATGATAAAAAAGTTACATCGGTTTGATAAATTGTAGAGAGCCTCGAACTTCGCATCGACTGGATTGTTGCTGATCGGGGCAGTGCTGGGAGCATCGCCACCGGCGCGAGCTGAAAATCTCAATCAGTCACTGAAAATTGACAAAATACCTCAGAACTATAATGCAACTAAAATTCGGGACAAAAAGGAACGGACTGCATTCCCAATCAACATCCCTAAATATTAAGCGGCAGCGTTCTGTAGTCTGTATGGAACGCTCAAATGAGAGTACAGTCTACTCTCGATAATCCGCACACACGATATTCAAACTACGCGGCAGCGAATAGCGCGCTAGCAAAGAGACGTAAAGATATACACAGAGACAGAAATTGCAATGAAACCAGAGTTTGTGTCTGACACAGCGCTGGACGCACATATATCTCCTCATGTGCGTCCAGCGCTGTGTCAGACACAAACTCTGGTTTCATTGCAATTTCTGTCTCTGTGTATATCTTTACGTCTCTTTGCTAGCGCGCTATTCGCTGCCGCGTAGTTTGAATGTTGATTATGCGCTATGATAAGCGCTCTAGATTATTCCATTTCGTCCCCAATTTAATGTTTTACGATGTTAATGAACAATTTAAAAACATAACTTACAACTGTAACGAGTATAGAAGTCGAATGTCGAATTACACGCTTCACAGAACCACTCGCAACCCGGCTGCTGCGTCAATCCAACACACTTCCAATGAAACCACGAAATATTACACTAAAAATAAGATTATTTAGCAAATTTTTTAATTTCCGCAAAAGGTGCCAAATTTCGAAAGTTATGAAGGTTTTTAGAAATTGCAAAATTTACGCTGACCCCCCAAAATTCGTCAATTTTCCTCGATTTTCGGGGGTGGGTCTCGAAAACGACCATTTTTCAGGACAAAATCGTAGGTAAAGTGGGTAAACAAATTACATATCCTGATTCAGGACAAAAAGTTGGCTATATAAGAGCAATATCAAATTTGAGCTAGGAGGCCAAAAAATTAGAAAAAATGGCTCCAAAGTTTGCGTACGGAAATCCATACACTGGGAAATGAAGGGTTAACAAACCACTTACTTCCATACGGTCGCAGCAGACCATTTGCATTGTATTCGAAATCTGAAACAAATCTTCATTAAAATTCAAAATTCGAAACAAAAGGTAAATTTACCTGGTGACAAACGCACCACATTTGATCGTCCGCGTCCGCATGTAGGCTTTTGATGTGGCGTTGAAGATTTGCTTTTGAAGCCAGATTAGTTTTGCAGAAAGGGCATGGATGTGCCATTGCCTGAAATGGAAAATAATTAAAATAATAAAAGAAATCTATAACTTTGGTTTCCCAATGAAACCACATAGCCCATTAGTCCACCAAGGCGATATTTCAGACAAAGAAAAGCAAAATAGAGAATTACGTCATCGCAAATTGGTATCTGTGGCGAATGGTTTCTGTTTCGGAGAATACTATTTTCTCATCTCTTTTAGCCGATGGAACTTTACCATTTTAGTTAACGCTTCATCACCGAAGTGAATCTTGCGGAACGAGCCCCGAAGGACACGAGTGTCACCGCCCAAATAACCGAAGTTAGATGGGTTGGGCATAAATACAGTAAATTGTAAATAAGTTTTTGAAAATTGAGTGAAAATTTGAATTCATTGTTTCGCCTATAATCTCTGACAATGAAATTCTATTGAAAAAAGATAGTCCAAAAGGGTTCAAAAGAGTCCAAAAGGCATACTCAGAGAGATCCCAATTGAACATTTTGTATAAGAGAGTGTATCACTACAATAAATTTTGGAAGTATGGAGCAGGATTTTGAAAGAGCTTTATTTCGTGACAAGACATTTGGATTTTGAAGAGTATTTGGTTGAAAGAATTAAAGTCCAGCATTTTTTGCTGACTATTAGAGAAAACAATGAAATGTATGATAAAATTGTTTAGAGAGAGTGAAAATTTTTTGAGTGATAACTAGTGGAGTCTATATAGCGGGTGGTATGTTAAGGAGGAGGGAAAAGCGTATGTTTTTGGTTTAACGCTTTGCGTTAAAAACCTCGGCCTGCGGCCGTCTAGAAAACGGCATAGATTTTATAGGGTATAATACAGATATACCTATGTTCTAAGTTACCTACATTCCAAGGGGGAGGGTCGGGCACTCCGCGCCCGACCACAGGCCCAAAACGGCTAAATGACCTCAGGGCAAATATCTCCATCATGTGTGGTCCGATCTCAGAAATTTTTATGCCATTCGTTTTGTCTCACCGAGAGCTATCATTGACACCGCACTCGCCTCTGGAGGTAATCAGGAACGCCAGATACAGCTAAATGCCCTCAGCGCCCATAACTTCGATTTCCGTCGTTAGATCTCGAAAATTTCAATTTTCCCCACCCAGGCTCATTAAGAGTAAGCGATTGAGCTATCACTCGCCTCTGGGCGCTTGCTGGATATTTCTAAACAATTCCCATCGGACACGAAAAAAAGGGCGCGGAGCCTAACTTTGAGGGGGTAAAAACAGGGGGTCCAACATGCGAATGTCAAAAAAATTTTTTCCGGGCATGTTTTCTCACCGAATTGAAGCCCCTGAGCGTGTAATCAATGCCCCAGGTGAAAAGTCCGTGCGGATTGCTTCTAACTTTCTATGGGGGAGGGACTATAAACTTTGACCTTTAACAATAACTTTAAAACCTTTGGTCAAGCTCACCTGAGCCAATCAACTTTCACACCTTTCCAGCCGTCGGTCGATCCAAAAGTCCATTTTAGGGCATAAAGAGCGGTGAATAATATTAAAACAATGACAGTGACTGCGAAATATGGCTTGAGGCGATTTGAGTTGTTCGTCAGCCCTTGATCGAAGATCCGGGAATGCTTGAGGTGGACTTCAATAAGGGTTGGTTGGACCAGTGCTGCAGAACATACCTGTGAAATGGTGTTATTAGAGGTGAAGTTGAGCTAAGCTCTTGCGATAAGCTGACCAAAGAAAATCCTGGATACCTGAAACACCTAGGGAAAACCTTCTAGAAAAGTGAATTTTGGGCAGGATTTTTTGTACCTAGCCGAGAATTTTTGTGAAGCTATAAAGCCCAGAATTTTTTTAATTCTTTGCCCTCAATACCCTTTCCCTTAATTCATTTCAATATGCCTACCTGGCCGCAGCATTTTCCCATTCCATGGCCATTTCAGTTTTTGCTAAATGGACATCCACACTGAGATATTGGTCTCCAAAGTTTTCTCAGTGCTATATAAGTTAGTTTCGCTACTATACCAACAAGATCTGGTATGGCCGAGTGGCTAGAGGTTGTGGCTGGGTACCTGACGTGCTTGGGTTCGATTCCTTTTGTCGTCAATTTATTTTTTGTGTTTAGATTTTCGGTTTTATGTGTTTAATTTTTTGCAAAAACCCGAAATATGTTCATAAAAATATATTTAAAGATCAGCATAAAAAATTTGAAAGTTACGAGTAGCTGAACTTGCCAATTCCTATAGAAATTAGTCACCAAAGTGGGGTATATCATAGATTTTTTAAGTCTCACATCCAACCCTATGGCACTCCTTGTTAGCTTTGGTTTAAACTTTAAGGATTAAAAGTAGAAATGATAAGTATTTGGGTGCTGTGTCGTTTTAATGAGGACAATTTTGAAGATTCTGCCTTTTTATGGGATCAAAGATCAAATTTGAAGATTCTGCGTTTTTAAAGGATCAATACATATGCAGTTACGATTCCTCTGGAGCGGCCTTCAGCCGATCCAGAGGAATCGACGGATGTACTCTGCCGAAAATTTTCACAAATAAATAACAATGTATCGCCACATAGTCAAAGTAACTATTTAGGAACTGTCATAGAATAAAAGTACAATGTACTTTCAAATTTATTTATAATACCGTAACACTTACAAAGCAATGTCACAAAAAATATCGCTGGAACAAAAAATGATTCTCCGTTGGATCGTAAAAGTAATCTTTTTTCTTCTTCTTCTTCAGCTGGAGAACTTCTTTAGTGCGATTATTCTCCACACGAAATTCCAGCTGGGACCATTCGGCTCCCCATACTTCAAGGATCACTTCAAAGCCGTATGGATTCGACGACGCCAGAAAATCCTGAAATTTAAGCTCAATCTTTGGCTATTTATATTATATTTTCTCTTTTTTTCTGCTTACCATTGAAGAATGTTAACCAGAATTGGATTTCAAACACAATCCGGGTAGGACAGGTATTTTTTGAGCTTTTGGCGACACATTTTTTGGTCATTTTTGGATGTTCCGTTACAAATCCATGCGGGGGAGTACATGGGCCAAAAATTTTTACTTTCTCGGAATTGCCTCAAAAATTCATTATCCCCCCAAAAAATTTTGCGTGGAATTCGAATCTCGCTCTCGAACTTTGTTGCCATGGGCACCACAGGCGATATGGAGGGGTTCCATCATACTGACTCCAACCCTCTTCGTCCAAAATTTTAATACTACCCCAAAATAAGCTAAAGCTGTGACTCCGTCCGTCCGTCCTGACCTGATCTTTGGTGCCTTATTTTGTCTGTAACCAATTCATGATCTTTGGTGCCTTAAATTTTGTAATTTTGGTTTTTCGCCATTTCAGACTAAAATTTTTGGCACCCGGGGGTTTTCGGCTACGGGGAATCCGAATCCGGGGTCAGATTTTGGGTATCTGGATTCAGAATCCCGGATTCAGATGCACCGTTGACTTTGCGTGAAGTCCTGTGGTCGCCCGACTCTCCTCTTGGATTGTGAGAGTAATTATAACGGTTTATGGGTTATTGTTGGACGACCAAATATTACCAACCTCTCGAATAATTTTAATCGCTTCTTCCATCGCTGAAAGGTCGCCTGTCAACCGAAAAACGGTATTGCTCTGTGGATAGCGCGCTTTCTCGCGAACTATTTCCACAATTTCGGAGGTGTTGACAAAGTGGCAGTGAATCCAAGGCAACGTGTAGAGCAGAGGATAGAGGTGCAGCTGTGTGGTGGTCTCGAGGTCGTCTAAGTCGAGTATGTGGCAACGGAGCAGTTTTGAACTTTGAAACATTAGATCATTCGAGATGTGGTGCGAGCAATACTGTATGTCGAAACGCTGCCCGCTCCACAGGTGAGATATCGATTCCAGCTCCTCAATGTGCCAGATTGTGAAAGCGCCGTTGACGATGATGAAAGAATGAGGAATGCGCACATTTTCGGCTAACAGCGGCCGCATTTCTGGAATCGATCATCATACATGTTACTAGCTTGGGAGAGCCGCTTCGCGGCTCTCCCAAGCTAGTTCCGCGGGGAGCGTGCATCAGCGGCGCTTCGCGCACCGCCATCAGTATGCCCTCGGCTGTTGTTCGGGAGTAAGGGTCTTCTGAACTTCTTTCATTTTTCCTTGGAAATACACTTTTTGTCTAAATTTAGATCTCAGATCGGTCTAAAAACTGGCGACGGGTCTTCCTTATAGCTGACTTAGTCCGTACGAAAAAAAACCCGAGCTCTATATCGCGATTTAGAGGGCGCAGAAAAAAATGTGACCCAATCCTAATACTATAATAGATTACCGTTACCGCCCGTTTAGGGTCATAACGCGTCCGATCTCGAACTGCACAGTGCCCACCGGGCGTGGACAATGGAAGGAAATACAAATGCCCCTTGTCCATTCGGATATTGGGTAAAATCATTGATTCAGAACAAACAACTTTGGCCGACTGGAAGAGATCGTTGTGGGACCACTTTGTGTTTAAACGTTTTTATGATAAAGTGTCATATTCGCAATTTTTTGACTGGATATCAATTTGCTGAGTCTAGGTAAAACCCCCTCCCCCCGGTAATATTGCTAACCCCTTCTAAAATTCGATTTTAAGATAGGGTTAGCAATATCTTATTTGAGGTTGCCTTTTCTAAAGGGGTAAACTGAAATGGCGCGAATTCAAACGCATAAATATCAGTCTACGAAATTATGTCCCCATCTGGTATAAGCAGCTGCAGCCCTGGTAGAGACGTAGATACACAATTCTCTAGCATGCAATGATCAGGTGCTTGATAAAGGCAGGACGCTAGAATATTCTACACAATGGCATTATATTTTTACAAAGAAAGAGAGACAGAAATATAACGTGAAAACCAAAAACAATGGTTTAAGTATAGACTTTGTGCAGACAGTGAAAGGAGATTCGGATCCGGCCTCGCCGATGCCTACTTTTTTCAAAAAATCAAATATTTCACCTTGAATCGGATAGAAGTGGCACTCATCATCTCCTTTATCCATCTCCCATCTCCGCGCAAGAGGATCAACATAAAAGTTCTTGACACCAAACTCGCTAAGCTTTAAGTGCAACTTTTCATCCTTGAATTCAATTTCCAGATACACGTGAATATCACTGTGGCAAGGAATATGGCAAGGTCCCGACGCGAAAGATTGCTTCATGTTATCTTGGTGATCTGAAATTGGTTATGGTTGACGACGGTTTCCTGACTTTTTATCTCTTATAGCTTTTCGAGACTGCTGATCCCGAATCTAAAAAACATAGAAAACCAATTCTGGCTTAACATTCGACGTCAAATGAGTATCATTTGACGTCAAACATTCGAAATTTTGCCTCGGGAGATCAAGGCAATTTTTGTTTAAAATAAAATTTTCGCTTTTTTATTTCATTTTTCTTCCTCTCACTCCAACTTTTTACACTAACCCAGGGACACGCCCAGGATTTCTAACTTCTCTCTCAAAGTTGACATAGGAACAGTTACATCTAATTATAGCCGACATAGTGAAAGCTGATTGAAATTTGAGGTTGAAAATCGCGGCAGTTTTTTAAGTTGAAATTTGGAGCAGTTTTCTCTAGAATTTTTCAATTTGATTTTTTGGAGCGGTTCGACTTTGAAATTCGGCTTTAAATGTATATAAAATTTTCTGTTTTTTGATATTTCTGATTTTCAACAAAAGCAATTTTTTCCAGAAACTTTGAGTTTTCACACTTTGGAAATTTGTCGAGAATAACAATGTTGCAACTATGCAATACATTCCATACAATATCTCTTTAGGTTCAAATTCCTGGAATTCATCATCTCCTCCTTGAATCCATCAATTTCCAGAGACGCGTTAAGATTATTGTGGCGAAGAATACGGTAAGGTCCCGACGCGAAAGTTTGCCTTATCATATTGTTTAGCACTCGGCTGACGATCTGAAATTAAGTTTGGTCGATTTCCGGCCGAGTTTTTTTATCTCTTATAGGATTTCGAGACCGTGGATCCCGAATCTGAACCAATTTTGGATCAATATTCGGCGTCAAATGAGTGTCATTTGACGCCAAACACGGTGTTTCGAATTGCCGTAATAGCCCAATCGACGTGTGTGGTCCTTCCGTGCATGGCGCAGTGCGAAGTCGTCTCATTGTCCCATCTGTCATTGAGTTGGACTTTATGCCATTTTTCTCAAATCTGAGCTAAAATTCGAATTCTGCGCGAAAAACTGCACATACAGGCACATAAAACATTGTTTTTGTATAAAATTCGAGATTTTGACTTGGGGGACCAAGGCAAATTTTTGTTCAAAATAATTTTTTGTTTTTTTATACAAAATGTACTAAAATACCAAAAGTTTGTGGTGTGGAATCTGAAAGTCTATTTAGTTTTCGGGAGAAAACCCGATTTTATAGAGGAAAGTTAAGCCCAGCGCTGCTTAACTCGACAGATCGAACGTCTTCGCGCTGCGCCATGCACCGAAGGACCACACACGACGGGCTTTTAGGCCAAATTGAAAGCCCGCGCAAAAGATAATAAAAATCCAAACCGAAAATTTAATTCACTCGGAAACTTTGTCTGAAATTCAGTTACTCCTGAAATTTTTTTGACTACGACATTGGATGTATGTTACAAAAATTAAAACGAACCTGAAGCGATTCCAATTGATCCCGACCCATAAATTTCAGAATGTCCAGTAGTAGCCAGGTGTTCATCGTCAAGTCCAAAGAAAAATCCGGAAGAAAAATTTCTGGAAAAAAGTCTGCTGTTTTGTGCCAGGTAAAAAGGAATGGACAATTCGCGCAGTAAATCCGCCAATAACTTTCCCAGTTTGAAAAGAAATTACAGTAAAAATCTGTGCAGGACTTTGATTGACATCTTCCCTTTTTGGTGACAATACATTGTCACCTAGAAAGTCGGCTATTACTTTGTTGTTGCGGTCCGAATTGAGAGCGTTGAATCGAGTCTGGGAATGCCTCCCAACCTGCCGATCACTCCGGCATTCCATTGTCATCGGCATTTTGCCATAGGCACATTCCGATGTGCCGTGGGACTTGATCAAAATGTCCATCCAACCATTAGTGGTAGGCTAGTTTTGCGTCGTCAGGCGAACCAATGTTGCTTTGGGCGACTTAAGCTTAGGCTTAAGCTTGTTTCGGAAAAAACTGTGACAAAATTTTTTTCCCAATTTTTTCGACACGATGTGGTCCCCCCTTTACTCCAAAAATCGACTTTTTCAAAGTTTTCAGAATTTTTCTGTAAATAGTGTTTTTAGGGGTAATTCGATGCGCTGATCACGAATCTGCAATTAACTTTTCATATCTCGTCAAAAAATGCCATTTTTGGCCAAAAACGGTCACTTTTGGCCAAAAAGGCCATTTTTGACTTTCAGGTATTTGTGAACTCAAAAAGTTTGAACGTGTTCGGAAAAAGGTTTGGTACCGTTCGATTCCTCTCATCAGGTACTACTATCCTGTCCAGCCAGTTTTCCCAGGTCGGTGTGACCCCAAGTGGGGTTTCCTTGTTAGCTCTAAAACTTAAGCGACTTAAGCTTGTTTTTTCTTGGACTTTTTTCACATTTTCCTACAAAATATAAATTTACATCACTTTTCCACAAAAAGTGACATTTTCCCGGAAAATTCCAATAATCTGATCCAGTCGTCCCTCGCTTTTCAGACATGAACCATAGCTTTGGTTTAAACTTTAAGGATTAAAAGTAGAAATGATAAGTATTTGGGTGCTGTGTCGTTTTAATGAGGACAATTTTGAAGATTCTGCCTTTTTATGGGATCAAAGATCAAATTTGAAGATTCTGCGTAATAATAAAAGTACAATGTACTTTCAAATTTATTGATAATACCGTAACACTTACAAAAAAATGTCACAAAAAATATCGCTGGAACAAAAAATGATTCTCCGTTGGATCGTAAAAGTAATCTTTTTTCTTCTTCTTCAGCTGGAGAACTTCTTTAGTGCGATTATTCTCCACACGAAATTCCAGCTGGGACTTCTTATTCTTAAATACTTCAAGGATCACTTCAAAGCCGTATGGATTCGACGACACCAGAAAATCCTGGAATTAATGTACCTTTGAAATTATACTTTGGCTTAATCTTAAGCTATTACATAAGCTTAAGCTGTTGTCATATTGTTGTTATATGGGAGACGGACAAACCCTCAAAAAATTAAGCGATCAATCATCAAATTTTTAACTATTGTAACGCCGCGCGGTGATTAACCCCGCCCCCACGCACGCCATTTTTGCCATAACATTTTTTTGGGAACATTCTAGAAGGATGAGCAATATCTTAAATCAAAGCTAAGACCCTGGGCTACCCATCGGTATATTGCATGCCGGATTTTGATTCCAGGTTCTCGAGACTCAAGTCATTTTGTCTCAAATTGCTCGAATTTTCAAGAAAACTCAAGAATTTGAGACCAAAAGACTTTAATCTCGAGAATCTTGAATCGAGATCCGGTATGCAATATACCGATTCGTAGCCCATACTCTTAGCTCTGATTTTAGCCATTACTCATCCTTCTAGAATGTTCCAGAAGAAAGTTGTGGCAAAAATGGCGTGCGTGGCCCGGAGGAAGCGGCTGCGTAATGCGGTGCGCCGTTTATATATAGATACCCCATAAATCCGTAAAAACCGACTCAGAATTGGGGTGGTCCTACCACGAAAATGAAGCGGGGGTACCTTTTTTATTATATTACCAACCTCTCGAATAATCCTAGTCGCTTCCTTCACGGCCCAAAACTGGCTTCTCAACCGAAAAACGGTATTGCTCTGTGGGTAGAGCGCTTTCCCACGCACTATTTCCACAATCTTGGAGCTGCTGACACATTGGCAGCGAATGCAAGGCACCGTGTACAGCAGTGGATAGAGGTGCAGTTGTGTGGTCTCCTGGTCATAGAAGTCTAGCGTGTGACAACGGAGCAGTTTTGAGCTTTGAAACATCAGATCAATCGAGATTTCGTAGTGATCGCACGGGTGATATTGTATGTCGAAACGCTGCCCGCTCCACAGGTGAGATATCGATTCCAGCTCCTCAATGTGCCAGATTGTGAATGCGCTGGTGACAAAGATGACGGAATAAGGAATGCGCACAATTTCAGCTATCAACGGGCGCATTTCTGGAATCGGAAATGGTTCAGGCACACAGAGGGGGAGTTTTATTTCCAGGGTAACTTTACCGGGTTACCACGCCTAATAGGGAAAAAAAGTTACGGCCAATCCCTTCTGTAACCCCCTGGCAAATCTTCATCGGCGTACACGAAAAGTAATGCTTTTCGACTGAGATTTCGTATTCCCTACCGGTTTTCAATCTCGCTGATACCGAGTTGATGTCGGTTTTGGCGTAAGGAACCATAGAGTACCGCATTCTGGCATTCTGCCAATTTTTGGTATTTGGTGGGCGGAATGTCAGAAAACGATTCTACGCCAAAACTGAGCCTAGTTTCGAAATCAGCGAGGTCGAAATCCTATAACGGGTACGAAATCGCGATCGGAATTCACTTAAAAACGTCACTTTTTTCGAAAAATCAAATATTTTACCTTGAATCGGATAGAAGTGGCCCTCCGGATCTCCTATGTCGTCGAACGCATTCCATATCCGAGTACGAGGATCAAAATAAAAACAATCGGAATCACCGGTAGAAAGCATTAAGTGCAAATTGCTTGAATTCATCATCCCATCCTTGAATTCAATTGCCAGCCAGGCGTCAATATTATTGTGCCGAGGAATACGGTAAGGTCCCGACGCGAAATTTTGCCTTATCATATTGTTCAGCACACGACTGACGATCTGAAATTAAGTTTGGTTGACGACGATCTTATCTCTTATAGGTTTTCGAGACCGTGGATCCCGAATTGGTCATTTCAAGGCTAACATAGCAGAATGCCAGAAACTGGTACTTCAGTGAGTGAAATTGGTCCAATGCCAAAACTAATCTCAGATTCGAAATCAGCGGAGTCGAAAAACCCAAGAATCCGGATAGCCATCCCGAAATTTTTGGAAAATGTATGAACAGTTAGACAAGCACTCCACGCCAAAACATGGACCTCTCCCCCCATACACACCCTGGGGCGTTCTATTGAGTGAAGCCTGCTTGAGTGAACCCGCACTTAAAAACCGTCTTAGGCTTAATCCTTAGGATATTTTATGTGAAGGGTAAGTTTAACTGAAAATTAGGCTTAAGTTTAAGCTTGATCTTGAATTTTAGCACGAACTTTAGCTTAGGCAAGTCTTCTTATTAGGCTTAACACTAATTCTGTATAAGGCTTAAGCGTTTTTAAGTGCGGGGTTTGCTTAAGCTTGAGTAAAAAATTAAGGGTGTCTCTGATACGCCGTTGCGCTTGCAAACTTTCTCTGGATTCAGTTAGTCCTGAAACTTTCACTTGCCACGGCCATGGATGTATGTTACAAAAATTAAAACGAACCTGAAGCGATTCCAATTGATCCCGACCCATAAATTTCAGAATGTCCAGTAGTAGCCAGGTGTTCATCGTCAAGTCCAAAGAAAAATCCGGAAGAAAAATTTCTGGAAAAAAGTCTGCTGTTTTGTCCCAGGTAAAAAGGAATGGACAATTCGCGCAGTAAATCCGCCAATAACTTTCCCAGCAAAGTTTGAAAAGAAATTACAGTAAAAATCTGTGCAGGACTTTGATTGACATCTTCCCTTTTTGGTGACAATACATTGTCACCTAGAAAGTCGGCTATTACTTTGTTGTTGCGGTCCGAATTGAGAGAGCGTTGAGTCTGGGAATGTCTGCCAAATGGGGGAGGGGCCAAAAAGATCGCTTACCCTTCTGAGGAGGTATGATATTTTTTTTCGCGCAGAAAACCAAAAAGCAAAATTTTTTGAGAAAAAAAAATTTTTTTTTGCTACCAGGTGAAAAATTGTAAAAAAAAGTATCTTTTTCGTGCAAAAAATCGGCTTAGGCAAGACTTAGTCCTAGGCTTAAGCGCCCGAACGACCCTTATTTTAGGCTCTCCCTTGAGCTTAAGATTAAGCTTAAGATCAAGCTTAAGCCCAAGTTGAACCGAGTCTGGGAATGCTATCAAACCGATTTGAACCGAACTATTTGAAATGTTTAATTGAACGCCTTACTGATATTATCAACTTCAAATACAGTAAGAAATACAGCCGATCCTTCGAATAACGCCCGTCAAGGTACCGGACGAAATCGGCGTTATTCGGAGGTTCGACTGTATCAACTTCAAACAGATTGAATTCGAATACAATTGTCCTCTTATTCTTCCTCCTTCATTTTAGTATTGACAAGCAGGGAAACCCGCGGCTTTCGCCGCGGAACTGGCACAACTCTCTATCGAAATTTGAATCTGACCTCGTTATAATTTTTACTCTAATAAGGCCCCACTGAAATTATTTTCCAATCTCTAGAGGAGTTTCTTGGCAAGTAAACCCCCTGATTTAAAGTCTCCAGGGCCCTAGGGCACTAAAGTGATAAGTGTCAAATAACATGTTAGTGGCTAAAGTGTTAAGTGACTTTAGTGCCCTTGGAATTTTTCACTTTCATGAGATAAAAGTGTAAGTTGCAAGGCCTAACGACAAAAAGGTGTATATATCTTATATTTTAAAGTTGTTTTATCCTCATTCTTTATTTTCAGTTCCAACTGATTCTCCGCCGGCTAAATGCCGCCGAAACCATCACCAAAGGCCAAGATGAACTCGCAGCCGGCTAAAGCCGTAAGAAGAATGTTCGAGGAGCCTCCAAGTTGATGCTAAGCGGAGCCGAACCGGATTCCAGGTACGCTTTTCAACCTTTATTGCCGGACCGTACAATTTTGCTGATTTTTGGTATACAGGTACAATCGGGCCCCTGATAACCGGGAAAAATATTATTTTCGAAATTCGACGAAAAATGGCGATTTTCACGGGTTCGAAAATTTCGCCAATTCAAATTTTGCCAAAAGTCAGGTCCTGCACGGAGTTTGACAAGCTCATGGATTCCTAGAGCCGATTTACTCGGAAATTTTTTTTAATTAACTAAAAAGTGCCAAATTTCGAAATTACGAAGGTTTTTGAAATCCATTAAGGCTGCCCCTCAAAATTGTATTATTCCTTTTCATGAGGCTCAAATGAAGTTCCATTTTTACAAGCCAATGAAAAAGTTGCCCTAAAAAATTACACCTGATTCACGTTTAAAAGTTGCAATTAATTTGACATTATAACTCCCTAAAATTGGTTAGGGGACGAAATCGGCGTTATTCGGAGGTTCGACTGTATCAACTTCAAACAGATTGAATTCGAATACAATTGTCATGTGCCCTATCGATTCATCGTCCTCCTTCATTTTAGTATTGACAAGCAGGGAAACCCGCGGCTTTCGCCGCGGAACTGGCACAACTCTCTATCGAAATTTGAATCTGACCTCGTTATAATTTTTACTCTAATAAGGCCCCACTGAAATTATTTTCCAATCTCTAGAGGAGTTTCTTGGCAAGTAAACCCCCTGATTTAAAGTCTCCAGGGCCCTAGGGCACTAAAGTGATAAGTGTTAAATTAACATGTTAAGTGGTAAAGTGTTAAGTGACTTTAGTGCCCTTGGAATTTATCACTTTACATGTAAAGTGAATGATAGGTGAAAAGTGTTAAGTTGCAAGGGCACTAACGACAAAAGGTGTATATACTCTTATATTTTAAAGTTGTTTTTATCCTCATTCTTTAATTTTCAGCTTCCAACTGATTCTCCGCCGTGCTAAATGCCGCCGAAACCATCAAAGCCACAAGTGCCGATGGAAACTCGCAGCCGTGCTAAAGCTAAGAAGAATGCTGAGACGCAGCCTCCAGTTGATGCTAAGCGGAGCCGAACAGATACCAGGTGAGCTTTTTAATGTTTATGGTATGGTTAGTCAAATTTCTCCAAATTTCAAGACTTTTGCTTTCGTATAATATCGAATTTGTTACAAATTTCATGACTTATTCCTAAAATGTTGAGGTTTGTTATTTTTCAAATTTTCCGTAGTTTTGCCGTAATTCCAATGCTGAAAATATGTCGTTTGTATAATTACTCAGGGAATTATTTTGAGCGAATATTTTATATGGTTCCTGTTAGGTTATCAAAAAAATTTCGTTCCTTTTTACAAATGACAATCTTTGCTTGAAATTTATTCCCTTCTTTGAGTTTAACAGGCACGGTTTTGTATTTGTGCTTAACCCTTCATTGCCGGAGCCATAGACAAAAGGCAGAATTTTGGCGTTACCATTAGCTTTCCTTTTGGTGAGCTGTCTTTATCAAAATCATGATGGCTGCCATTGTTTATTTCTCTTTTCTATGTGATCTATTTACAGACACACTCTTTGTATGAATAATGAACACTCATTCGTTTCTTTCGTTTTGTGAAGTCTTTAGCAAATCAAAAGCGTATCCAATCGGATACACTCGGCAATGAAGGGTTAAATATAGGAAATAGACAGTCTGCCGCTTTTGGATAATTTATAGCGTTCTATTACCGATTTTTGCCATACGAGATAATTAAAATTTATTAATTATCATTATTAATTATTATGATTAATTAAAACTTTTCTTTCGGAAAACGTTTAAAAGTATTTAACTTTTGCTTTCTATTTGATTCATTAATATATAACATAGGGCCCCTATGGTTTTTTATGCAAAAAATTATTTTTAGACAAAATTAGAGCATATATCCAAGCCTAAGCCTGCACAGCAGCCTAAGCCTAAGTTCGGGATTCTGCCCAGCAGACTAAGCCCCAAGCCTAAGTTTGAGTTTCGGACTTCTCTCATCAAATGGAGGCGATTGACACCGGTTTCGGGCAGTTTTGGCGCGGTAGCTAAATCCAAGCGTAGCCAATATGCCGACTGGCTTCAACCAAAAATCGCGCAGCCCTTATAAGGGACGTAAATAGGCCCAATGGCTTGTATGGCGCCTTATAAGGGTTGTTCGGGAGCTTGGTTAGAGAAAAATGGTTAGAGATGGTGAGAACACCAACACTTTTCAAACTTCACGACCAAAATCCGCGTTAGTCTCAGACTTATCTCGGACGAATCTCGGTATTTTTCAAAAAAAATGTTGACCACTTTTAAACTCTTTTATGAAAATTATGGGGGGGGGGCTTTTACCGGGGGCTTTTACCGTACTCCTCTCATCATCTACGTCTCAGCACCTTTGATATAGACTGAGATGATGAGAAATTAGTCACAACATTTCAGCATTTCATATAGACTGATTTCTCAGCAATTTGCAAAAAACAAAACGAGGCAGTGCGCGGCACTATTTGCTTCCAGATATTCCAGGCCAAGCAAGCTATGGAAAGTAAATCGGTAGTCAGAGATTATCACTTCAGACAAAATACCGGTCATTTGAGCGTCAATTTTTTTCTTGCTCTCTTTTTTAAATACCGTATTACCTGTAATTAACCCCCCTCTGTCTGATTCGTAAACAGCCTCTATGGAAAACAGAGCTCCCACTCTATTTCGTCAAAAAGGAAATCGCTTGTAAACAAGCCAAATGGACGTGATCAATAGAGTGAGGATTTTTAGGTACGAAAAATCTCGTTTTAGGTACCTAAAAAGGTACGTAAAAAGCCAAAAATAGGTACGAAAAAAAGGTATTTTAGGTTTTTATGGTTTTTAGCCAAAAAATGGTCCAAAATGGTCGTTTTTTTTTGTTTTTAAGCTACTATTAGCTATTTTAAACATGTTTGCAATAAAAAGACACTATTTTTATTTCATTTGAACCTTTTTATTCACGAGTTTCGTTATTTAGTCCTCCCTCGTCCTACATTTTTCGCCAAAAAATCCATAGGGAGGACCCTATGGCTTGAAAAATCACTTTCTGATTGATTGTCGAAAAAATCAATAGGGTACCCCCTATGGATTTTTTTTCGGCCAAAATTTTTTTGAAAAAATTTTTTCCCAAAAATCTATAGGGGGACCCTAAAAACCTAAAATAGGAGAATTTTTCAAAAAATTTCCAAAAATTTTCCAAAATTGTGCAAAAAAGCTCTAAAAATTTTCGAAAAAGGTCATTTTAGGTGCAAAAACCTAAAATAGGTACAAAAATCCATTTTAGGTTGTTTTAGGTACCGTACTGTAAACCACACACAAAACCCAGGGTTAAGCAGGTTGAACTTAGCATAATTTAGAGGTTTTCGATAAATTATTCTAAGTTCAGATCATTGATCTCTTAGGGGCAAAATTCCACATAAGGTAGGCGGTACTGGTCCCGAAACTCGCAAGCTTACAGACGGTTAGAGTTTACTATATATTTCACTTTCAGCGAACCATGGGCGTGACCAGGAAAAGCGACAATGTTTCCCGATCAGCGATCCAGGACCATTCGTAGTTCCAGTTGGACCGGCAGCGCCTTAGAGCTCTCATTACCCCCTCTAATGTGAAATATTGCTGTTAGGATTTGCCCCCTGTGTACTTTGTATATAAGTTTCACTATTTGCTGTCTTGTATTGCCGGTTTAAGTACCCAAGTTAGAGGTCAATAAAGCTTCTCATTCTCTATTGACTATTCGCAACTAATACTGGGCTCATTCACCTCCACTAGCGCAACGCTTCTCACTTAGTGTACCTATATAAAAATACCTATTTTAGGTTTTTTAGGTACGTACCTAAAAATCGTCACTCTAGTGATCAATAATAGACAGACCCACACTGCATTGTTAGATTTTGACAGGCCAGCCAGCCTTTTTTCCATCGGCTCTGCCTCCTTTGTGTGCAGAGCGCTGACTTCGTCTGTTGAGAAATATTTTTTGGGAAACAAAGGAAAAGCGAAATAGCGCACAGCGCTTCTTTTTCCAATGATTAAGAATAGAGAAGAATTACAAGCCATACAGAGGGGGGAGTAATTATAGGGAATACGGTAGTATCTTTTACTAGAAGGTGCGCCGCCGGCCTTCGCGCCGTCCGCTTCTGACTATTCCGACTCCCGTTTCGTCCTATGTCGGTACTTCTTTAGTTCCCCCTTTCCCATCCGATGGGGGGGGGGGGACTAGAGATTTTATAAGACGATTTTCTTTAGTTTCCCCCCCCCCATCCTACAATTTACTCCGAAAAATTCATAGGGTCCCCCCCCTATTGATTGAAAAATAATTTTCTGAAAAATTTTCAAAAATTAAGGGTAGTCATTTTGACCCTTAGGGTCGACCGGGACACGCCCTATTTGCCTAAACCCCGTTTGCCTAAACCCTGTTTGCCTAAACCCTGTTTGCCTAAACCCTGTTTGCCTAAACCCCGTTTGCCTAAACCCCGTTTGCCTAAACCCTGTTAAATTTCATTTAAATTAAAGTCCAAATTCAAACGTTCCAAATGAATGTAGTAAATTAACGTGATTTTGAACGGTTTATTGAAAATCTACACAACTGACAAAAATTTAACAAGATAAACAAAACTTCTGTCGTAATACATGAAAGCTTAAAGAGGAGGTTCCACATCCAATACGACATCGCAATGATTGGCCTCGATTTGAAAAGCGACAGACGGGTATACTAGCTCTTGTTCCATCGAGGGCGCTGTTCCAGTTTGCATAGAAGGATTGTGAACGGTCCATGAGGGCAATCCTGGAATAAAATAATAAGCTATTCAAGTCGATTAAAATCTTATATTTACCTGACTCAAGCTGGGAATACGTCAAGATCACGATTTTGTACAATTTTGAGGCGGCTATCAAATGCAATGTGGAACCCCATCTAAACTTGAATTTTGTAAATTTGCAGAGATGTGTGCACTTACCGATCTCTGTCACCGCAGTTCTGAGCTGATTCCAAGAGAAGGTCGTTTGGTATGTTGTAAGTGCGACACCAACAGCGCGCTCTGTTGCATTTTTCTCGGTGTTTTATGATGTAGTTACCAACATCGCGGCGGACAGCTAGATGATTTTCCTCGTCGCCGGATACTGCGACCGCAACGCTTCTAAACATGATACAAAATACATTTATATTAGCATTTATTTTTATTTTTATATATTTCTTTTTCTCTATTATTTAGTTAACTTTTATTTTTTAAACTGCGTATAAAATACGCTTCTACTATTAAACTGACCACTGAGCGGTGCTCACTGAGCGGTATATTTGTCTCGAGCTTTCGCTTGCGACGAACTTTTCGAACAATTTTGGAAGCCGGGCTAGGGTCAACGAGAGCCTTGGCATATTCCGGCATTTTCTCCACGCTTTCTTTGACTACTTCACGTGTTGCTTTTGCACCATTGAGGGCCTCTGAGCGCAACTCATGTTGAAAAGTTCGAATAGATGCTTGAATTGCATTCGGCTCATGGTTATGTTGCGTTCGGCCCGCATATGCCTGCCATTGCTTGTCAGGATTTTCTTTGACGGACGCAGTGCCTATAAACAAGCATATAAGCGAACGAAATTATTTCAAAAAGTGCCATAAAAAGTAAAATGATTAAAAATTGTTTACAAGATTTCAAGTAATACCATAAAAATACCTGAACATTTATCCACACCGAGTTCTGCACGCTTAACACATCTCCAATAGTAGACTTGCCCTTCTATCGTATCACGAGAGCCGTTGAAATGATGATAGTAGCCGTTGAAGACGAGCATCGGCATGATTTTCTCCGTATATTGCAACTCGTAGTTTATTCCCTGAGGCACATTTCTATGCTTCTCTGTCATTTTAAATTTAAAACGGTTTATAAAATCCGCAAGCAACCAAAACCTCCCAAACTTAGAAAACAAAGAAGAAAAATGCTATTTACAAAGAATGCAGCTTTTTTATTCATTCTAGAACATTCTACTGTCAAATTTTTATTCATTCTAGAACATTCTACTGTCAGATGCTTTCTTAAATGCTTTATATCGTCACGGTATACTTTAGGCAAACAGGGTTTAGGCAAACAGGGTTTAGGCAAACAGGGTTTAGGCAAACAGGGTTTAGGCAAACGGGGTTTAGGCAAATAGGGCGCACCCCGGGTCGACCCTAGGTCAAAACTAATGTCAAATTCAGACTCAGCATGGTCGAAAACCTATAACCGGTACAAAATATCGGCTAACAATGGCCGGGAACAGGCTCAAATAAATTTGGTACAAAGATTAAGACTTTTTGGTACAAAATTAAGACTTTTTGGTACAAAATTAATATATGCCCATTCAGAATGTAAGCATAGGCGTATAACACTTCTTCCATGGCTCTTGGAAAGGGACTTTCAGGTGCCAGAGAGTAATCAATCGATATCAACGGACATTCTAGCGATTTTGCCCAACCTCGGAGATACGTCTAAAATCGTGGTAAATTTGAATCCTATATAACAACTCGAATATAACATCTAAAACCGATTTAGGGAAGTGGTTGACAGGCCTATCAATTACCTGATAGGCCTGTCAACTGACCTCTACTATCCCAGAAAATCAACGGTTAGTGTGGCGCGAGGCACATGCCTGGTGAATAATGCTAGTAGCTTTGATAAAGGTAAATTCAGAGTGAAATGAAATTTGGTATTCACAAAAATGTCCAAGACATGTACAAGTTAATTCTACTTACCTCATGAGATTTCGATGACGTAGCTGAAAAGAAACTTATTAATGCCAACGTAAGATAACGGATTGTCTAAATCTCACCAACTTATCCTCCTCCATGGCAATGAGTCACCAAATTCGGTGACAGCTGATCTTTGATTGGAAGGTTTGGTTTCTGCTGAAACCCATTCTTATTCAATAATCAGACATAAATGAAACAACAAACCTCCGCTTTTCGCATCGCAACATCCAGAATCTTGATCGGAATCGGCTCAGAAATGCCGTGTGCATTCGGCGGTGATATGTAAATTAAGTCCTGACCGCTTGAGTCGATTGCTATTGCACCAACGAGTGGGATTTCGCTCTTCTCACATACGGCCAGTGATGGACAGAAGTGCTTGACATCCGGGAGTTCTGAGAGGTTCCAAAATCCACGACAAAATTCAATGTCTGTTTCGCGTATAACCTAAAATAATAGATACGTAATGCCTAGGATTACTAACACAGAGACAACACATGTAATTTTTACACCAATATTTCGTGTTACTGCATAATTCTCACTATTGAGCTTACATAGATATCTCTAATAACAGAAGAATGTGAAAAAATAAGTAAGAACAAACATGAAAAATTCCATTAGTACTGCGAATTTTTCCATAACGCAAAAGTTAGTAAAACCCAAGAGTATTTCAAAATCCAGTCCGAACTGCATCACAAAATCGATCTAGGTCGCCTGTTTAGGTCCTGAATAAGCGTTCTAGATAACTGACATTCTAACAAAAAAATTTCGGGGTGACACTCTCAAGCTGACTGGCGCAAAATTGTTCAGTTTGTTAGCAATTTTCAACGCAAACCAAAATCAGCGAGCACTAACTTCTGTTTCCAAAACACTTTAATGCTTTATTTTGCCTGTTTGAATCAACTTTTTGTGGGTTGGGGCGGCGGCTAAAATTGCGCAAGCAAAATTTTCCTTTAAACTAGACAGCCCAAAACCACGAAAAGAGACAGCCTATTCAAAATTGGTTTCTAATGCAGAACCAAAACCATTACTCATCACTGCTTTGCGCCTCTCCTTACCAGCAAAAGTTGGGCACTGTTTTCACTATACAAATTTTACTTTGGGTTGGAAACAGTGAAATTTTCTCTCTACTTTTCATTTCTCAAAACTTTGCAGTATTTTGATAATTGTAATTTTGCTGACGCTAAAAAGTTCCAATTCCAACAAATTATCTTTACTCTTTCTCTCTTTTTTATTCACCTGTCTGTCACAATTTCCTGCCACATAAAAGTTTATTTTTTTTCCAGAATATGTTTAAACTTTTGGAAAGTGAACTTTAACCAACAGCTAATGAGAGAATTAAATCTTATATATATTGTTTGAGCTGTAACTATAGCCAACTAAAAAAATATGGCCCAAAAACGGGGGACAGACAGAGAAAAATTGACTTTGGCCGCTTAAAAAAGGGGGACAGACAGAGAAAATTTGTAGTCAAAGAGGGAGACTGACAGAGAAAAGTACACTTTGGAGCCTCAAAAAAGGAGGACTGACAGAGAAAAAATACACTTTTGTCTATTTTTGTCTAAATTTAGGTCTAAAATCGGTCTAAAAACTGGTTGAAGGCCTTCGTTATGGTCGACTTAGTCGGTAACAAAAAAACGGGCTTCAAAACGCTCGGAGAAAAAAATCTGTACACAATCCTAATACTATAATAGGTTTTCTAAACAACTTGTGATTTCTTCACTTCATTGCACCTCTATCCGTATTTTATTTCTCCACTTTTTGGCTAACTCTTCAACATCCGCTCCTGCAAAACAACACCTGTGAACGTCCGCTTCATTTGTGTTCTGACTTCAAAACTGACTTCATCTTTTCATTTTAATATCTCAAAAAGTATACTTTAAATCCAAAAACTACGCTAATAAATGAGAGAATAATTTGTAATCATTGTCTGCCGAAAATTGACCGTCTCTGAGCCGAGAATAGGGCCCATAATGTGTTTGTAGGCCAGGCCCTATTAATATACCCGCTTTAATGCAGCATATTTCGTCTGCCGATTCTTCAAAAAGAAAAAACTGCCTTGTATGTCATCTCTCTCTCTCTCTACAAGTCTGCTATGTCTCTCTCATTTTAAAGCGGTGTTAAATTTTTAGTAGAGACTATTCAAAGTTGTTTTCCAATACACAACTCAAAAAAGTATTACTCATCACTAAAGACCCCAAAAATATTTTTAAAATAAAAAAATATTTAAAAAATATTTTGGACTTTTTTAACTAAAATATTTTTTAAATATTTTTTTTATTTTAAAAATATTTTGCATATTTTGGGAATTTTACTTATATTTTAGTAAATATTTTGGCATTTTTGGGCAACTTTCGTAATTTTTTTTTGGCGGAGAAATTTTACCGAAAAATTTTGCCGAAAAATTTTTTTTTACGAAATTTTTCAAAAAAATTTTTTTTATTTTGCCGTTTTTTTCCAAAATTTGTTATATTTTGTTGAATTTTAGCTTTGAATTTAGTCTGAAGTAACAATGAAGGCAAAAAAAAACAGAATTAAAGTCTAGAATAGGCAAAAAATAGCTACTTAAAAAAATATTTTTTAAAAATATTTTGCGATTTTTTAAATATTTTAATTAATTAAAACCGGAATTAAAAAAAATATTTTTGGGGTCTTTACTCATCACTCTTTGCGCCTCTCCTTACCAGCAAAAATTGGGCACTGTTTTTGACTAAACTATTTTACATTCGATTGCAAACACTGAAATTGTCTTTCTAGTTTTTCTCACTTCGTTTTTACATTTTCCAAAACTGGAGAATAAATTTGCGATCCTACACCGAAAAATTAGCTCCCATATCGCGCGTCAAGCTGAGATATCCTCGGGAAAGTCGAGAATCTCGACTTTCGGTGAGTCAGCATTCACCTTGCTCAATTTGTGTTCTGATTTCAAAACTGACTTCTATCTTGTTTTCATTTCTGAAAAGTGGATACCGTAATACCTGTAATTTTGGGGAGGGGAGCAATTACAGGTATTACGGTATGTGACAACAATTTATTATCAACCTTCTGATCAAAAATGTAGCTTAATTTTACGCTGTTCTGTCATGTCGCAACATAGTTTTTGTCGTGACGCGACTTGATTTCCCATAAGAGGGCCTGATTTTCTGTTCTCAGCCGAATATTGACTGGCCCTATGCCGAGAATTGGGCTCCTAATCTGATTTCGGACCTAGTATTCTGATAAAGGAACTCAACGCTTACTACCCAGTTGTGGAATGTTTCAATTTTTTGGACGCCAAAGTTTAGAAATGGGACAAAATTTGTCCGGAAATTTTCATTTTTTCATGTTTTGTTATGTCGTGAAGTCACACATGAGCTTTCCTTAAAAATTTCGTGATAGTAACAGTAGGTCTCACACGAGCTGTTTTGGCCATTCCAGACCATTTCCGGCCCCATTTTTTATCACGCCTCCGGCGGGAGTTTTCGATGGTACTGAATGCAAATCTGACGTCAGATTCAGGATCCATTCTCATGGTAGTGGTGTTCTCACCAGATCAGGGGTGACTCTTATTTTGGCTGACTGATGATTTGTAAGAGTCAGCCTTCTCTTTTACAAAACAGCAGCCTTAACATGCGCTTTATTTGAGTTCTTATTTCAAAACTAAATTCCGTTTTCTCATTTCCATTTCTGAAAAAAGTATACTTTAAATCCGACAACTATACTAAAAGTTCCAATTTACATTAAGCTACTCCTCAAATCACCGACGAAACTTTATACTCATAGGGTTATTACTCATACTTGCAATTGTAGTACTTGTACTTAATGGGGTGAACTTCGAGGTACCGTTTTCGGGAAAAATTTTTTATGCATCACAAAATCGATCTAGGTCGCCAATTTAGGTCCTGAATAAGCGTTCTAGATAAGTGACATTCTAACAAAAAAATTTTTTGGGGTGACACTCTCGAGGTGTGTTCGATCATTCACATGTGAAAAAAACTTCTTACCAACCTTCTTTTTTTATATACACCTAACAGCACAACCTGAGCTCGCGCGTTTGAATTGCCGCCTTATTTCCGCTATATAACCTTGAATTTTAGATCTTAGATCCGAGATCTTTTTAGTGATGTCAGTATCTATGAAAAATTCTAAAAGTTTCGGGAAAATGTCAAAATAGTAAAAATTACAAATAACAGTTAGTTGCAAATTATAGTAAAGTTTTTAAGTGAACATTGATTCTGATCAGTGCTTCTGGGACATTCCAGAAGACGAGTGATGGCTCAAACTAATGGTGAGATTCTGAATTGAGCGAATACTCGTCTTCTAGAATGTCCCAGAAACTGTGATCAGAATCAATGTCCATTTAAAAACTATGGTTGTACAGGTTCGTATCGCAATTCAAAAATATAACTGTCATACCGTTGCAGGTCTCTTATCGTAAGTGAAATATGTCCCAGGTTTAGCTGCTTTTAGCCATAGCTTTGCCTAACAGCTGCTTCCTTAAGATCAAGCTTAAAGGTACTAAGCTAATTGGAACTGAAACCCATTCCAACAAGTTAAAGTATGGGAATTGCTGGGTGTAGGTGGACAAAACCGACCATAACTCTATTTGTACCTATGTCTAATTTCAATAAGCTTCCACACTTTGGTAAGACTTCGATTTCCGTCCTCCTCAGGTTTAATTTACGCTGAAGCTAACAGGCTTAACTCTCTCTGCGAAACATAAATAAATATTCCCGGAATTTGCGAATCGATGTCGAAAACGGTTATATATTTTGGGCTGTTCTACCTATTTATTTCCAGGTATTGGAACAGCGATAATGGAGAACGACCTCGCCTCATCAGCTGTGATCCTCTGCGGAAGCGACCATTTGAAGAAAAAATTTCTGACGCGATTGATCGAAGAACCGTTGATGGCTGTAAGTTTTTCATAAAGTTATTAACTACTGATAATTTGTTTGCAGTCTTGCGTAACAGAGACGGGAGCTGGATCGGTGGTTGCTGAGGCCGAAGCAAACGCTGAGAAGAAAGGTGTGTTTGTTGTAAAGAGAGAACAATTTAGCTCTGTGTTAATCTTGACATTACCGTAAAGCTATAACTCGCGCACTGGTTTTACCATACATACTAATTCTAAGATTTGAGCGCTCTAGCAAATTTAAGCTTGAGATTAAGCACAAGCTTTCATATATCAATAGAGACAAACCTCGTTAAAGGCCCCCTTCGGAACCGGTATGCTTTTTCCTCCCTACCCTCCCCCAGAGGGCGCCTTTAAGCGGGGAAATCCTTTGTATTTTTTCATTTGGGGCCCAAGAGGAGTCTTTAAGCGGGGAGGGCCTTTATCCGGCGGCCTTTAACGAGGTTTGACTGTACATCAAGTCAATTTATGGAATTAAATCTTAGCTACATTTTTGCTAATGCTTTAGGCGATGAATGATTTTTAAGATCTTGGTAAATATTTGACTCACTTTAAAGTTTATGTACCGTAAACCCCCAAATTCAACAGCTGACTTTTAGCATTCAACAGCTGACTCTACTTCTTTCGAATTTAAATGAGCTGTGACATTTTTTGACCTAAGGTCGACACTAAGGGTCGAAATGGGCACCCGAAGGGTCGAAATTTTTTAAAACCGAAAATTTTTCAATCCTATATTTACTCCCCCCCCTCGGGGGGTAGTTGAAAAATTACTCCCCCGGGGGAGTAATTACAGGTATTACGGTACTATTTTAAGATAGGGTTAGCAATAAACGGTATACTGATATTTTTATGACCAAAATAATTTTAGACAGCAACAGTCGTCACATTGAATAAGGGCAATTTGGAGGCATATCTCTGCCGAGCGTCTTATGATGTCAGTGTGTTATAATTACAGTCATACTTCGATTTACCGCACTTTCGATTAACCGCACATATTTGGCTGGAACGGATTTTTTCCATACAAAATTCCCTCGATTATCCGCATTTTGTGCGGATAAATTCGATTATCCGCACAGGTTTTTGCGGAACCAAAGTGAAATTTCCAAGTAAAATCTTTCGTTTATCCGCATAAAGCAAAATGGTTCTGTTTTTGGTGCAAATTTAAATTTTTATACAAAATTTTCCTGTTTTTGACAAAATTTTTCAAAATTTTTCAAAATTTTTCCCAAATTTACCAAAAATTTTGCAAAAATCGCCCAATATTTAGTAAAAAATGCAAAATTTTTTGCGCGGGAATTCAAATTTTTTTAGGATTTTGAAAAAATGGCAAAAAATAGAGGATATTTCGTTTATCCGCACAACTTTGCACTGGAAGGATTTTGTCCATACAAAATTCCCTCGATTTACCGCACACCCGATTAACCGCACTTTCGATTATCCGCACAAAATCGTGTGCGGTAAAGCGAGGTATGACTGTATAACTTCTATGATTTTTGGCGAATTTTTTGTGGTGGAATGTGCACAAGGCCAGAGACTTTGCAAGTTGAATAAAAAAGAAAAATATTTTCGGGATCAGCTCTTTTTTGGACGCACGATAGCTCAAACTGCTCGCATGTTTTTTCCCTTCTTGTTTTGATACTAATTTAACACTGTTCTGACCAAATATATTTCAGGAATCAAAAAATTTCAAGGGAGATGTCCAATCGATTGTAGTTTCAAGTGCGGCCGGATTTGGTAAAAGGCATGCACAACAAAAGATTAACGAGCTATTCGCCGGTATTTTTTAAAAATTTTAATGACAAAAAACGAGCTTTTCATAATAAAAAAATTATTGAATATATTTGACGATCTTTTCCAATTATAGTATTACACTTTTTAAAATTTGTTTTATTTCAATTGTAAGTTGAATGTAATCCACTAAGAGTGTCACACAGGGTTGTGCCGAATCAACGAAAATTTCAGCGTTTTTCTAGCCAAAGAGCACTGAAATTGCGTATACATATTTGGAAAAATTTATTAATTTCTTAGCCTTATTCTGGAAAGATACACTAATATAGCCCATATATATAGATTCTGCAATGGGCCAAGAGGAAGGTTCGTATGCCGATATCGCTATGGATAGAGTCAAAGTTTCTTGTATCGATTCCGCAACGGATATAGACGCTGTTTCAAGAAAACTGACGGAGGTTTTCCGATACGCTTATGCAGAGGGGCGAAAGGAATTTGAGAACTATGTGAAAATTCATCACACATCAGAATTTGAGAACTATGTCGGCAAGGTGCGTGCCTGTTGGCAGAAGCAGGGAAGTGGACTGAAAATCGATGACTGTATTCCGTCTTCTGAATTCTTCCGTGGTAGGCTTTGCACAAGAATTTCAAACGTTTTGAATTTGTTTCAAACAGTTTTAGAATGAATTTTACAAATAAAGTGTATTAAATCCTGTATATCCAATACATTTGAACTTTAACTCTGCTTTTTAGGTTTCGTGTTTATTGGCGATGGTGAGTATGCGGGTCGCTGTATCCCGATCGAGAGTCTGGAATAACGTTTTCATCAGTTTATTATTCACTTGTTGTTTGTGTTATAATTGGTGCGATTGAGTGTGATTGAAACTGTTTGATAAATTAATGAGTTTTATTAATGAAACAGTATATTAATGAAAATTGTGAGCGAATGCTGTGAAATTTACTAAATGATGCTCAGTATTGATTGCCATTTACCTTATATGAATTCGGTTATATTTGAACACTTTTTTCAATTTGGAATAAAACGCAGATTTTGTCAATTTTTAAAGGTAACACAATTTCTTTGAGTTTACTTCCCCTATAGAATAGTTTTTCAATTTCAAAGTCATTTTCTCCGATATTTTCTGTTTCTGAAACGCTGACCGCGCTAGCTGAAAACGGCGTACAAATGTCACGGCGTACAAATTGTGTTACCTTTAAAAATTGATGATGAAAAATGAGTTTGAAATTTGAAACTCGAAAATTTTTTGCGTTTGAAAAATTTCTCCCCGGTGGATTAATTAGAGGGATTACGGTATATATTGGGCCATTTCAGTAGAAAGAAAAGTAAAGTCAGTAAAAAGCCATTAAGCACACGAGTGGCTTAGTGGCTAAGACCATAGGTCTTCCACACAGCCCGTCGAGGGTTTGATCCCTCCCGTGTGAACTGTCCACTCAGCTGTGCGTCCCTCCGTGGGTCGGCTAAAATGAGTACTGGATTCGCGCCAGGCAACAATTTTTGGAACTCGAAAAATTAGTATATTGAAAAAAGATATATACTCGAAAAAAAGTATATTTCTATAAGCTAAACAGTTTTTTGCGTCAATGTGTACGTATGACAAGGCATAGCAAACATATAATCGTATATTCCTTCATATGGATCCTCTTTCACTTCCAACTTCAGACTCTCATTTGTTGCGTCGTTTCGAATGTCAAATTCTGGAATCTCAAGCTTGGAATTGCGCGTTTGCACAAGGAGTATCTCTAGGTGGAAGTCACATTTTTCTTTGGATGCGTTGCCAGCCAGGAATCTCTGAAATAAATTCATAAATACGCCTTATTTAAAAAAATTGTGAAGTTTTGAAAAAATGGTAAATGTTTGGCTTTTCTAATTGATTGCGAATAACGAAAATTGATTGCAAATAACGATAAATTCACGAACTATAATCACCATATAGCTAATAACTATAACCACAAATATAAGTGATCTTTGATCCCTTAAAAAGACAGAAGAGACAAAATAAGTGATCTTTGATCCTTAAAAAGGGACGAAATAAGTGATCTTTGGTCCCTTAAAAAGACAGAATCTTCAAAAACTTTCTCCGTCCGTGGATCCAAGTTTTGCTTCAGCTTACTAAAAGGGTATTTCTTTTTTTATATTCCTTTCTTTTTTTATTTCACACATTCCTACCTCTTTGATTTTTTTGACAAGGTTATTGGCTGCTGAAACAGCGCGTATGTGAGATTGTTCTGTGTCGAGATCCTCGAGCATGGAAGCATCCAAGTGTAGATTTCTTTTGCTTTCTAAAAATTATCAAATCCGGAAAGCTTCAATATTAGTGTTCTCCTTCTGTCAAAAGAAACTCAGGGAAGTTTCCGGATTGTGCCTTTCAGAGTTCACCTTTTCACATCCTTAACCGACGCCCACTCGTTAATTCTCTCTCAATGCAATAAAACAGAGAGTGTAGAGACAGACGATAAAGACAGCTTTATTGCACTGCGAGAGATTTCTGTATGAGTCAGCGTGGGTTATTTCCCAGTGCGCAACTCTTTTGTCTCAAATATGTGGAAAGATTGTATCTTATATACTATGATAGATTCTCATCCCTGGCCATAACGGCTTTTTAGTGAGATTTTGGACATAAGTGTGACTTATAGGAATAAGCACTGGTAAAAAATTCAGAGGCCAGAAGATTCAAGGCCTGAATCTTTCTTTTTCTAATACAGGCTTAGTAAGTTCACTAGCTGTGCTGCGCCGCCGCTCTCGCGGCGTGATCGGTGAAAGTGGTCTAACCGTCAGAGGCCAGGACACTGGCTTCTTAGTAAAGTAACATTTTCGAATCTACAGGCGATAAGAAACTAATTCAAACACAAAAATAAACAGGTAAATCATTTAATCTATGATCGAATTCAGCATAGTGAAAAACTATGCTGAACACTGGTTTCCAAAAATATTCCTATACTTTTTCTTAAAAAGTAAAAATTACAAATGTTTAAATACCATGTGGTAAATCTACTGATGATGACCCAACTACATGGAGTCGTATAGATTTGGGGTCGAAACGACACTCTTCCATAAAAATTTTTATGTTATTTCTACTTTTATTTCAAAATAATTTACATAGGTAAACTATAAATTTTAAAACAAAAATACTATTACTAACCTGAAAATTTGCAGAGTTCATCAAATTTGCAAATACATAAATTTTTATGTAAGAGCCTTTACCGTCTCTGGCTTAGGCTTCCGTATTCCCTGTTCCCACCTCTGTCTGATTTATAAACGCCTCTATGCTTAATCATTGGAAAGGAGCGCCTGCACGCTATTTCGTCAAAAAAGCAAATTGGTAGTAAACAACGCATAAGCATAGCAATCAATTATTCGTCCAAAAAGCAGTGACTGAAGAAATTTAGCGAACAAAAGAGAACGAGATTTACACAAGCCAGCCTTTTTTCCATCGGCTCTGCCTCCTTTGTGTGCAGAGCGCTGACTTCGTCTGTTGAGAAATATTTTTTGGGAAACAAAGGAAAAGCGAAATAGCGCACAGCGCTTCTTTTTCCAATGATTAAGAATAGAGAAGAATTACAAGCCATACAGAGGGGGGAGTAATTATAGGGAATACGGTATTGCATTTGGAGAGAATTAACGAGTGGGCGTGGATTATTCGCACCGGGCAACCAAAAATTTATGCTTTCCGATAATTTTTTGCGTCGGAAAGCTTTGAGGTAAAAAATAAAACGCTAATCCGACAAAAACTAAGAATGGCCTTCCAAATTTATGGAATATATAACGACTAAAATCAATAGGATCAACCCTATTGATTTTTTTGAAAATTTCTGGGACGGGGGCGGACTGCATAAAATCCCATACAAATTTATGAAGTTGCCCCCCATCGGGTGGGGGGGAACGGAATAGGTACAAAATCCAACAAAAAGCGACTTACTCCACCAATTTTTGGTCGTTGTGGTCGTTGGCACTGTTGGCGAATGATGAAGCCATTGAATGACATTGTCAATTGGTATGAATGGTTCACTATACCTCCTTGAAACCCACAGAGATAAGTACATACAGTTCAATATCGATGGATGGGAAATGAGAAGTGTAAAGCTCGGCGAAGTCGCAGTTGTTTGCTGATCGCTCGCGCCGCTATTCAAATTAGCGACTGCGCTACTTGGCGGCAGACCGTCCGCTGAAACATTTGCAGACGTTCTAGAAGATTTCAGGCTTTTTCGTATCCCTTTGAATCGGAAAAAGCGTAAACAGCGCTTAAACAAAGTTTTTGTCGGTCTGTCTCTCTCGTCGTTATTGCGACGTACGCACTCCATTATGAAGGAGTAGATGCAATTTGAAAATAATGGAAGAAATCGCTCGACCAAAAAGCTTTGAAACTCCGCTGCTGTCGTCTCTGGGATAGACACATGCAAGTGACAATCCACAAAGCAATGCCGAAATTGCCATAGGCATGGTTCGAAATTCTCTCGATCCAAGTGGAAATAGTATTCGCAGTTGGCACATTTTATGTGAACGGATTGAAAGCGGAGGTATTTGGGCGGGCGATAGCTGGCTTGGAACCCATCGGATATGGTATATATCTGGAATGCGTTTGTGTATGAATGAGAATCGTTTGCTGTCCATCTATTGTCATATCGTTACGCACCAAATTTTGGCGCGAATTTGAACATTATTTTTTAATTTGGAATAAAACCAAGATTTTGTCAATTTTTAAAGGTAACATAATTTTTCTGAGTTCACTTTTATTAACCTAGCTAGACGGAAAAAGTACATTCAGTTTTTACAAAAAGCCAATTTTTTGGCCAAAAAATGGCAATTTTTGCAAAAAATTTCAAAAATTGCCATTTTTTGGTAAAAAATAATCTTTTTGTAAAAACTGAATGTACTTTGCATACAACTTTTGAGCCAAGAGGTCATTTTTATGCAGTTTTTGAAAAACGGTGTGTTCTGTGACAGGGAGGAACATCAGTTAAAAAAATGTAATTTTTTGAAAAAATTCGTTGAAAAAATTCGTGAATTTAAGCCAAAAATTTCTACACATTTTTCCTTTTAATAAATCAAAAACTGACCTTCTCGATAATACCAAATTCATTAACAATGTGTAAATTCGGCAAAGCCGGGCTGTTGACCAGGTGACGAAATCGCCGACATACCTGCTCGACAGATTGAGCCAATAGTTTTCGAGAGAGCGGCCGGAATACGTCAATCAATATATCGTCATCCATAAAAGGCTAAATTGAAACATTACATTTCCGGCCATAATTCGAGACTTGAGCAAAAGTGGCCGAAAATGTCATAGAGAGCAATCTTTCCGACATTTGCATATCGCAATTTTTAGACAGCTAATTTGATGCAAAAAAAGTTATTGGCAACAGCCGAACAAAGAAATCATTCAGGAGGAAGGCGAGACTCTCGACTATTGAGTGACTGACGCCGAGACGATGTGCCAAACTCTTGCTGAATGCGCCAATTTGAATGTGATTTATATGGAAGGCGTCCTTTAAGACTATCAAGAGCCAGATCAAGTTTCCTGAAATTCAGAGGCCAGAAGATTCAGGGCCTGAATCTTTCTTTTTCTAATACAGGCTTAGTAATAGAGAAATGTTTTATTTATCGTTTAGAGTTTTAACTTCCTCAAAATCTTGTCTCTTTAATCCAGAAATCAGTGTCAGACATCGGCCACCGGCGACAGAAAACCAGAAGTGCAGTTTTCATTTTCGAATCTTACTAACCTGAAAATTTGCACAGTTGCATCCAAATTTGTCCATGTATTGTCCTCAAGTCCTGTCGATTGACATCAAAGTCAGCCATATCCGTGCGGGGCTAAGAAATTTCTTCCTTCAAATTCTGGATTTCTGGAAGAAAATCCAATGCTGCTTCAAAGCCATTTTGTCATTTAGCAGACCACTGAAAAATTTAAATAGTGTGGAGAAAAATAAAATATTGATTGGAATAATTCGGTAAGAAAGTGATATAATGTTGCAAGTGCAATATAATCTCAATCTCCAAGCCGACTAAAGGTATTGTAGGGTAACTTTGTCAAAGAAGCGTTTTTCAAGACCCCGGAAGGAATGCACATATTTTGTTCCAGGCTGAGACAACAGAATAGATGGTAAAGCAAAATCAAAGGCAAACATTTATTGCAACTATTCGATAAAAAAGTGATATAGCATTAAAGTGCAATAGAATTTCAATCTCTAAGCCGACTAAAGGCATTGCAAGGTAACTTCCTCAAAATCTTGTCTCTTTAATCCAGAAATCAGTGTCAGACATCGGCCACCGGCGACAGAAAACCAGAAGTGCAGTTTTCATTTTCGAATCTTACTAACCTGAAAATTTGCACAGTTGCATCCAAATTTGACTCGAAAATGACTCGAAACTCGACTTTTTCGTCGACTCGAAACTCGACTCGAAGAATTTTCGGCCGACTCGACTCGAACTTTTCGTCGACTCGGCACAACCCTGGTGGGAAATAACCGACAGACACAGTCTTCTCTGCGCTCTGCCTTCCCCAGCAGTCTTTTCAGTGCGCCGCACACTAGCTCTTAATTGACCAACAAACAACACAAAGCGCTGTCCTCAGCCAACGTCTTCGGTTTAATTACCCAACTTCCAAAGTAACCAAACCTTTATCGAGTACCAAAGTGCGTGTAAAAAACTAGCAGACAGGTATTAAGCCAGAATTTGAATTCAGGATTATTAAAAAACTAGCTGCGGGGCGGCTCCGCTCAAGATCAATTTTGCAGCTTTAGGAGACTTAAGCTTGTTCTTATCTCCATCTTTTTTCTCTGCCCAGCATTGGTTATCTCACATTTTCCTCCTTCCGTCTAACCACTCTCTCACATTTTTTCAAACCCAAGATACTGTCCCATTTTTGCTTTAGGCGAACAACCCTTATAAGGGCATACTTGGGATTTAAGCTTAGAATTGGTGTCACTTAGAACTAGCTATAAGCTTTGCCTCAGTCTTAAGCTTAGTCTTGAGATTTACCTTTGACTTGAGGCTTTAGGCATTTGCGTCAGCCTACTTAGTCTTAGACTTGCGGCGTCAGGCTAACGTCCGTTGCTTTAGGCGACTTAAGCTTAGGCTTCAGCTCATTCTAAAACTTAAGCTTAGGCTTAAGCTTGTTTTTCCTTGGACTTTTTCACATTTTCCTACAAAATATAAATTTACATCACTTTTCCCCAAAAAGTGACATTTTCCCGGAAAAATTCCAATAATCTGACCAATTTTTCTTATAATACCCATAAACTTTTTCTCAAGACTAAAACTTCTCTCTCTAAAACCCTTAAAGTCTTTCAGAAAAGTCTTCCACTAACTTGTTGTTGCCTTCCTGGGAAGAAGTGCCGAGGAAATAAGGAAGGGAAAATGACTCCCCAGAGGGCTCGCGCTAGCGCCGCCGGCGATACGCTCAACTAAATTTTCCTACTCGACCAAGATTGGACTCTACCCGAAAATTTTGTTCTCGGAGAAATGTTCTCGAGTTAAATTTTCGGCCATTCCCAACCTAACGGTCGAAAACGTTAGTTTTTATTTGAACTTTAAGCCGTTATATTCAAAGTTTGCTCACCTTTTCACCTTATCTTGACTGAAATGTTTCTAAGTGCTCAATTTCAAGAGTTCAATTCCAAGAGTTCAAAGATCAAAAACTTGGACATTGGCTTGGTGGAAAAATCTCTCTTAGCCTCCTACTCTCTCTATCTATCTTTTTTCTCTAACCTCTCTCCAACATTGGACCATAACAACTTCCTAAGTCGGTGACTACATTATCGAAATATTTGGTGATGAAATTACCTTTTTTGGGTCACTTTTCACTAAGTTGACCATAAATCTGATGTCACTCATTCTATGTCAACTTTTTATCTAGTTTATAATGCTCTTTTCGAATTTTTGAATTCGCGCCAAAAAGTCCCCATTTTATCCCGAATTCTTCAAAATTTCATCAAATTTGAAGAAATTTTGACGAAATTGGCATTTTTTGTTGAAAAAATCGCAAATTTGGAACATTTCGAAAGAGGATTGGAAACTAGAGAAAAAGTTGACATAGAGACAGGAACATTAGATTTGTGACAAACATAGTGTAAGGTGGCCCAAAAAAGCTTTTAGTTTAGGCATAGGGCTCAGGTTTATCTTTAGATTAAGACTTAGGCCTGGCTAAGCTCAGGCTTAACCTGTTATTTTCTTTATCTCTTTTTCTCTGCTTATCATTGAAAGAAGGATAAGTGTGTCGCTTTCAATATTCCGAAGTTATCTACCAGGTAGACTCTACCTGTTCATTCTGGGTTGTGACTGAAACGTTTCTGAACAATTCTCGATGGAGTTCAAAGACCAGAAGCTTAGACATTGGCAACATTGGCCTGGCGAATCAAAAAAATTTGGCCAGGCTTTCAGATTTCAAAATTTCCAAAATTCTATCAAAATGCCGGATAATCTGATATTAAAGAAGAATTTCATAAATATTCCAAAAATTTGGCACAAATTGTTATTGGTATTTGAAAAGTTTCAGGAATGCGAAAAATGTGATTTCAAATATTTAGATTCCGATGTTTCTCTATTTTTTCCGGGTTATATTTTTCCGGAATTCCTCTCTTCTTTCATTTTCTCTGCACTTTTGCTCCTTCGCAAAACCAAGTGTTTCGGCTGTCCTCTCTGATTGACTAAAAATCCAGAAATTTGCCACATCCAAGAAATTTCGACTTTCATTTCAACTCACAAAGCTTGAATCTCGAGTTGCATCTCGGATTGAAATTTGCATGTTTGCTCACCTGTCTATCCGTTTATCCCAAAAATGTGCTCGCCACGCAGTCAATTATCCATAGCCTTATCCAGAAACTCTTGAGGATCGGATTTTTGAGGATTGATCTCTTATGGATTTTCATTTGGACAACTTTCCAAGTTATGATGTTTTGTTTTTCTGTTTATGATTGGCCATATATGGCAATGGTCCCGAGGGTCTTGAGCGGACAAACAGGTACATGTGTCATCGCGCAGCTCATAAACAATGACTCTGGCGGCTAATGAGACCGGCCTGGCTAGATAGCCTCCGGCTATCTAGTTCTCGCGCAATTCTTGTCATTTGATTATCGTGACTTGAAGCTCATTATTTTCGTTCCTCGAAGATTTCCGAAATATTTACACTTTATTCCACAGTTTTCCTGGATTTTCCAAAAATTTCTGGAATCGCAGTTTTGGAGTTCCAGAATTTTCAAAATGGAACGTTTGAATCCTGAATGTTTTGGAACAGCATTTTTGAAATTCCTGAAATTTTAGAACACATTTTCCAGATTCCAGAGAGCTTTGTGGCGCATTTTTCAAATTGCAAAAATTTTTCGAACCAAATTTCGTTTTTAGAAACATGGAATCATTTTTCAAATTCCTTAAATACTTCAAATATTTCCTCGCTTCCTAAATTTTTTCTCTGCACTTTTGTACACATAAATGAATAGGTCAAAACCCCCTGTCAAAATTTCCCCAATGCAACTTTATGACATAACTTTTTACTAGAACATTCTAGAAGAATGTGAAATGACTCAATTAGCAACTAAGACTCAGGGGCTACGACCAACGCAAGGTATTCGAGATCGGTGACAGTTTCGGCAGTGTCTCAAAATTCGTATTCCAATGTCTTTCTCCTTTGGCGACCGTTATTGACTTCCGGATCTCCTCGCTTCCTGGATTTTCTCTCTGCACTTTTGCACTCATAAATGGCGGCGATTAGCCTGCGGCGTGTGTTTTGGCCATTGCCTTTTGTCCATTGTTTTTCTCCTTTGAAATTTCCTCATGTTTTCTTAGGAATTCCTTAAGGAATTTCTCTTAACTTAAATTCCTTTGAGTCACTCGCTTCATTTAATTTAAATTAGCGCGTTTTTTCGCGTAAATTACCTGGGGAATTACCCCCGGAAAACTCGTCTACAGAAGAATTGTCATTTTCACTTTTCTTTGATTTCTTCTAGAACCTTCTAGAATTTCCCTAGTATATTGTAGATCTAGAAGCTATCCAGGAAAATTATGATTCAACTTTTGAAACTTCTATGGCTGTGTCTAATTTGTGATCTTTGAAGTTTGATCATTGCTCTTTGATTTCGTCCCTAATTTGTGAGGTTTGACAAATTTCGCGAGCTTTTACGCAAATAATCTTCCATGGCAGGAGAAAAAGTTGGGTTTTTCGCCAAAATTTTACCATTTTTGCCAAAATCTTAACATTTTAGATAAATTTGGCCATATTAGTACATTTTGTTGCATTTTTCACATTCGTTACATTCCACGCATTCCAAACATTCCTTACATTCCATACACTCCACGCATTCCACATATTCCTTACATTCCATACATTCCAGCATTTCTAACATTCCATACATTCCACACATTCCACGTATTCCTCACATTCCATACATTCCACACATTCCACATTCCATATTCCCATTCCCACATTCCTACATTCCAACATTCCATAATTCCCACATTCATACATTCCACATTCCACATTCCTGCATTCCAATACGATTCCATACATCCCAGACATTCCCCACATTCCATACCCGCCACACATTCCATGCATTCCATACATTCCACGGATTCCTTACATTCCCCACATTCCATACCCGCCACACATTCCGCGCATTCCATACATTCCACGGATTCCTTACATTCCCCACATTCCATACCCGCCACACATTCCATGCATTCCATACATTCCACGGATTCCTTACATTCCCCACATTCCACACATTCCATACATTCCATTCCCTTTGCCAACTTGTTTCATTTCGTTTCCCATTTGGAAACCTGCAAATAACATAATTATACCATATTTGGCATTTCGGTCGCTCATAGACGTCCCGAAAATGCACCAACCCGGCCGGCTCATCTGCCCATAGCCTCGGGGCATCCTAGCGTGAAATCGCTTTCCTTCCGAAAACATTTTGGCTTAAAGACAAAACCCAACCCCAGCACATTGCTTGAGGCGATGAGACCCCCAAGCGATGAGACCAGAGCTTTGCTTGCTGCCCTGAAGCAATGAGACCAGGGGCCACCCTCCTCAGACTTTGACTTGGGTTTCTTCCCGAGAATGGAATCCATTCTTGTTTTCCTCGAGGCTATTGACGCCGAAATGGGCAGCGAACAAAGGCTTTGGGAATTTAAGCCCCAAAGTCCGAACTGCCACTTTTATTGGGCCGCGCCTCTCGGAGAAGCGATTAATGGGAACACATGCCCGCAGGGCATGAACAAGATCCAGGGAATGGGCGAGGCCGGGAAATGAATGGAATGCCCAAATTTCCTCGGATTGAAGGTCCGGAAGCTCAGGTAGCGGCGCGAGAAGCGAACATGGAATGAGGCGATCTTGGAATGAGTCACCTGCAAGAGTGATCATTGGTCATTGATCATTGATCTGTGAAATCGCCATTGTGATTTGCTCAGGAAGCTTCTTTCATATTTTCTGGAATTTTCTAGAAGTTTTTGACGACTATTGTAGTCCTAGCTTAGGTCTACAATATTATCCAAAAAGTTCCAGAAAATTCTAAAGAAATATGAAAAAAGGAAAGGAAAATTAATATTTTGATGGGTTACCGTGGGGTATAATTAGAGAGTTTACGGTATTTGAACACTGTTAAGCGAAAGTTTTGGTAGAATCAGAAATTTTTTTTAAACGTTGATATCTTCTAGAACTTTCTAAAACTGGTCTGAGGTGTTAAACCCAGAATCTAACAATACTCTAGAAAAAATTTTAGAACGTTCTAGATGAAAAAATGGGCAATAAAACGGCGATAAAACGGCAATTCAACTTTTGATGGCTTTTCCGGTAAATTTTTAAAGAGTGATCTTTGAACTTTGATCATTGCTCTTTGATTTCATCCTTAATTTGTGACCTGAATTTAGTTGTTTTTGTTTGTGATTCGTATTTCCGCCTGAAATTGAAATGAGTCTGAAAAAATAACAGTCTCAAGAGTTGTGCCCGTGTTAGTTCGAGATTCTCGACTCCAGACGCCCAAACACCAGAGGCAAAATTCTCGCAAACCAGAGCCAAAATTTACTCTGTTTGCAGAGATTTCTCAGCAGAACGGCGTGTTCATTAAAATAGCCCAAAGCCTGGGGCAGTAAAGGCGAGAGCGCTGAAGGCCTCAGGCGATGGCTTCGGCCCTAAAGGGGATGGGCGTCAATGGAATTTGGCTGGCGGGGAAATGGTTGGGGAAATTAAAAGATTTGGGCCTCTGGATGGGGGGAAGCGAGAGGGGGAGACAATGCCGGAGGCAGTGGGCTTCCGTGCGTAAGGAATCTGGCATTGCGCTGCTAAATTAATTTTATTGAAGTCTCGATTTATGTTTTGGCTTGTCTCGACTTTTTTCTTTTCCGAATTTCTTTCTCTTTTTTTTTCTTTTGCCGATAATTTGGGAGTTTATTTCGCGGATTGATTTGTAAATTTGGCGCATTTTTCTCGTTGGTCGACAGAAAACTGGAAATTTGTAAAAAAGGCCAGTTTTCGTAATTTTTCTGTTAGTTCAAAGTTTGTTTTGACTTTTTGTAGAATTAATTTTTATTTTCATTTTCACATTTTCGACATTCTTTGCTTTTTCACAATTTTTTTCACTTTTAACCACAATTTTCACCCTTTTTGCAGAAATTTTGCAATTTTTCGCGATTTTGCCATTTTTTGTCCATTTTAGTTCAAAATTGATCGGTTGCATTCAAATTTGCGCCAAAATTTTCAAATTCAACGGAATTTCTTCAAAAATACCTAAAAACATAAAAAAATGTAAACATTGAATTTCAGGTGTTATTTATTGAATTCTGCCTTATTCCTTTTTATTCCTTCACATCTTTGCTCAAATCCCGAAAGTGGAGTGGCTCAATCGAAGGCTGGTGGCCATTGCCACGAGCGTCTCGCCCACGCACCATTTTCATCACACCTCCAGTCATCACTCGTCGCCAAATAAGGTCAATGGCGTTCACGGCAGGTCAGTGGCTTATAGTCCAAAAAATAGTTTTTGGTCCAAATTTGAATTCGCGGGAAAAAATTTTTACAAGAATTCGAATTTTTTGATTCTACAGCAGTTTTTTTGGGCGGGAAATCAAATGTATAGTTTTTTACAGATATTGACTGCTTCTGATCACTGCTTCTAGAACTAAGCTTTTTGATTCTAGAGCTCTAACATTCTAGAAGGTTTTTAATTCTTACAGAATGTTCTAGAAGCAGTGAATATCTGTAAAAATTGGGGGAAAATTGGGCTTTATCCATAGTATTTAAATTTTATTTCCCGCCCAAAAAATCTATTCTGAGATACCCCGAGGCACTGATGTCAATACCTGTAAAATAAGTATACAGGTAAGATATAGTAAAGTTTTTAGTCCAAATTCAAAATTTTAAACTCCAGAGCTCTAACATACTAGAAGAGCTTTAAGTTCTTCTAGACTGTTCTAGAAGCAGTGATCAGAAGCAGTCAATATCTGTAAAAAACTATACTATAGTTTACCAAACTATACTATAGTTATTCACAAATATTGACAAAAAATATGGTTAAAAACTAGCTAAGTTTTCGAATACAGTACTTTTCCAAAACCGCTTCTAGATCCTTCCAACCCGCCGAAGAAGAGCATGACGAGACTCAAGAACTGCTCATATTGAGTGCCACCGGCAGCTCCAGCTCGTCCTCAGCCACGAGCTCGGCCTACATTCCTCAGTCGAATGGAGAAGTGCAAAAAAGTTGCCAAAATGTTGCGTCATCAAATGGCGGTCTCAGAAATCGCCTCGGGACCTTGTTTGAAGCAAATTCCGCAAATTCCTCACCGTATTCTAACGGAGAGACTCGGACTTTGAACGAGGACGACTTCTATGAAGACGACGATGACCTGCTCACTCTGCCGAGTACATCCGTGTTCGTGGGAGTGCCGATGGTAGGTTAAAGTTCAGAGATTAAAGATCAAAGATCATAGTTCAGAGATCAAAGATTAAAACGCAAAAAAGCTCCATGTATTGAAATTTCTCGAAAATCAGTCAAGATTTTGCACTTTTACAGATTTTCGACCGCGCCGATTTCAAATTTGAGTTCAGTTTTGGGATTGGGTCTACCCGTAGCATCACTATTTGGCATTCTGCCAATTTCTATAGTCAAGATTGGCGGAATGCCAGAAAGTGAAACTATAGAAAGTATACCCAATGCCAAAACTAATCCCCTTGAAAAAGATCTACTGTGGTATCAGTTTCTGGCATTCCGCCCATTTTTGCCTATAGAAATTGGCAGAATGCCAAAAACGAACTTTATAAGGATGCAATCGACCCCCTGTTTGGCATTGGGGAAATGATAGTTCAATTTCTGGCATTCTGCCCATTTCTATGACCAAAACTGATTTCCTATCCAGAACTTCCTGTCGGGTTGTCATTTCAGGATTGTTTTCGAGACACAATGTTTTGCTTAACAAAATATTGACAGAAAGCATCGGCTGACGACAATATTGTTGCCTTATTCTGATCCTTTGCCACGTATTGACGCTTTTCCTTATTCACACTCTGAATTCCATTACCGCGGCTCTTTCTTGCGGCGCTTTCATCAAAACATAAACAGTTTTTTGGTCGCTTGGCAAAGTGTCTGTTTATATGCACAGGTGTGTTTCCCAATGAAAAACCATTTCTTGGACCAAAATGTACTCCATTTTGCAGACAGAGTATTTTTACACCCCGAAATTCCCTAGGACAAATCCCCAATACGACAATCCCGGCCAAGATTCCCCAGGAAAGCCCGGACAATACCCTCCAGCGATTTTCCAAAAAACTTTGGAAATGGGTTGGGGGGGGGGGGGTATTGGATAGGGTTATGTCCTTGTCTTTGGAAAAATGTGTTCGTTTTTCAACAAGCTTTTTTCTCTGCCTAACACTCTCTATTCCAATTTGTCTTTCTCTGGCCTGCATTCTCTTCCCCAATCTTGTTTTCTCTGCCCAACACTCCAACAATTACTTTTTCTCTGCCGAGCACCTTCTCTCTTCCAATATCTCTGTCTCTACCCTCATTCTCTCCTCCAATCTCTCTTTCTCTGGCCTGTACTCTCTCCTCCAATTTTTCTTTCTCTCCCCAATACTCCAACAATTTCTCCTTCTCTGCCCAAAACTCTCTCCTCCAATCTCTTTTTCTCTACCCTGCATTTTTCATACATTTCTTTCTCTGCCCAACACCCTCTTTTCCAATTTCTCTTTCTCTCTACCCTCATTCTCTACTACATTTCTTTCTCTACCCTGCACTCTCTCCTCCAATCTCTCTTTCTCTGCCCAACACTCTCCTCCAATCTCTCTTTCTCTACCCTGCACTCTCTCCTCCAATCTCTCTTTCTCTGCCCAACACTCCTCCAATCTCTCTTTCTCTACCCTGCACTCTCTCCTCCAATCTCTCTTTCTCTGCTTAACACTCTCCTCCAATCCCTCTTTCTCTACCCTGTACTCTTTCTCTCTCTCCTCCCACCAAAACTGTGCTGTTTAATGACATCAAAACAACAGCCGCTTTTCGATCGCCGCTCTTCGGACCAATCCATAATAATAATAACCAGTTACTTGCTTCCGAGCCCCGCCGCTCCGCGCAATCACTTTCAATGTTCGTGGATTGTCGCGACAGGAAAGGGGACCAGGGCGGCTGGTACTAATCCTTCCTTGATTTTAGCTCATCATACTAAAAGCTACAATCCGACGGCTGATTGGGAAACACAGTGACAGTTATTCAGCCACAATCCATGTGACATGGTAGTGCGCTAAGTGGGTCGCCACCGCTTTTGGATGTTCGTAGTTCGACAGTTTTCCCGGACTTTGGAAGGGTTGGCCAGGCTTAACTTTTTTCTGGACTTTGCCCGACGCTTTAACCTTCATCCTGAAACTTTCAAATTTCATCCTGAATTCACAGGAATCTGAATCCAAAGAATTTCATGATTTGAAAAATGTTTCCAAAACTGAATTTTGCCGTAAGCACTTCAAAATCTGCCTCAAAAATCATCTTCTACCTCAATCCTATCGATCCGATCACCTTTTTATAGACTTGGGCTTTACCTGGTGTGGCTAAACCTTTATCCTGAAATTTTGTTATCCAAATGGTGAAATTTTGTTTTCCAATATTTATCCCACACATTTCCTCTCTTCTTTTTTTTTTCTTCTTGTATTGTCACCCTTCCTTATAAGGCAGCAAGTCTCTAACTACCAATTCTCAGATTTTATACCAGAGGTCCGTTTGTTTTAAAAAAATATACAAATTTTGAAAGAATCCGCATTTCCTAAATTTGGTCCGAATTTCATATAAAATTCACTTTTGGTAAGTGAAAATTTTAAGGTTAAATAACTTTGAATTCTAAAAACCGTTATATAAAAAATAATTTCTCTATGGAACAATTTTGGCTCCTAATTACATGTCTCAGGAATCAGAGTTGAGCTTGATAGGTAAATGCCTGCGGCGTTCTTCAAAGCCTTTTTACTGAGAACCGTCTCAAATCTCAACCAAGCTTACAATTAAAGAGACAAATTTGGAAAGTTTCAAGCAAAATTTGACGCAAACTCGAGAATAGAATCTTAGATCGATGTTTGGTTTTTGGCCTGAAGTTGAGCTTTGGACAGCCTGAGCTAGTCTATTGACTTTGTATATAAGCCAGCTTACTAAAGCTTAGGATTATTGGGTGAGAGAGTTGACACTTAAGTTCAAGATCAAGCTTAAGTTTAAGCAAAATCAAAGCCTACTAGAACCCTCAAGCAGGCGATTTTAGTGAGGTTGGAGTCATCATGCCCTCCAGCAATCAGGATGAATATACCCTCGCCTCCATTCTGGCCTAGCTTAGGACTCCTATGTAAGTATCCTGAAGCTTAACCTCAAGTTCAAGCTTACTAGAACCCTCACGCAGGCGATTTTAGTGAGGTTGGAGTCATCATGCCCTCGAGCAATCAGGATTCCTACTCTTAAGCGGACCAAGCCTACTCCAGGGTCACTGCTGGGCTAAGCATAAGCTTCATTCTGAGCCACAAATCTGATCTTAAGCTTGATCTAAGTTGGACCAAACCGAAAAAAGAACCGACATTGCCACACTTCCTCATATGGGCATTCGCGCACCTGGTTCCCGAGTGGTACCTTTGATCATTCTGCCATCCAGGGCCATCGCCCGGAATTTTAATGACCTTGGAACTGAGGATTTGTACTTACTATCCGACTAGAATTGAGTGTGAAAATCACTTTCCGCTAGTAAATCCAAATCGGTCCTTTGAAAATTTTGTTTCAAAAATGTTTCCATTTCCTCACCGAAATTTCCGTGAAAAACATTTCTTTTTCAAGATTTTTTTCTAAAGTACATCCCGAGCTCAGAAAATATCACAGTTATGATCCCTCAAAGTTAAGAGATCCGTGATCATGGTCTTTGATCCCTTAACTTTAAAGAGTCGTAACTTCATAATTTCTTAGCTCGGGATTAGCTTAAAGGTATGCTATTCCGCTCGGCGGCTATTCTCGAAGGACAACCCTTGAAGGACTTGCGCACATGTCGCGAAATTTTCCTTCCAGAAAAAAATTTGCTTCTGAAATATTGTTCGGCTGCTTCCGAGATTTTCTGGATTTTTCTTTCTCTCTTCCAAATCTTCGATCCAAAGTTTCAAAATGTTTCCATTTCCCTTTCAAAATCTTCCTTGAAAACTGTTTCTATTCCAAGTTTTCTGTTCCAGATTTTCTGGAACCTTCTAGTCTTTTCCTTCATGGATATTAAGACAGGCAACAAAAAAGCAATGTGTTGTGTGACGCATCCTGGCGTCCTTTACGTTTATTGCATCGACGCCGCATCCTGAAAAGGATGTTGTGTGTGCTCTTGCGTAATCTTTGCCTTGATCTCCGATCGAGCCGAGGCTATAGCCCAGCAAGCGATTACACAATTCCCGGGATCTCCGCAAAGTGTTCGGCCTGTCAATACCAGCCGGCTTATAACTGATCATTCTTAGCTTTTCCTGCTTCTATGGTTGGATATTGGTTCTACAAGTCTATGTGCTTCTAGAAGTTTTCCATAATTTTTTGAAATTTTTTTGGAATTTTTGAAAAATTTCTGTAATCTTTCTAATTAAAGACCCGGCGGCAAAATTTTTTGGCCAAAAACCAACTTTTTGGCGAATATTTAGTTAAAATTTAAAAAAATGCAAATTCGCGGCATAATTTTACTTATCCAGGTAAATTTGCCCGGTGCCGATCGTTCTGGATAAACGTAGTTTAAACGATCTAACTGCAGTTTGCATCCTTGTCTGGGATTTGAGTCTAACCAAGCCATTATAACTGTCCGCCTTGTCACCAATCGCGAATGTTGCCATTTGCCCGTATTTAATGACCTTAAAGGGAAGCGAAATGCCCAAAACGCATCTGCGCTTCTGTGAAAGTCAGCCGTCTGCGCATTCCTTTCTCTTATGCACTCTTATATTCTTATGTACTCTAATCATGTACAGCCTTTCCGTTATTCCTGCCAGCTGCATGGATTTTGCCCTTTTCTGAATAACTGTCGCGTCAAATTTGAATTTTCGTTTATTATTTCTTATGAATCACATTTTTGCTAATTTTGGGGTAAAATTTGAAGAAAAGAAAAATAGGTAAATGGTATCGTTCAAATTTTCAAATTGGCGCCAAAAAATTTTGAGGCTATAAGTTATAGATTTGGTTCAGAATGTGACTTATCTTGTAAGTAACTTTTTAATTTTCGGCGCGAATTTGAAAATTCAAATTCATATTCTCAAACTTTACCGTTTTTGGATTCTGACAACAAAATTTTCAGACAGAATCCTCGCTAATGGGCTCTCTTCATTCGAGATCGACTTCAGTGCAGCCGTCGCGCTCTAACCTATTCAGCCATGGCAATAAAAGTTCAAAGGAGAAATCAAAGGAAAAGCCGCCTTCGACCGGACGCCGCAATCAGCAGCAGCGGGTCAATCGCGCGTTCGACGGTCGGTTTTGTTTTGTTGCGGAAAATGAAAAAAATGTAAGAAAAAACTGTTTGAAACGTAAAAACTTTGAGAAAAATTTAGTTTCCCGTAAAAAATTTTCAGAAACTATGAGAAATCGTATCTTTTTTCTTTTTCTGAAAGCTGTCCTCAAACTGGTTGAATTCCTTTAAAATGCAATTTGTCCTGTCTGAAATTCTTGAATTCTATTTCTCTATACAAGGTATGAAATTTGAGATGACAAAAAAGTTGGGAGTTTGAATTTTGAGGCGCTAAAAGTTAAAAAATTTTCAACTTTCGATTTTGCGAAAATCTATCCTTCTTCTTCATCCGGTAATCCATACAGCTTTCCATGCCCTGGAGCATTCCTTCTTCACCCAAAGTGCAATGTAACTGTTTCGAAAAAAACAATATGAGAATACATCTTTTTTATTCTCTTATCTCTCCACAGATCTATAATTCAAATTTTTCTCGCATCTTCTTCATTCGAGATTAATCCAAACCCCAAACAAAGCAAACTTTTTTTTATTATACCGCAGGTGCAAAGTTGCAAAGTGCGTATTTTTGTTTCCAAACCAGTCTATTCCCGTATCCTTTGCTATTCAAAAACGGAATCAGCGCCCAAATATAAGCGCCGTTATGCAACGGCCTTGACGCATTGGCTTCCATTTTGATGATTTAATTATTCGCATTTGACTCGTAAATCGCTGACAAAGAAGGAAAGCGGCCGCGCAGGTGAATTATTGCATTCAAGAGTCTGACGCAGCGATTGTTTTGCTTTCGACGTCAACTTCCTCAATGCAAACAAACCGTTTTCACCTTTTGACAGGGGCGCAGCCAGGATTTTTTTTTGGGGGGTACGTTTCAGTGGAAATGGCCATTTTGGGGGGGGTACGTTTCAGTGGAAATGGCCATTTAGGGGGGGGTACACTTTTTTTGGTACCCCCAACTTTTGGATTTTTTTTGAGGGGGGGTACCGGACTAAATTTTGCCCAAATTTGCACTGATTTACACTCATTTTTTCGAATTTTCCCATTTTGGGGGGGGGTACGTACCCCCGGTACCCCCCTCCTGGCTGCGCCTCTGCCTTTTGAATGAAGGTAGGCGATCATCCGGAAGGTTTTCTCGTTTACCTACGAGGTTGGAGAAAAATTTGTTTCATGGTTTTTGAGGATAAAGGTTTTTTGTCGCAGATTTGGACTTTTTTGTCACAGATTCGATTGTCCCAAATTTGGGTCTGTCGTCATAGATTTGGCTTTTCTTTTTAGTCACAGATCGATTTTTGTCACCATAAGGAATGAGGAAAATTAATTGGTTATTAATATTAATAACTTTTGTGAATAAAGTGTCGTTTAGAATGAGACAATTTTTGATGAAAAATTGATTTTTTGAGTTTTTATGGCAGTTTTCACTATGTTGGTGGTGAATCTGATATAACTGTCTCTTTGTCAACTTTTTGTCTAGTTTCGAAAAATGATCCCAAAAATGGCAATTTCGTCAAGACTGCAAGGACATTCCCTATAAAATATGCTGAAAACTCGAAAAAATGGGTACTTTTTCAAAAATTTGACTCAAATGCAAAAATTTGAAAAAAAGCATTGAAAGCTAGAGAAAGAAAAGTTGGCATACAAACAGTAATATCAGATTCAAGACTAACATAGTTGCAACAGGCCAAAAACGCCAAAAATTTCTTTCGATATTCTAACGGTCATTTCATTCATTGAACTCACAATCTTGAGAATTTTTTAAGATTTTTCTTTCGCAATCTCACCAGCCAATGCCCCAATTTTTTACATTCCCGATCCCAAATCTCCGTCACTTTCGCTTTTCTTTCCATTTCACTTTTTCTCCAAAACCCAATTTACGTTTTCGCTTTTAGTTTCCGCGCACACATTTGCTTTGCACTTTCACTTTCTGACGTTGATCTTTCTTGATTCCAATTCCAATTGCTTCCTTTGAATTACAGTCAAAGAAATTCCTTCTAGAGAAAAATCGGCTTTCTTACCTTTCAGCTCTTCAGATCAGAGCGAAGCCCGGAGGAAATCATTCATTTTTGCAGGGAAAGTGAAAATGAAAGGAAAATGGAGATTGAAAAAGAAAGTGAAAGCGACAGAGAGTCAGAGGAATGTTGGAGGACCAAATCGTGAGAGAAAGTGAAATTTCCCTTTAGGGCTTAGCGCGAAAAATCTGTCTGGGAGCTTTGGAAGCTTCCGAAGTGCCTTTGGATTAGCGCACTTTAAGAAGAGAAATCGAAAGTGAAAATGGGAGGAAATCCAAAGGAGAATTTGGAATCGGAACCAATTTTCGCTTCGGGATAGCGTAATGTCCTTCGGAATTTCCAACGGCGGAGTCGTTTGATTGAATTTCGCCGTTTTTTCGCTCTTCTTAGCTCACGTAAAACAATGACTAACGCGAGAAATGGGACGTGAGACGGAGAAATGGGCTCAGGTGAGGAGAAGACGCAATACGGAGAGGAGTATTGGGAGGAATAATGGAAGGCTTTCGCTTTTTGCGCAGTCACTTTCGATCATTATTCAGTTTTCGTTTTCACTTTCGTTTTACGGCGAGATTGGAGGAAAACTAATTGCATGACTTTTTGGGTTAACGGTTTTCTGTGGGCTTCTGTGAAGAAGCTTGGTATGGAATCGATATAGAGGACTCTTGATGTAGGGAAGCTATAACTGTATGACTCACCAGGTGACTCATTTAGAGACTGGTAAAACATTTTGCCTGGGGCCTGTTGGAGTACAAATTTTTTCAGTCCACACTTTTTCCTATTGGAAGAGATTCTTTCCCAAGCGTTCCTGGATTGATTCCCTCTGGCAACAGCGACCTTTTAATATGTAATTTATGCACTTTTACTTTCATTTTTCGACTAACTTTTTTTTGTAGTTTGTGTTTCATAGTTTTTTTCTCGCCCAAGGAAAGTATCGGGATTCTCGGTACCAGCAGCCGCTTCTGCTAGCCTTTGCAAAGCAGGATAGATAAGATCCAAAGCCGAGCAAAGGATGACTTATTGTTTCTTTTGTAGTGAACACATTCCGGTTGAGGATGATTCATTCTAAAAATATACCCTCGGGAATCCACGGGAACTTCGAGAGCGGCTGTCTGGAGGTCAGCTTCGCTGATCGTTATCAAAACAAGAACATCTTCACTTTCACTTTCATTGAAGAAATCCATTTTTGGATCCATATTAGCTCCAGATTTTCTTACTATCAATGTACTTTAAGGCGATGTTGCCTAAAGACTCAGACTTAAGCCTAGGCTTAGATCCAATCTTAAGCTTAAGTTATGTCTGTCTCATCACTTTGATTCCTACCCTTAAGATACCTAAAATATTACATAAGTGTCCCTTAGAAAGGTTGGTTAGGTATTTTTTTTTTTTGGCTTAATCGTGAATGCGCAGCATTCTTGAGCTTAAGCTAAGAGCCATGACAATTTCTAAGACTAAAGATTAAGCAGAGGATACCTTTTTTCGAAGTCTAAAGCCTGGACTTAAGCTGGACTTTAGTCTTAGCCTGAAAGGCTAAGACCTAAGCTTAGATACTTAAGATAAGTCCTAAGCTTAGATACTTAAGCGATCAAATTCTTAAGCCTAAACTTGAATCTACACATAATTTACATTGACTTAAGTCTTAAGCCTAAGCTTAAACTCTAAATCTTAGGCTTGAGTCTGCGCGACACGCTTAAGTAAACCTTTTAAGACCAAACTTGAACTGATCTTGGTCTCAAGCTTAGGCTTAAGACCAACCTCTTTTGATTGTATGGCAAAAGTATCACCAATATTATATTTTTGCAACTCGACATCGATGATTCTTGATCCCCTAATACCGTTACATTTTCTGTTTGTCATCAAGTTTCTTATCAAATTTTTCAATCTTTTCATCAAACATTTCGAGGGAAAATTTTAACACGTTGTTTATTTTCCGTCCAAATTTTGCATTCAATTTTATTTTATGTCATTTTCCTAATTTTGAAAAAAATTTGGAAACAAGCTACAAAAAATGTTGCCTCCTCAAAAATGTGTCCAAACTTTGACCAAAGCAAAGTGCAACTACAAAATTTAACATCAAAACTAAACTATAAACAAACATACCTGTCAAAAACATCTCAAAGACACAAGGCATGATCGGAATGGACACTCCAGGGGAGCAGTGACACTGGTGACACTCTCCAGGATGCATGCTCCGGTCCAAAATGTCATCATCGAGACGGGCATTTTGAGTCGAACATAATTTTTGTATTATATTGTGTAGTCTGTACCTCGGAACTCCCTTACCTGGACACCTCCCCCGTTATACCTCCCTCAATACCAGCACTTCCATAAAAGGTCATATAAGGGCTCGTAAATCATAAGGACATATAAAGTTTAAACTGTAAATTTCTTTCTGGCAGAATTTTGTTTTGTGTTTGGATTGTAAAATAGAAGCATTGGTTTCTATTGTCAAGACTCTCGAATAATCCTCGGGAGGACAATCCCATGCACAATCCCCTAAGGGAATGGGCCGATTTCTCAAAAACGTAATCGGAATCACTGAAAGTTGCCAAATTTGGTGAAAGTTGCCATTTGATACCCCAAAATACATTCCCAGCTCACGAGACCCAATATACAATACCAAGATTAGCCTTCCAGGATTCATCCAGAAAAATTTCCTAGGATTGTTCCTATAAATTTGGCCTGGTCCGCAATTTATTTTTCAATCTGCCCGATTTTCTGGATTTGGGCTTCCAGACTTAAACCCCCAATTTCTGATCGATTTCGATCCAATCCATAAATTCTGCACCTGCACAATTTTATTTGCACTTTTCCAATCTTCAACCTTTCCCTCAAACTTTGACCTTTCCCGCGCACAATGGATACCTCGATGGGCTGTCGGGCGCTCCTTTAAGCAACCGGTCACTCCAACTTTCTCTTTCAATTTCTCATTCAACAACACACGACCCATAAATCCAACAAAGTACATCTTTCCCAGGCGAGTTCTATCGCCGCTCACAATTGATTGTGTGATTCACTTCAAAGGCCCTCTCAGCAACAATCCAGAATTGGGCGCTCCATGAGTGTCTCCGCAGAAAGGATTGCAAAGTAATGCTTCTTAATTGAGGGAGGGAGGTGGAGAGGGTATAGAGGCGAAACTAGAAAGTTGGAGCAATGTCCTTGCTTCTCTAGCACTCTCTTCGTCGTGTGTGGTCTTTGCTTGTCTGGCACTCTCATCATCATGTGTGGTCTTTGCTTGTCTGGCGCTCTCTCATCATCATGTGTGGTCTTTGCTTGTCTGGCGCTCTCTCATCATCATGTGTGGTCTTTACCTGTCCGGCACTCTATACATCGTGTATGGTCTTTGCTTGTCTGGCGCTCTCTCATCAACGTGTGTGGTCTCTGCTTGTCTAGAACTCTCTCATCATCATGTGTGGTCTTTGGTTGTCTAGCGCCTTCTATCCATCACATATGTGGTCTTTACCTGTCTGGAACTCTCTCTTCATCATGTGTGGTCTTTACCTGTTTGGCACTCTCTCTTCAACGTGTGTGGTCCTTTCCTCTCTAGCGTCTTCTCTCCATCATGTGTGGCCTTTGCTTCTCTGGCGCTTCCTCTTCAACGTGTGTTGTCTCTAGTCTGGAACGAGAAAGTGCAAATCAGATCCACCCCACAACAAAAGTTCCACTCGATGATTGTTCCAAGGAAAGTGAGTGACAGTCTGTCACAGACAAAGTCTCTGCCTGTCTATCACTCTCTTCTCATACACCAGTCTTTCACCTGCTCTAACCTGGAACAAGCAAGTACTCAAGCTACTACCAGCTTCGCAACAAAGCCCCGCTGAAGAGCTATGCCCCGCTAGAGCTATTGTAAAAAAAGATAGAGGAGCAAAGTCTCTGTTTCTCTGGCACTCTCTCTTCATAGTGTAGTCTTTCGCTCCCATTCTTGTTTCCACAAATACACACAATCCAGAATTAGAGAGAGCTTTCCTGTTCCATAGGCTCCCTGTACACTTTCGCTATTGTAAAAAACTCTGATAAACATGGCTCCGATTCCTAAAAAATTGCAGAAATTTGAATTTCTTCCAGAAAAATGACCCAATTATTGAGAATTTTACCAAAAATTGACGATAATTTTAGGAGAAAAGTGCCCAAATGCCTTTAAATGGTACATTTTACAATAATTGGTTATAGTACTCCTCCAATAGTCCCCCTCAGAAAATTTTCCTGTAGGCCGCTTCCATTTTTTCCAGATCTTGTTCCTAAAAACTGCAAAAATTTCAATTTCTTCCAGAAAAATGACCAAATTATTGAAAATTTTACCAAAAATTGTCAATATTTTCACGAAAAATGTATAAAAAAATATGGTATTTTTCAAATTCTGGCCAAACCGAACCCATTTTCCAGAAAATTCCAGAAAATTTTCCTACAAACCGCTACCATTTGCTTCCAGGTCTTGCTCCAGGGTACTACCTGGAGCAATCCACCTCTATAGACCCTCGATCCAACCCACGAGGCAACTGTTCTTGAGCCTGTTCCATCTGTCTGAGTCCTTTGAGGGATGCACCCGCATGCTCTAGCGCATTGTTTGCACACTCACAATTACGTACAAAAATAGTCCCTGCGCGACTATTTCAGTCGCGCACCGCCTCCCACCCACCGCAACAATCGTCTATCATTTGCGGAGGCGATGAGGCTTTGTGTGTGTTCCCGACGTTATTTATACGTATAGCTGGCGGGTATGACTGTCTAGGAACGTAATGTTTAGGTCGATGTGCGCAGACTTGGATACTGGGCCGGGCTAGGTCAGGCTCGATCCGACCCGCGGGCCGGGCTCGGGTCCCAAAACTTGGATCCCGAAACTCGGGATCCCAAAACTCGGGTCCCAAAACTTGGATCCCGAAACTCGGGATCCCAAAACTCGGGTCCCAAAGCTGGCCTAGGTCAGGTTCCATTCCAGGATCGATGGGATCAACCCTAAAATCCATCTTCAGCCCCTAAGGTCCATCCACACTCAGGGCCCAAAATCCGGAAAACCCGGCCGAGTTCCGGCAGGCCCCCGGAGGGGCCCTAAACTAGACTAAACCTAAGGTTAAATCTTGATCATAGCCTGGGGGTATTTGCTTAAAGGGAGCTACAGGAGAGGTCTCTTGATAAGATGTCGGTCTTCAACTGGCTCTGGGTTCGAGCTGACCTCGATAATATGCTCCAAGTCAAGTCTGGAGATTCTATCGGATCTGAAAATTGTGTAGAAAATCCTGTGGCTATACCTGGTTGTATTACATTTTTCGAGAATGTTGTACAGTCGAGTCTTTTTAGATACTATTTTTCAAAATTTTAACAAACTTTTTTCACATACTTTCCCAAAACGTTATTTAAACTTTTCCCCAAAAAGCCCAGCCCATTTTTGTCGTTTATTTACACAGCGACGTACAAAAATAGTTGCCATGTGTTTATTTCGGTCCGCGCACACCCCAATTCTCCCTCCAACCGCATCAATACTCCTCTATCATTTCGGCGGGGCTTTTTATTGTGTTTCCCTTTTATTTGTACCTATACGACTCGCCGGTGAAGAGAGAGAGCGAGAGAGAGAGAGAGACGCCTGAGCCCAGGGAGAGAGATGCATGTGTAGAGAGAAAGAGACGCCTGTGTAGAGAGAGAGCGAGACGGCTTTGCAGAGAGAGAGAGAGAGACGCCTGTGTAGAGAGAGAGCGAGACGGCTTTGCAGAGAGAGAGAGAGACGCCTGTGTAGAGAGAGAGAGACGCCTGTGCATAGAGAGAGATGCCTGTGTGGAGAGACGCTTGTGTAGAGAGAGATGTCTGTATAGAGAGTGAGAGACGCCTGTGCAGAGAAAGAGAGACAGTGCGTACAGAGAGAGATAGAGAGGCCCTCCTGTGTAGAGAGACACTTGATAGCAAAGCAGCAGAGAAACCCCCCGCGCAGACAAAAATTCACCTGTTTACCAACCTGCGTCTAGCCCCCCCCCCGATGTATACCTTCCCAGGTGTGTTGTGGTGTGTTTATTTATGTGCTGTATTATTACTATTGTTGTTGTGGCGGTGCATTGAGGGTGGAATGAAGCATGTGTACAATTCGGTCTGGGGGGAACACGTAATGGGCCGGAGCAGCTAGCTGGCTCTTTGGGCGGTTTCAGACAGCAAAGGTGTACAATAATAGTAATTGGCCCTGAGTTTATAGTGCAATCAAGACTTCTTTTTCGGTCTGAGTGCCTCGGTCTGATGATGGCTCCCTGGGCGGTTCCACACCTCTGGGTTCTCGAGTGCTTTTTATGGGTTTTGGGGGAAATTGGGAAACCTGGATTTTTTGGGCAGGTAAGACCTTCTTACCTGCAGGGTTACCTGAACGATTTTTTAGGAACCTTTGTCGTGTAATAAAAATTTTGAAAAAAATAAAAGTAAGTTTGAAACTTTTCTGTAAAAATTTGGCTAAAAATAAGCAAAATTTGCTCAAAATTTTGATTTTTGAGCGAATTTTTGACAAAAAATTTGAAATGATAACAAATTTTCCAACGCACTTTTATAGGCAGATTGTTGCGTATTTGAACCTTTCTCGACTTGTTTTGCGCGAGATTTGGATTCCAGCAATAATTGGGGGTTGGCTGAAATTGTTGTGATGTGTCGGATGTCAGCGTAAGGTATTTCCAGGTAAAATACCTGGCTTGTTATTGGGTTTGGCGAGGAAGTCGGATTTTTCTTAGAAACCGGGTCTGTTATTTTCTGACGAAATATTTTAGTATTCAGTTTACAAGGACGGAAAAATATTCCTATTTTTCTAGAATATTCCTAACATTCTTCACTCACTACCCCCTACACTTCCTGTATGAGAACCCCCCGAAACTCTCCCTGAAAACCACGTTTCCGCGGTTTTTTTTCCAGCGACATATTCAAATTGAAATTTGAATTCGCGCCTTTTAGAAGGCTCACTATAAAACTGAAGGTAATTCAGCTATTTGAGCGCGAATTCAAATTTCAATTTGGAAAGTTGTTTGCCGATCAGTTTATACAGTACTTTTTCGCGTATGCTTTGATCTTTGCTCTGTGATCTTTGATCTTTTACAACGTTTGCATACATTTACTGTAAAATTCTTTTGAGGACCACCCACGCTACCTCAAAACCAGGCTAACTTTTGGCCAAACGCACATTTTCGCATTTTGACACTACGCCAGAAATTTCTATTTTCTCTATGCTTGACCTGGCACCCATGGAAGATGACGTCATCAGCTCGGCGCGCATTCCTTCGATTCCAATCTCGCCAGGAGATCCGTTTTTGTCGATCCAACCTCAGGATTCGGAGGCCGTTCCCGAGCGAATTTCAATAGAGAATTTTGGCAACTTTCAGCCAACAATCCAGGATATCGCCGAGAGCTTCCAGGATCCGCCTGAGACACCGGAAGCCCAAACTTGGACATTGCCTCAGGCGGAAGTATTATTTTCCGGCACAAATTTCTTGACAAATTCCTTCAAAATTCCGACCCATTTGCCAAAAAGTTCATTTCCCGGACAAATTCCAGGAATGTGTCACTATTCCGGCACGAATCACAACGACTCTATGGCATCCTTGACTTCTATGGACTTTGAGGATCCTCAATTCCATGAAGAGACTGGCGATGAATCCCGGGATAGCCTGGATCCGCCTGCGGCGGTGGTCCGGCTGGTCAACTTGAAGAGGAAAAAGGCAAGAGTTCAAAGTTCAAATGTTGTCAAATCGGCTGAACTTTTAAAGGACCTCAGGGCATCTCGCTCTGGACCGTCTAGTCACCTGCCCGGATTCGCCTGTCTGACCTGCTCCAAAGGATCCTCAAACTTTACCGTTACAAATTGCCATCACCTGAACTTTAACAGGTATTTCGCCGATTCAGCACCTCAGGGCATTGTGCCAGGCAAAAGTATTGACGAAGGATTCGCCGACATGGAAGGTGACTCATCCGGGATGGAGTGGTCGAGTCCGATATTCTCGGCGGTGGAGGTAGGGGAGCAGGTGAAGCAGGCTTTGAAGAGAAGACAGAGCGATAACTACTCACCTGAGTTGGCCGTGAGACTGAGCAAGCTGAGCCATACCATGCGCGAAGATGTCGAGAAATGGTGCTTCTCGAATAACGGTGAGCATTCTCGGCTTAAGTATGTCAAAATCTGGGTTGGGATTTTTGAAAAAAAAGAAAGAAAAATACAAAAAAAGTTGAATTTTTTCATGGTTTAACTGTTATTTCGCTGGGGTAGTCTAAAACCCACAGGGTATATCTCGATTTTTTCTCATTGAATCAGAAGTAATGTCCAAGTTTTGATTTTTGAGGATTGAAACTTTGCTTTTGGTCCTGGACTTCAACTTTTATGTGATCATTGATCATTGGTCAGTGATGTATCAATTTTACTTTTACAAACTTTAAGAGCGTTACACGGATTCGCGCGAGAACAAAACATTTCTGATACCTGACCATAATTTTTGAACGACAATTGACTAAGAATACTCCAATTTTTGTACCACTTTCCCACACTTTACCTCAGGCTATGTTTCGCAGCGTTTCCCTAATACCACACACAACGTTTGTACTTTTACTTTGCAACTTTACTTTCAAATTCCATTCTCTGTTCCATTTTTGTCCCTATCTCGATCTTTCTCACCTGGCCAATACCAGGTATGCCATTTCATTCGCGCTTTTTCTCTGCCTTCTATTCTTTGACTTTTCGATGCCTTGTCTCTCTTTTTCCGGAAAGGGAACAAATCCTGGAAGAGAATCCAGGCCCTTGTCAGGAGGAGCAGTGACAGCCGAAACCAGTGCTTTGGCTCTGTTGTGTCTGCCTGTGTGGCAGACTATGCCAGACACGACCGAATTCCATATAGGGACCGCTCGGGATCCCTCCCATACCCATGGGTCTCTGCGCAGAGGACTTTGTATGCCCTTATAGGGCAGTTTGGTCGTTGCCAATCTCTTTATTTCTCTAACTCTCTCTCATTCTCTCATTATTTCTCACTCTGCCGTCTCTCCCTCTCACTTCTGTGTGGTCTTCCTGTTCTTCGCGCACTTTGCCCTTGCCCATATATGGGACTTGGCTGTTCCCGTGGCCTTAAAAGGCGACGTTTTGGTCGCTGACTTTCTCCCTGAGCCTTTTATGGCATCTCTCGCCGTGTCTCTCTTTCTCTGCCTCAATCTCTGCAGTGACGCAACACTGCTCTCGAGGTAGGAGAGCATGCACGAGGCCGGCTCGAGTTGCTTTATCGAGAATAGGGCAGCCCTTGCTTCTCATTAATTTTTTTTGGGCGTTTCGGGTAAAAGTGCGCAAATAAATGAGCGAGTTTTATTTGGCCACAGCGTTGTTGCGTAATTGGAATGTCTGGAATGCGTGGAATTTTGGTCTTTCGCCTTTCAAATGTTTCGTTTGTTTTGAAGCAAAATGCAATATTTGTGTTGAAATGGCAACTTTTTGGAAAAAATGTGTTTTTGCTTTTCCAAAATATTTCTAAGATTAAAAATTTTGGGAATGTGACAAAAGTTTAAAAAATGTGAGATTTTTATGGATTTTGTTGGAATAATTTTGCTATTTTTCAGAGGATTTTTAATTTTTAAATAAATTTTGAACCAACATTTGGTACCTGGTGGGAATAGTTCCGGATTCTCGATCTTACCACCTGAAAATATTTTTTGAATAGTTGCCATTTTCGAAAAAAAGTTTATTTGATTGAAATTTAAAAAATTATAATTCTCATAAAAATAGACCCAAAAATGCCTAAAAATAACATTTTTTGCAATTTTTTATGTTTTATTTGGGCAAAAATTTTTGTAAATTGGAATGTTTGGAATTTTGATCTTTGATCTTTCAAATATTTCATTACATGTAAAAATTTGATATGTAAAAAAGATCCCAAAAACACTCAGTTTTACAAAATTACAATTTTTATCCAAAAATTGCCCGCCAAAACAATTTTTGGCGCCAAATTCAAATTTTTCCTGCTTTAAACTCTCATATCCAAAACTTTCCTTCCCGTTCCACTTCCGCTACAAATCGACCGGAGCAATCACAAATTTGAATGCTTTGCCGCAAAAAATCTTCCCAGCTCTTTTGAGCCTCGGGATATTTTATTTTATTTTCAGACGTTTTTTTCCAGGAACAGATCTTCGATCTCCGTTTTCATTTTTTCCGTTTTGTTTCTCTTTCGATTTATTTCTCATCGCTTTTGTTTCTTTCTTATTACGATTTTATTGCTTTCAAATAACGGACAGTTGGCCAAATTATCGATTGGCTGGAAGCAATTTTGCTTTGATTCATTCTCTTTTTTGTTTATGATCGCTATTATTCCCGTTATGTTTCTTCCTGGAAAGGAGATAATCCTTTTGTTTATAGTAAAATTTATCTAGAATATGCTAGAATTTTGATAATTTTGTATATTTTTCCATTTTTACGAATCTTTTCCGTCATTTTTCTGGTCATTTTTGAAATTTTCATATTTTTCCCGACTTTTCTGAAAATTTTGACCTTGCTCTAAGATTTCTATAGCATTCTAGAACAATTCCTATCTAGATTCTATAGAATAGTCTAGAATAAAACTCCTAAATTGTCAAATGCTTGTACTTTTAAGTTTTCTCTAGAACATTCTAGAATTTTGATAAAGCTTCCAATTTTTTCGTTTTTCCGACTTTTCTAAAAATTTTAATTATGCGCTAAAATTTTCTGTAACATTCTATAAAATTCTAGAACATTTTTCGCCAAATTGAATCTACTTCTAGAAACTTCCAATGTACTATTAAATTTTACTCGCTTCATTCATTTCCTTATTTATTACGATTTTATTGCTTTCCAACCTCAAAAATCCAGAGCATTGCCTCCGGCCAAAAAAAGTGATTGATTATCTCGTGGCCTCAATTTTCATGTTTTTTGCTTTGCCTCAAGAGCTGGGCCCTGAGGGCATTCGTCATTTATAAACTTTGTACGTATCAGTTGGCTGGGATCGAAGCAAAGCATAGCTCTGATCCGAGATTCTCGAGATCCCCTCGGGGGTTTTGGAAATCAATTCAGAGCCGATCAGTTCCTCGGGCCTCTTTTCTAAAGAAAACCGCCTACCTTTACCTGGCTCTCGCTTCAAATCTCGCCTGGAAACAGCTGCAGCGCCTGAACTTTTCCTCAAGAGTCTCGAATCGAAAGAGGAAAGGTGAGAAGAAAAAGTCGGAGAAGGCCCCGGGCTATTTATTTTCAGGATTTGAACAAATTTTGACAGTTATCTCGTGGTTGTTTCTTTTCGAGAATGCGATCGATTTTGCGGTTGCCGCAGGCTATTTACTGGATTTTTGGGCTGGAATTGGCTCAAAATGTAACAAAAAAGCGTTAAAAAGTGCTAAAAATTGAAAATTTGCGTACTGAAAATGAAAATTTTATACTTTTAACAAAAGTTTGAGAAATTCTGAAAAATGGCAAAATTTTTTCAAAATTTGCCAAATATTCCACAAAACGTCATTTTGTCCATTTTTAATCTTTGAATAAAATTTTGAGTTTGTTTTTGTTTTTATTTTCTTTTATCAAAAATTTTTTGAAAACTTTCCTTTCCAGAACGACTCTGTCAATAACAAAACTTGCAACGTCTGGCAAATATTAACATTTTTATTGAAATTCGAGATCAAGTGTCCTCGAGAGTGCAATCTCGAGGTTGTTTTCTGTTTCGTTCGATTGATTCCAGTCAATTTACTTTGATCCCGAATTCCTTTCATTTCAAAATATTTACACTCATTTTTTGGTGACGGAAAATTTTGTCCAGAAATTCTTGTTTTGGAAAGATTTTAGATACCCGGAAGAAGGGTAGCCCACAGTTCTACCCCCAGGACACTTCACCCCCTTCTCGCCATATAAGGGTTTAGAGGAGTAAACCCTTATATAACCCATAAATCTTGGCCTAAGCCTAAAGTATGCCCTTATAAGGGTCGTTCAGCCTTTTAGGCTGAACGACCCTTATAAGAGCGAGCCTTTTTCTGGATCCAATTTTAGGGACCGAAGGTGTCCGGCTCCCCCGGAAGAAAAACCAAATGGGAACTGTATCATTACCCTTTCATCTTCCGGGGCTGGCATTCCGTTTTTTACATCTTTTTTCTTCTTTTTCTTCTTATTCATTTCTCTGCCTTTCGATCTCCTTTCCTGAAACTTTGGGTTGGCATTCAGTAATCATTTTGTAATCCATTCTACTAAAACAGAAAAAACAAATACCGAATCGAGTTTGAATTCGCGCCGGTTTTGAAATACAATGTTTGGCTAAGAAAACCTAAGCGCGCCTCAATTTTCCACTCGCACACTTACTTTTTTAGGCCATTTTCGCACTTTTTGTTCATTTTTCTTCTCTTTTTCCTACTTTTTAAGCCATTATTTCAAAATTTGTTCATTTTTCCTCACTTTTTAAGCCATTATTTCAAATTTTGTTCATTTTTCTTCACTTTTTCCTACTTTTTTAGCAATTTTCTCAATTTTTATTCATTTTTTCTTCACTTTTTCCTACTTTTCCCCAACTTTCTTCTTATTTAATCTTCCAAACACAATTTTCTTGCCCCATTACCCCAAAAAATTGCTGACCATGCACTTTTCGCAACATCGTTAAATCTTTTTCTTTCATCTTTTTTGTTTACGAGAAAACTGTTTTGCTTCCAATTTTCACGTGACCAAAGAAAGACCGTTATTGTCAACTCGAGAATGCTGTTGCTGTTGTTAATAGCTGATGCTAATAACAAAACGCAACCGAGCAATACTCTCGAAGGCAAAACCGAGAATTGATAAGAAATTTCCCTTTCAAAACTTTCCCTTTCACAAAATCGATTCCACAGATTCACTTTTCCTTTCAAACTCCGAAGTCGGCCTCGGAATCGCCCCCTCATATCCCTTCCCCCTTTCCACCCAGCCCCCTTTCAGTCAGCCGCTGAAGGTCACTTAATTACGATAAGTGGTCAGCCACGGTGAAAAGGTATTTGCCTTGAAAGGTAGCCTTGAAAGGTATTTGACATCAGCGCAGATGCGGATTTGTACTTTTAACCGGGGAATTTGGGTGAAAAGTTTGGAGTTTGGACGCATTTTTTTAGAAATATAAAAAGGAATGTTAGAAAATGACACTTTTTGAAACATTGATATTTGAATTGTGGTTAGAAATATGCTTTGGGGCTTTCAAGAAGTTTCTAGAATCTTTAGATTGATAGATTTTTCTTGCAGAGGACTAAGGTATAGTTCTAAGTAAAAGTTTTCCAAAATTTTAGAAAAATCTAGAAAATATTAAAAAACTCAAAACTTCACCTTTTAATGAGTCATCTCTCATTGATTCTCACACTCCACAAAAAATACTTTGTGCAATTCAGGAATTTGCTCAAAAATCTCAGGTAAAGCAACATACTAAAGAAGAAGGCAAAAGGTTGCATTATGTCGCATTCCATCATGCTTCGATCCATAAAAAGCCTATTTTTATACAAACATTTTTCTCATTCCATTGTTTCCTATGTCTTGTTGCATTAGCAACATCGTCAAGAGTATAGACGCAGTATAGCATTTTTTCTACTCAACCACTCAATTATTTCTTCCTTTCTTTCTCTACCGCTCTCTGCTCTCTCACCGCACAATTCTTTCGTTTTCATTAATTCACAGCGCCGATTGACTCGTCTCCCTTTCAATTATTTATGCCCCCCCCCCAATTATTCCAACTAATGGCTCCCCCTTTTTCTTCTTTCTCTTTGGTACATTTTTGTTTTCACATCTTTTCTTTTCCATTGTATACTTTTGACGTTTTTTGGAACCAAAGGAAAAACAAAAAAGTGAAAGTTCTTTCTTGGAAGTTTCTTTTTTTCATTTTGTGTTAAAAGTTGTTTAGTTTTGTGTAAAATTTTTGAGCAATGCTTTTTTTGCTAAAAGTTATGATTTTTCCATAATTTTTCCAAAAATTACATATTCGTACAAAAACAAAAAATTGTTAATACTTATATTTTTTATTTCCAAAACAAGTTCAAAAATACATTTTCATTGCAAAAATGTTTCAACGTATATCGAATTGAGAGAAAAAATTTGTCAAAAATTGAAAAAGAAAACATAAAATGCCGTAAAAATTGCTCAAAAATTGCAAAAAATGCTGTTTTTCACCACATTTTTATGCCATTTTTAAGCATTTTACAAATTTTTCAGATTAGTAAATTTTCCAAAATTTTACCAAAAACGGCATAAATTTCAAAAAAGTTGCCATTTTCGCCCAAAAATTCAAATTTTCCTCTTTGCACTATTCAAAAACTATGTCTGCTTTTTTCACCACTCTAAAGTGCACATTCCAGACCTCTCAGAACGATCCGCAACATCAGCGATACCTTCTTCGGCCATTCCATGGCCCATTGTCTCAAATCCAGGACCAACGCGAATTCCTGGACCACACACAGCGCCGCCTCTTCCTCAGTCTAATCCCCCTCAAAGCCAGACCAATCCAATATATCAGGAGGAAGATCGCCAGGAGGAATACCGACGCTTGCATCGAGACTTGGAGCGCATCGCAGGCTGTCAAAAGTTGACGCCCACAAAAGTTTCGCAGTCGCAACATAACGGAATATTGTCAGCCGGTAGGTTTTTCCTGGATTTTTGCACGTTTTTGACTTGCAAAAAATGAAAAAAGTGGAAAAAGCCACTTTTTTGCGTGTTTTTGACGTGCAAAAAATGAAAAAAAGTGGAAAAAGCCACTTTTTTCTCATAAAAACGCGACAATTTGAAAAAAAGTCCCAAATATATTTGAAATATGGAACTTGTATCGAATGTCACCTTCACATGTATGGAATTTTCTAGAACCTTCTGGCGCTGTCTAGGTTCATTCTAGAATGTTCCAGAAGTTTCAAGAGATCACTCATGCTCTAGAAGTTTCTCATGTTCTGGAACTTTATAACTGCCATGGAACAATTTAAGGGAGATTTATAATATTCTAGAAAGGCATTCCATTTAATAAACAACATAGAAATTTTCAAAAAATGAAAAAACGACAACTAAGCTTGAAAAAATTCTAAAATTGCTCAAATATGGTAAAAATGGCAAAAAATGGAAAAATGTCAGAAATTGGCAAAATTTTCAAAAACCTGCAAAAAATTGGTCCAAACTACAAAAAAATAAACTGGACACGACCAGTTTTCAGATCAACCCTCAAATTGTTCAAATGGGTCTAAAAAATTTGAAAAACTGCCAAAAATTTCAAAAAATTGCCAAAATTTTTGAATCACCTCCAAAAATTGGTCCAATCTAAAAAAAATAAACTGGGCTAATTTAAATAATAAATTATATAAAAATTACAAAAAAATTGAAAACTGGCTCTTTTTTAAACGCCCATTTTTCAGGACAACCATCCAGAAGACAGAGAAGAGTGCTGGGAAAATTAAAAAATTGAAAATTAAAAAACGACATCGAAACTTGAAATTTTGCAAAATTGCTCAAATGTTGTTTAAAAATTCTGAAAAACTGCCAAAAATTTCGTAAAACTGGAAAAAATTAAAAAAATCCCCAAAAATTGGTCCAATCTAAAAAACGACATCTGGCCATTTTTTAACGCCCATTTTTCAGGACAACCGTCCAGAAGACAGAGAAGAGTGCTGAGCTCGTCGACGTCAACCAACGCAGCGGCCAACTATCTTCCACTGGACTCATCCGGGGCTTCCATAGAGGAGCGGCACTCAGTCTTGGAGCCATTGGCAGGTGAAGTGGGACCGCAGGCTAGTGCAAGTCGACGCTCTAACATACAAATAAACGTGAGTCAGACATTTTTTGCATTCCTCACATTCCACGCCGTATTTGGCAACATTTCACAATTTAATTTACTCTAATTATCCCCCCCGGCGGTGACTCATCAGAAAATGAATTGGAATCCCCGTTTTCTTTCACATTTTCTAGAATATTCTAGAAGTTTTTGGAGAATACTGTAGTCTTAACCTAGATCTGCAATATTCTCCAAAAAAAAATGTAACCTCTCTAATTACCCCCCGGTGGTGACTCATCAGAAAATGAATTGGAATCCCCGTTTTCTTTCCAACAAAATTTTTGATCATTAATTTTTAGGCCCCAATTTTTAATTTGGATGCAAAATTTTTTCTAAAAGGAGAAATTGCTCTACCCTAATCGTAACCTCTCTAATTACCCCCCCCCGGTGGTGACTCATCAGAAAATGAATTGGAATCCCCGTTTTCTTTCACATTTTCTAGAATATTCTAGAAGTTTTTGGAGAATACTGTAGTCTTAACCTAGATCTGCAATATTCTCCAGAATGTTCTAGAATATTCTAGAAAAAATGACACACTAAAAAAATCCACAATTTTTGTCATATTTTTAGGCAAATTTTAATTTGGATGCAAAATTTTTTCTAAAAGGAGAAATTGCTCTACCCTAATCGTAACCTCTCTAATTACCCCCCCCCGGTGGTGACTCATCAGAAAATGAATTGGAATCCCCGTTTTCTTTCACATTTTCTAGAATATTCTAGAAGTTTTTGGAGAATACTGTAGTCTTAACCTAGATCTGCAATATTCTCCAGAATGTTCTAGAATATTCTAGAAAAAATGAAAGAAAAACCAAATGACAATTCTCTTTTTGATGAGTCACCTGGGGTGTAATTAGAGGTATTGCGGTACTTCAAATCTCAACTTTTCAGTTATTCAAAAGTTTTTAATGCCCAAAAATGACCTGATCCCGAAGTTAACTGTCAAATTACTATCGATTTTTCTTCCGCATTTCCATTCCCATTCCCATATATGGAAAATAGACCGTGGAAAGTATTTTCGATACGAGACAGAGCAAACAGGTGATAAGAAAATCATCTTGAGTGGTTGCGGAGAGGCATATAAAAGGGCGTCCAGGTATAAAAGGGCGTCCAGGTGATAACGGTCTCGTTGTTTGACAGATTATTTGTTAAGACGAGAGCGCATCGCGTGGCATTGCTCAATTAGTGACCTTTCCAAGGGCCAATTATCGATATTTTTGGGAAAGTGGGACAATTTTTCTAGGACAATTTTCACTTTATTTCGATGCTTTGATATTTCTGCACCAAACAAAGCAGACTTTATGCGTCGCCAAATTAGGGCGGCAATTTGAAAGTTATTTAAAAGTCGGGGTTCACCAAAATTTCTGTTTTTGCCACTCGATCCAGGAACCTCGGGTTCCATACAAAAATTTTTTCTCCAGGATTTCTGCCCCTTCACAAGTGAGATCCTAGGACTCCTTTTTTGCAATGATGACAAAGATCATTGATCATTGACCTTTCCAAGGGCCAATTATCGATATTTTTTGGGAAAGTGGGACAATTTTACTTTTTTTGATATTTGAGAGAAGAAATCTTGAAATGATTTAAATTAAATTTGCTGCCCTGAGCAATCAGTCCAATCGTCGCGGGACCCAAATTTGAATCAAAGCCGAAATCAAAGTCATTAGTGAGGAAATCCTTTCAAAACTGCGCTAAAACTGTTCTGGAATATTCTAGAAGAGTCAGTAATGGCAAGCCCAGCGTCCCAGCATTAATTTGAGCTATTACTAGCTCTTCTAGAATGTTCCAGAACAGTTTTAGGGCTTTTCGCGCAAATGTTGGCAGGGTTTCCTCACGAAAAACTTTGATTTTATGTAAAAATGGTGATTTTGGTCATTTTTTGAGTGAAAAAATTTTTTCCGAGCTCATTTTTTCTTCCTAATTTGTGGGAAAATAGTTTGCAAAGTACATTCAGTTTTCTGGAAAATGGCCATTTTTTGGTCCAAAAATGGCACTTTTCAAAAAAATGACGTTTTTGTGCCAAAAAATGGCCTTTTTGAAAAAAAAATGTTTTTGCAGACTATTTTCCCACAGATTAGGAAGGAAAAGTGAACTCGGAAAAATTTTTTTCACTAAGAAAAGACCAAAATCACAATTTTTCCATATTTCGGCTTCGATTCAAATTGGGTCCCGCCACGATTGGACTGAAAAACGTTTCACATTAACAGAAGATTATTCGAATATTCAAATTGCCGCCAAAAATTTAAAATTTAAACTCGTATTGTTTCAGATAGCTCGCGGACTGATTGATCTGGCCCGCGGCCACCACTCAAGCAACTTAAGCGGGTCTTCTTCGAGAGCAATCCATAGACGCAGTGCCAAGTTGCAGGCCGGCAATTCGGCAACAATTTCGGCGCATCAATCGGGTACGAATCGAGGCCCTCAGGCTGAGTCAGCCAACTCTTCGACGGCGCAAAGGGCAATCTCGCCGGCGCATCCTTTGGTGAGTCGATGGCAACATTTCAAGATGTTGCAATTTTTGGTCGTTTTTGAAGATCCAAGAAAATTTTAAAAATTTTTTTGATATTTTCTAGAATATTCTAGAACTCTTTCTAGGGATAGAAGTTCCGCTTGATACATGATTCTGCATCTTTTTAGAAAAGATTCTAGAAAAATCTAGAATAGGTCAAAGAGAATTGAAAAGATGATTCATATTTTGATGAGTTGACCGGGATTTAAAGTTGCAATTTTTGTCACCAAATTTGGCAAATTTTTTGAAAAAAATGATCATACTTGCACTTATTTGATCCAAGAATAATTTTCAAGGAAACATATATCACCAGGTAAAATCACATTGTCAAATTTATCACCTGTGAAAATTTTGCTCACCTGAAAAATGGCTGCGATCGCATTCTAGTTTGTAGTATTTTTTTTAATAGAGACGGAATATTTCCAAATATGGGCAACATTTGAACCAAAATTCTCGACATTGGCACATTCCATTCCAAAACATACCTGTCTCAATACAATACCTGTCTCAAAATTTCCTCGCTATACATTTTTGCAAAACAAGGGCCCAAATGACGAGTTTAAGCCTATGCTTAAACTTAAGCCTAAACCTAAGTGCAAGCCTAAAGATAATCCTAAGGCTATATTGGGCCCCAGATTCGTATACCCCCATTGGGGCACAACGCCAATGCCAAGGGACTTTGCAGAAGAACGACCCTATGGTCAAATTTTTGGCTCAATCCGACCCTTAGGGTCTAACAAAGATAGGGCGCAATCCTAAGGCTCACGGCAATAGCTGAAAGCTGAGACCTCGTATCGCCCAATTGGACCTTGTCTATACCCTCAAAATGGTACCAAAGTAGTAGAATTTTCTAGAATATCCCAGAATTTCCTGAGCTGTCTTAAAAAAGCGCAGAAAAATTTCAGATTTGGTGAAAAAAATTTGCTCTTTAAAAAGTGACTCTTAAGGGTCTTAACTGACCTTAGGGTCTAACTAAGGTAGGGCGCTCCAGTTGTCTTTTACCCCCAGAACATACCTGTCACCAAAGAAAAGGTGAAAATTTTTTTCTTGAATAAAAAAGTGCTAGGAAACTCTTGAATACTCCGTTCCATAAAACTTTCCATATGTTTTGCAAAACTCGCGCACTCCCAAAATGGGCTCTAGTTTATAGTATCGCCTTCAGCTGTAGGCTCGCTCCCGAAATGGGAAGTGGTCTACCTGCGCAGAGGTCTGCCTACCTGCTCTCACCTGTAATTGATTAGTGTGGTTGGCCGAAGGTGAACTGACTGGACCGTCATTCATTACTGCCAGCCGCAAAATAACGTTTACCTTATTTGGTATGATGTCGGTCTCGAGAAATAATTTGGGGAGAACCGAAAAGTTTTGTCTTGGTATTGTTTTTGGGTCGATTTTTAGTTGTTTACCTGAAAAGGTGTGCGGTTTTGCTTGACCCAATTTGGTCCAGAATGTTTCCGTATATTTTTTGGACAAATTTGTTTGATTTGGCTAAAAAATTCGAGAGTGGCGAAAATGTCCAAAAAAGGGCATTTTAAGGGGTTTTCCAAAAAGTGGATATTTCTAAATATGGGCAAAAATTTTTTTTGAAACTATCTTGAATGTTGCCAAATTTGTTGAATGTTTTAAAATATGCTCAAATGTGGCCAAAAAAGCTCAAGACTAGCTTAAATGCCCTAAGGTCATGTTAACGTTTTTGAAAAAAGAACGCTTCCATATATGACCAAACTTTGTTTGAAATGTATGTAAATGTTGCCAAATTTGTTCAATGTCGTGAAATGTTATTGAATGTTGCCAAATGTGGCTAAAAGTGCAAAAATTTTTTTCTGTTTTGTCTGAATGTTTAGCTTTTAGTAAAATTTCAACTTTTCAGAACATTGCGCACGCTCTCGTGGATGAGGCAAGCATGCAGCCCTACAAATTCGACGTCGTATTGGGCATGCCTTTGCCTTCAAGAGAGGTAAGAACATTCTAGAATCTTCTAGAAGAAAACAACAGTTTCATTATTCAAAATCCGAAATTTGGAGTCAGATTTCCGATTTTTTCTCTGACTCTCTCATTTTTGCGCACTATTTTTCTTTCTCTAACCGATTTTCTTTGATTTTCTGAGGGAATGTTTGAAAAATTTGGCCAAGTAACCTAATTTTTCCAGGAAATGGAGCGTCACGCGTGGAATCCGGACGACCGATCTCTGAACATTTACGTGAAAGACGAGGACCGGTTGACGCTCCACAGGCATCCGGTGGCACAAAGCACGGATTGTATTCGAGGAAAGGTAAGTTCTGGAAGAACGTTCGGTTTTGTAAGGAAATTTTGATCTAGAAGAAAAGTAGTGTTTCCGAAGAACATTCTAGAAGAAAATTTTACTCTAGAAGGAAATTCTTTTCTAAAAGAAAATTTGTTCTAGAATAATTTTTTCCTGGAAGAAACATTTTCTAGAAGAAAAATTGTATTCCAGAAAAATTTTGCTTTAGAATGAAATTTTGTTCTAGAATAAAATTTTGTAATAAAATTTCCTAGAAGAAAGCGTTAGAATATTCTAGAACACCAATCCCAAACAATGCACTTTCAGGTTGGATACACCAGAGGGTTCCATGTATGGCAGTTGGTGTGGCCGATGAGTCAGCGCGGAACGCATCCGGTCGTTGGAGGTTTGCACTTTAAACTCTTGACTTCCAAATAAGTATGTCATAAGTTATGACTCATAACCAAACAAATTTCAGTTGCGACAAAGGAATGTCCTCTGCACGCCACAGGCTACAATGCTTTGATCGGATCCAACACAGACAGTTATGGCTGGGATATCGGTAAGGATAAAGATGACTTAAAAGGGCAATAGGATCAAGATTAGACCAAAGAAGATTCTGCACTTGTATCAGTGTCCGATCTTACTACTTAGGCTGCCCTGGGCTTATTTTTAAATTGTTTGAATTGTTCTTCTAGAATATTCTTTTTTCTATTAGTACAAAAGTTTTCTTCTCAAAAGAATTGTCTCTAGAACAAATGTTCTTCCAGAAAATAGTTTAACTTCTAGAAAATGCCAGTATTGCCCAACTCATCAGATCGGACGTCTTAGGAATTTCTTCCAGAAAAATATAGATAGGAAATCCCAGAGCTGCTTAACTTACTGTCTCTATGTTTATAGTAGGATAGATTTCAATATGACGATTTGAATTGCCGCCAATAGCGCCAATTCAATTTAGAAGGGGGCTAGCTCAAATCTGATATTGCTAACCCCCTTTAAAATAAGATTTTAGAGGGGGTTAGCAATATCAGATTTGAGGTAGCCCCCTTCGAAATTGAATTGGCGCTATTGGCGCGAATTCAAATCGAGATATTCGAGTCATAGCATAGAAAACTTGTATCGTGTCCGATCTGATCAGTTAAGCCGCTCTAGGCTTGTCATTAGAGATCAAAGATCATTTCCGAAATCACTGACCAAAGATCAAATTTCTTAAAGCATTATCCTGAAATGTTTCCGATTTCAGTCCAGAACAAGTGCTATCACGACTCCCGGAACACCAAGGGATGGTCCTATCCAAACTATCCCTCTTCTTCTGTCGATGACACATTCCAGGCTCCAGACAAGTTCTACTGCATTCTCGACATGGATGAGGTAGGTCTTCCGGGAAAAATTTTTCTGGAAAAAGTTTTTCGCGGTTTTGGTCAAATTCTGGATTAAATTTTTCAAATTCCAGGGATATATGGCCTTTGCGACCTCGAAGCAATACCTCGGCGTAGCGTTCAGAGGACTAAAGGGTAAGAAGGTGCATCCGATAGTTAGCGCTGTGTGGGGTCATGCCGAGATCACAATTCGATACATGGGAGGACTAGATCGTAAGTGATATTACACTAATAGTACATATAGGATGTTGTTCTAGGTGTTCTGGAACATTTTAGAGCAGAATAGATTCTTCTAGAACATTCTAGAAAGTATTACATGTGTGAATAATGTAACATATGACATTGCTGACTGTATAGGATGCCATTCTGTAATATTGATCACATCTGGTGTAGTTTTCTGAATATTCTGGAAGAATCTGTTTAGTTCTAAGATGTTCTAGAACATAATAGAATAAGCACCAATTCGCCGAACCTCTTCTAGAAGATCTAGAATAGCGAGTAATAGCTCAAATGAAATCCCAGAGTCTCAGCATTAATTTGAGCTACTACTCGCTCTTCTAGAATGTTCCAGAACAGAATGACGAAAGAAACGCCAAACCTGTTCCAGAACATTCTATAAAGGCGACTAATATCTCAATCGAAAGCCTAGAGACTCAGCATTAATTTGAGCTATTAGTCGCCTTTCTAGAATGTTCCAGAACAATTTTAGCGTTTTCCCGCCAAGTCTTGGAATTTAAACCGAATTTTGATTTGAACTAAATTTTTGAAAACTGTTTTATGACTGTGCTTCGATTTAGCCGAACCACGCCAGCTGATGGACGTTTGTCGAAGGACCATTCGACTGCAGCTCGGACGAGAAAGATTGGACAGAATTGAAGAACTCAAACTTCCACCGACGTTAATGAATTACCTTCTCTACCAGTCTTGAGCACCTGAGCAAATGTTTTTATCCGAGCAAAATTTGTCAATTCACCTGAAATCGCGGGTACTTTCTCACAAAAAAAATGACCAGGACAGTCTCTCTCTGAAATGTTCGTGTGACCTTTGAACTTTGACCTTTTATTATTGGCAATTGTATTCTTGAACTGAAATGATTTGGAATTTGTTTAAATTTGGACTTTTATAGGCTTCCGGGGTAAAAATTTGACATTTTTGTGCCAAAAATTAACATTTTTGTGGCAAAAATTAACATTTTTGTGGAAAAAGTGCCCATTTTTGGGGAAAAAGTAACCATTTTTGTGAAAAAAAGTGCCCATTTTTGCCGCAAAATTGACATTTTTGAAAAAGATGTCCAAAATTTGTAATTTTCACCTTTTTTAGTTTTATGGACAAATTATTCTTTTTCAAATAATTTTTTTCACCTCAGTTTCATGGAATCCATGTCATTTTCCTTAGAAAATATCATAATTTTTAAAAATTCGCAAAAAACATTCAAAAATTTGTCTTTTTCTCTGCTCGCTCTCCTTTCTTCTTGGTCTTTAATCTTTATTTTTCGGCCTTTCGGATGACATTGTACTCATTTTTCTGAAACTTTCATCGAATGTGATGCAAATTTTTGTTTCAAATTTGTACTCAAAATGTTACATTTTCTAATTTTTCTCCAATTTTTATGCGATCAATGACCAATTTGTATAATTTTATAAATAATTTTCTTTTCATTTGTATTGTTGCAATTATTTATAAGTGTTGCATTGTGAATATTGTATCAAATTTTCAATAAATGACTATATAATTTTGGTAAAAACTGAAAAAAATATTAAAAACAGAAAAATAGGCATAAATTAGAATAAGATATTCCGAACCGTTATGAATTCCATAGTGCGAAAGTGAAAGTTTATCGTCCAGGACATTACCTGAAATTGGCTTGCATTGTCAACTTGCTTGGGCTGAAAACCTCGAAAAGTGCAAGAAAGCTGGAAAAATTAAAACTGCATTACAATAGCGATTGATCTGATGAGTCATCACACTAAAGGTAAGTCATCAGTGATGACTCATCGATTATTTTACAGATCAGTGCCTTTAAAATGGTCAAAAATTTGATGATTGGTCGCTGAAATTTTTTCCAACTTTGTTTCAAAATTTGGAGCAGTTTTGACTATATTTGGTATAAATTTGACATTAATGTCTCTATGCCAATTTTTTGTCTAGTTTTAGATGCATGTCTCGGATTTATCCTGAAATTCGATTTTTGGCTCAAAAATTGGATGTTTAGACACATCACTTTGGCCATTTTTCAGGAACTCTAGCTGATTTTTGAATTTTTGGTTTCAAAATTTGGAGCAGTTTTGACTATATTTGGTATAAATTTGACATTAATGTCTCTATGCCAATTTTTTCTCTAGTTTTAGATGCATGTCTCGGATTTATCCTGAAATTCGATTTTTGGCTCAAAAATTGGATGTTTAGACACATCACTTTGGCCATTTTTCAGGAACTCTAGCTGATTTTTGAATTTTTGGTTACCATTTTTGGACATGTTTTGACTATATTTGGTATAAATTTGACATTAATGTCTCTATGCCAATTTTTTGTCTAGTTTGCAAAAAATGTTCATCATTAAAACTGCATTACAATAGCGATTGATCTGATAGCTGATAGATTATTTATATGTCCATACGACACTCCGAGGGTAAATATGTTGCAAGAAAACAATGCGGTAAGCCTCTATGTTAACGGAACGTATAGTGACGCTGGCAACCAGTGTGAGCCGAATTGTATGAACGAGACTTGCGCAAGTTAGCTACAGATGCGTATAGCCAATTTGGTCATTATGCTATTAAGTTTGCCGTTATGTTTTGTTATGGTACTAGAAAAGTTAAGGAAAAGCTCAAATCATAAAAAGCATCACCTCCGCATCACTACAAAGCCAGGAATTCAAACTCATTGACAGTCCATTATGGTTTCCGTGGTCTGTTTTCAGATGCTAAAGACAAAATTCCTGAATATTTTTGCACAACTTTTGCTCTTCTGCGATTAAAATAATTAATTCTCGGTTGTACTTCTTCTCTTTTGGTAAATTAATCATAGAAGAAATGGTTGATCGGGACCAAAATTTTTATCACAAGAAGATTCTTTCACTTTCCATCGGTCTCATGATCCTAGTATCTGAATTAATTCTCGAACACACCTTCTGCGTTTAAAAAGCCGAGCACTGTCATGGATGTCATCCATTTGTGGAAAAGTCGAAATGGTTTCATTTTCGCCGGCTCTCCTTCCATTTTTGGCGTCGCTTCTGTGCGGTATTTCGGCCGTTTCTCCTCGTGATCCAGGTAATTGGTTTTTTATTGCCAATTTTACTTGTTATACAATTCTGTATGACAAGACCACAAAGCTGACAGCTTGTGCGTACAAAAAACGCGATCAGCTTTTGAGATACGGATCATATGACATTTTTTTACACTACATTTATAAATTTTATTTGACAAAATTTTCAGCGGTCAAATTTCCCATCTGTGCCGAAAATGAGGTATACGAGAACGGAAGCGCATGTGAGCCCAATTGTGAGGATCCAGAAGGAAAAAGAGATTGCACCAAGGATTTGGTTGAAAAGTGCAGATGCTTGCCTGGTTTCGTTCGACACGACGGAAAATGCGTCCCTCTGAGCCATTGCCGTAAGTTTTTTGTGATTTGAGCAGTTTGGAAAGGGGGAGCGACACTTTTCCCCCCTAAGATTTCAGGTTTTTTGAATTAAAATGGCCATAACTTTTGATACACTCAAGCTTAAGCTTTAAGCTTGGTCTTAAAATGTTCCTAACAATTAGGCGGGCAACTTAGGCTTAGGTTTAGGCTTAGGTTTAGGTTTAAGCTTAGGTTTAAGCTTAGGTTTAGACTTTTCTCTAGGCAACATTTTAAGACCAAACTTAAAGCTTAAGCTTGAGTGTATCAAAAGTACAGGGAGGGAAGTGTATAGCCTCGTTGGAAAGATAACGTTTGTATTACTGAACTCTTGGATTAACATGTTTATTTTTCAATAAAATTGGTCGTTTTCAGCTCGCTCTGAACCTCCATCCTGCGGCGAAAACGAGAAGTACGCCGAGTGCGGTAAGCAATGCGAGCCATCATGCGATCATCCAAAGCCATCATGCGTTAACAGGTGCGTTAAAGGATGCCTGTGTCTGCCTGGATTTCTACGACACCCCAGCGGAAAATGCGTTCCATTGAGCTATTGCCGTAAGTTATAGCTAAGGCTAATTATTAAATATCAGGATGACCTTTAACCACTTTCTGAACAACAAACCTACTAAAATAGGCATTTGTTCTAACATCGAACTGTCCCACTGTTAACGATTAATGCATATCCTTTGATATTCGTATAGACTAATATTTCTGGGCTGGGTTAATTAGCTGAGTTGGCGCCGAATGAGAACACCTCAGAAAATAAATAAGCAAACATAGAGTTACCGAAATTGTGTCTACAACACAATATTTTTGCGCCACGGAGGCAAGATGAGGTGACCACGCAGCTTCGGACGGACACTGGCTTCTTAGTAAAGTAACAGGCAATCCCTCTTTATCAGGCAATCCCGCTCTTATTGAGCGTGACAGCCGCTCCCCTGCGCGAGATTTAAGCCTGATCAAACGTGACTCCTGCGCGTGATACAGACTAAACTTAGAGAAAAGCGAGAGAGTGTGTGAAAGTGGAGAACACACACTCCCCCCAGTGTCGCCCTACCATGAAAGTGTGGTTGGCTAAGCCTAAGCATAAAATTACCGAAAATGTTTTTACAAAGTAACTTTCTGTTTTTAGCTGAACCAAAGCCTGAATGTCCACAAAACGAAACGAATGTTGAGCGCGGTTCAAGATGTGAGGAGCTCACTTGCAAAAGCGCGAACAGTCAGCCTTTCAAATGCCGTGATTCCTTTACTGGATGCCAATGTTTTGTTGTTTTATGATTTGTGCGTGACGAGGATAGCAGGAAATGCATTCGATCGAGCGATTGCCGTAAGTTTTAATTTAAATTTTTTACACAATCTAAAATGAAAAAGATTGTTGTTGAAAAAATGATTTATCATTACGTTTATGTATTTAAGGTCGATCAGGAAATGGACCGTGCAGCTCTTCACCTGACTGCCCAACTGTAGAGTGTTGTGAGTGTAGCTCAAACTGTTATTCAGATTATTTCCGGTCCATCCGCTACTGTGCAAGCGATACTCCATGCATCCAGAGATGTGCCGCAAAAGTCGTTGAATGCGCGCAGTTATGTGTGAAAGCAATCTTTGAAACTCATTTGTTTGCCCGTTTCCCGTGATTGTCTTTAATCCTTATTTTTTGGCCTTTCGGATGACATTGTACTCATTTTTCTGAAACTTTCAGCGAATGTGATGCAAATTTTTGTTTCAAATTTGTACTCAAAATGTTACATTTTCTAATTTTTCTCCAATTTTATGCGATCAATGACCAATTTGTATAATTTTTGTGAAAAAAAGTGCCCATTTTTGCCGCAAAATTGACATTTTTGAAAAAGATGTCCAAAATTTGTAATTTTCACCTTTTTTAGTTTTATGGACAAATTATTCTTTTTCAAATAATTTTTTTCACCTCAGTTTCATGGAATCCATGTCATTTTTCTTAGAAAATATCATAATTTTTAAAAATTCGCAAAAAACATTCAAAAATTGTCTTTTTCTCTGCTCGCTCTCCTTTCTTCTTGGTCTATAATCTTTATTTTTCGGCCTTTCGGATGACATTGTACTCTTATTTACTGTACATTCTTGCGCATAACTGGTATAATTTTCAAACTTGTTTCTTAGGTCGAGATCAGCGATGTTGCCTTTTGTACCAACTTCCCATGTGCTCAAGTATGCGAGGTTCAGGAAATACAAATGCATAATGTTTCACGATATTTATACACGAAACAATGTTGAAAACGTGGCAAAATGATCTCTCATATCTATATCCCGACGGGCTATACAGGGTGTTATAAGTTGTCCTTGAAAGTACAAAAAGTGGCAAAAATGACACTTTTTTGGTAAAAATAATGGACATTTTTGTGAACTGCACGGAAATGTTTTTTAATATTCCTTATTAGAATGCCCAGGGGAGTATTTTGAGCTATCTTGCACACCAAGCAGAGAGATTCTCGAAAAGTTGTCGTGCTAACTGATTTTCGTGAAAAAATTTTCAGTGATCAAAGATCAATACTTAATTGAAAATGATAACGATAAGTGAAGTTTATGTGACAGACCTTAACCTTTGAACAATCTCGAACTAAGCTGTGAAAGTCGCGTTTCAAGTGAGGAACAATAAAACCTCTTATGGGTTTTCTCTCGTTGTGTCACATATTTGAATGCTCTTTTATTGACAAATGCTTTAAAATAATAATTTGATCATTTCATAATTATTCTGCACTTTTTCTTCAGCAGATGGTTCACGGATAATTTCTTGCAATTTTTATTCAGCAAATCCCGACTTCTTTACACGGTTCCCCAGTCTTTCTATGATTGTAGTACTTGACGTAAGCTTTACCAAAGTCCATTTCTTTTCCACTGATAAGTTCGCAGAATTCAAGAAGTCCTCGTGACACAGATGGGTGTCGTGGAATTATGTGACAGAGTGGCTAAAAATTTTTAATTTTTCATAATGGTTTATTTTTGCTCAAAATTGATACTTTTTACACAAAATTTCTTAAGAAAAAATACTTCTAACAAATATTTTCCAAAAACGCCAATTTTGGGCTTACTGATGATAAAAAATTTAAGGGGGAAAAAATTTTTCCAAAAACCAAAAATTTTCAAAGGCTTTTTGGGGGGATCCGGGCCAAAAAAAATTTGGGTTCGAAGGGGCTTTAAAAACCCCCGGAAAACTTGAAACAGATATCTCACACACTTCACAAGCACTTAATCCTTTGCCTCGAGCAAAGATTTCCCCGGATCGAGCTTCGAATCCTACGGATTTGACAGAGCCAAGCCCAACTGCCATTAAGACGATCACTGCGAAGTTTAGTCTGAGAGCTGAAACAGGGATATTAAAATATTGTTGGATTGTTCATTACGAACAGGAGGTATTCCAATGGAGAGTCATTACCGCTACGCGGACATCCAAGGAGTCCTCCCTCCAAGTGGGTCCACACTGTGGATCCACTTGGATCTATTGCCAAGTGACGGAAATGACTGCGCATTTGGAATACCGCCAGTCCATTATGAAAAACCGATAGATGACAATTCAGACTTACCGGCCATTTTCAAAGTTTTTGGTAGTTCAATAATAGTTTTCAGCGAAATAGAATGCGAATTTTTTTTATTGAATCGCATTTATATTTTGAAAGATTGCTGATCTTTCGGTAACATTCCGTTCTCTTTGTGGAGAAATGTGACAAACAATATTTTGAGGATGAATCATTTTGTATTTTCTTTGTAAATTTCTGTAGGAGGGAACAAATAAATTTGACATTTGGTGTGAAAAATAATAATAGAATTCAAATAGGACATCGCGTACGATTTTCGCAAGCTATGATGAATAACCGCTCTATTCATGTTACTCTCTCAGACATCATGCACGACCTTTTGCGTCCTCCAGCAAAACTGATCTGTGTAAAATCGAAAAAACTCCCAAATTTTGTCTGTGTGTGTCGACACACACACAAACACACACACACATTCACTAAACACAATAGCGCAGAGTTGTGTTAGTCTGTCTCCACCCTGTTTAGGCCCGCTGGGAGGGATCTGATTGTGCCGATGGACTTATCTGGGGCTAACTAGATTCCACAAAAAGTTGCCGGTTGGTCGCCCAAGTATTTCGTAATTTATGAATCATGTCACAAATGTTACATGACATCACGTGATGTCATGTAAGGTGTGATATTTTTTGCCCATGTCTGTGGCGGGGCCCGTACCCGTGGCTGCGGCGGGCCCCGTACCCGTGGCTGCGGCGGGCCCCGTGACTGCGACTTTAGGGAATTCTATGTATACTGATGCACCCGCCGCGCAGAAGGCGCGGCCTCGAACGAAGGCTAGTACACACAAAAACACACAGAGACACACACACACATACACAAACACACACACGCACACAAACACACACAGACACATACGTACTCCTTCCTTTTCACTTTGCCGATTGTGGAAGACTCGACTTTCAAGATAAGACATGGACATAAAACATATAATGTGTGGCCTTTAAGCCTTTCAAATTGTACGAGGGTTAATTACACATAATTTATATTTCCGAATCTCACGACACTAATCACATGCATATTGAACAGGACAGTTAAAGTACATTTGACATGGACAGTATTATTATGTAAGTTTCGACATGGCTAATCAGCGACATAGTTGAAGGTTTCTCGGCCGAAGACGGGCTTTGTCCTCACGGACTCAGCCTCGGGTAAACCTCAGTCCCAATCCCTTCGAGTGAATCTCGAGTCCGGTTTTCCTCTGCTTTTACGTGAAAAGAAGGGTGACCAGCACTGCCTTGCGTAAAGTGCCGGTGAGGCTACCACACACCTAACCTCTGGAATTTTTTGTGCGGACCACGAACGCACAAAAAATGTGTATGGCTACAGACGAGTGCACAGGATGGTTTATTTCGATAATATGTCCAGTAGTAGCACCGTGGAGCCAATAAATGAATGAAGTGTGATTATGGATAGTGGTATTATTCAGCCAGTGCGTAATGGTCAGGTAAGGAGGAAGAGTTGAGGAAAGGGACTGAGTGATGAGTTGAGCAGGAGCATTGAATCAAACGATGGAAGACAAAGTTATATCATTGTTTTTATTTTAACGAAATATTCTTGCTATAATATTCTCTTACATATCTCAAATTACAAGTCAAGTTATTTACACACCGCATTCAATTTCGCTAGTAAATACAATTCCTAACAAATTTCAATCATGGATTCTCTAAAATTGGTAGGTGATGTTTCATATAGTTTTTGTTGGAATTTGTTTGTTCATTCCGCTAGGGTTTGACGAAACAAACTAATAATTTACCTGGGAAGTGTAGACGATGTGGACCATTGAAGTAAAGTTTTTGTGTAAACATTTGAATAAAAATAAGGTTATTTTGTAAATTTTGAATTTTAATTTGATGGAAAGAGGCGTGAATCTAAATTATAGTTAGAATTATTAATATGAGTTTTGTGAGTAATGAAAATAAAGATGAAAAACAAATAATTGTTGTAGTTGTAATTTTTTCAAATCATTTATTAAAAAAAATTTTAAAATGTATTTTATGGGTTTCGCTGTTCACAGCTCATCAGTACGGCTTCACATCCGCAGACCCTTTTTGGTGACCCACTTGGAGCTTAGATTTTTTCCTATATCCTTAAAGTTTTCGAATTTGCACTTGCTTCCTTAAAACAGTCCACAGGAGGGTATCGAGCGTAATGATTTTTGGGTGCCTTGAGCAATGCCCAGCTTTGCCTTTGATAGCTTTTTGATAACCCCCAAGACACTTAATCCCTGAGGACACTTTTATTTTAAGCCATCCCTTTCGGCAATGAAAAAATCAATAGTTTATTAAAATTTACCTGCAGCATTTTCTTTGTAGAAAATTTTTAACTTTAGGATGTCAGAAGCTTATCAGGGGGTAGACTTAGTAATACATACCCCACTGATAGCTTCCGCTATCCAAAAAAGTCAAAATATACTCTTGGCTGCACCAGCTTCTTCTCATTCCGTCTCACATGTTATTTGTCATGTTTACTTTTACATAATTTTTGTAAGTTTTTCCCTTGATTTGCATTATCTTTTGTTTGCAGGGAAGAAGAGATTATGGAAGCGCCACTTGGAAGAGCCACTCCAGAAAAAGTCTGCCGTGAAAGGGAACGAAAAAGTTGGGATGGGATCCTTGGGATAGGATATAGGGCGTGGTCGCTCCTGGGATATGTGTGAAGAGCCCTAGGATTGAAGATACAAGCTGACCTTGCTTGACCTTGTCCCTAGAAGCCCCTCCCCCTATGCCATACCATAGAGTATGGTCTTACAAGCTGCTTCCCCCTTGGAATGTGAGGGAACTTGGAGCAGGTATAGGAACAACCCAACTCTTACCGCTGATGGCGGTGCGCGAAGCGCCGCGGACGCACGCTAACCGCTTCCTAGCTTGGGAGAGCCGCGAAGCTGCTCTCCCAAGCTAGTTTTGAGCTATCTTGCACATTTTTGTGAACTGCACGGAAATGTTTTTTAATACAGTCGTCCCTCTCTAATCCGGCAGTTTTTCTTTCGTTTCACTAGGGTGTGCCGGATTAGAGAGGGTGCATTCTATTTCATAGGCGTGATTACGCTGTCTGCATCGCACTATTTTCTGCCTTTTCACCCCAAACTGAAAGTTCCCTTCTATCCAGTTTTGGCCATTGTGTTATTCATTCGTTTTCTTTGTGTCTAGAAAAGTGGATCGTAAACACTCGCCTCTGAAACTAATCACGCTATTACCAACTAGCTAAATTGGCTAGTTGGTAATGTCTATTGTTAGTTTCAGAGGCGAGGGAACAATGCATTATTTTGTCTACCTCGCCTCTTTGGCAGACGTGTGCGCGCAGGACAGCGTAATCACGCCTATGAAATAGAATGCACCCTCTCTAATCCGGCACACCCTAGTGAAACGAAAGAAAAACTGCCGGATTAGAGAGGGACGACTGTATTCCTTATTAGAATGCCCAGGGGAGTCTCGAAAAGTTGTCGTGCTAACTGATTTTCGTGAAAAAATTTTCAGTGATCAAAGATCAATACCTAATTGAAAATGATAACGATTAGTGAAGTTTATGTGACAGACTTTAACCTTTGAACAATCTCGAACTAAGCTGTGAAAGTCGCGTTTCAAGTGAGGAACAATAAAACCTCTTATGGGTTTTCTCTCAGTTTTCATGTTTTATGCTTTTTTGTGTGTTCGTTGTGTCACAAATTTGAATGCTCTTTTATTGACAAATGCTTTAAAATAATAATTTGATCATGTCATAATTATTCAGCTGATATTCTGCACTTTTTATTCAGCAAATCCCGACTTCTTTACACGGTTCCCCAGTCTTTCCATGATTGTAGTACTTGACGTAAGCTTTACCAAAGTCCCGTTCTTTTCCATTGATAAGTTCGCAGAATTCAAGAAGTCCTTGTGACACAGAGGGGTGTCGTGGAATTACGTGACACATTGGCTAAACATTTTTAGTTTTACATAATGGTTTATTCTTGCTTAAAATTGATACTTTTTACACAAAATTTTTAACAAAAAATACTTCTAACAAATATTTTCCAAAACATCAACGTGGCTTACTTTGATATAATTTAGGGCAATCCAACCATCAGGCATCATCGGCAACATTGGTTCGAATGCTTCATCGAAAACTTGAACAAATATCTCACACACTTCACAAGCACTTAATCCTTTGCCTCGAGCAAAGATTTCCCCGGATCGAGCTTCGAATCCTACGGATTTGACGGAGCCAAGGCCAACTGCCATTAAGACGATCACTGCGAAGTTTAGTCTGAGAGCTGAAACAGGGATATTAAAATATTAAAATTAATTAAAACATAATAATTGGTGGCCGGATGAGTTGTTGGATTGTTCATTATGAACTGGAGGTATTACAATGGAGAGTCATTACCGCTACGCGGACATCCAAGGAGTCCTCCCTCCAAGTGGGTCCACACTGTGGATCCACTTGGATCTATTGCCAAGTGTCCGCTGCTGGCTACGGCGATCTATGAAAAACCGATAGATGACAATTCAGACTTACCGGGCATTTCCAAAGTTTTTGGTAGTTCAATAATAGTTTTCAGCGAAATAGAATGTGATGTTTTTTGATGGATTCGCATTTATATTTTGAAAGATTGCTGATCTTTCGGTAACATTCCGTTCTCTTTGTGGAGAAATGTGACAAACAATATTTTGAGGATGAATCATTTTGTATTTTCTTTGTAAATTTCTGTAGGAGGGAACAAATAAATTTGACATTTGGTGTGAAAAATAATAATAGAATTCAAATAGGACATCGCGTACGATTTTCGCAAGCTATGATGAATAACCGCTCTATTCATGTTACTCTCTCAGACATCATGCACGACCTTTTGCGTCCTCCAGCAAAACTGATCTGTGTAAAATCGAAAAAACTCTCAAATTTTGTCTGTGTGTGTGTCCACACACACACACACACACACAAACAGAGACACACACAGACACGGGTACGTGACGGTTGTACGACCGGTATTTTTGTACGCCGGCTGCTTGTAACACACGCACACACACAAACACACAGACACACACACAGATACACACACAAACAGAGACACACACACACAGACACACACATACACACACGGAAGAGATTATGATATACCAGTCTGTAGAAATTATATACCAGTCTGAGAGACTGAATTTCGCAATAACGTTCCATACAAAAGAGTCCGAAAATATTCTCTTTGGGCTTTCAGACAGAAACCAAATTGCCTGGCCAACGATCAATACAAAAAAGTTTCAGTGATCAAAGATCAATACTTAATTGAAAATGATAACGATAAGTGAAGTTTATGTGACAGACTTTAACCTTTGAACAATCTCGAACTAAGCTATGAAAGTCGCGTTTCAAGTGAGGAACAATAAAACCTCTTATGGGTTTTCTCTCAGTTTTCATGTTTTATGCTTTTTTGTGTGTTCGTTGTGTCACAAGTTTGAATTATTCTGCTGATATTCTGCATTTTTTCTTCAGCAAATGGTTTAGGGATTCAGCAAATCCCGATTTCTTTACACGGTTCCCCAGTCTTTCCGGCATTCCAGTACTTGGCGTAAGCTTTTTCATAGTCCGATTCTTTTCCACTGATCATTAAGCAGAATTCAAGAAGTCCTCGTGGCACAGAGGGGTGTCGTGGAATTATGTGACAGAGTGGCTAAAAATTTTTAGTTTTTAGCTTTCAGACAGAAACCAAATTGCCTGGCCAACGATCAATACAGATTTTCCTAGATCGGAATGTTGTATAGAAAAGCCAAGTTATATGGCCATTACAGACCAAGAGAATTTAGTGCAGAGCTTTGCCTTGAAACTAACTAAACTAAAGGGTTCCTAGTGACCACAAATTTACAATACAGAGAAAAAGAGATATATAATATTTTGATTAACTTATTTGTAAAAATATGATAACTATTCGATCGCTTCGCGACACTCGTGAAAATTTTCAGTGATCAAAGATCAATACTTAATTGAAAATGATAACGATAAGTGAAGTTTATGTGACAGACTTTAACCTTTGAACAATCTCAAACTAAGCTGTGACAGTCGCGTTTCAAGTGAGGAACAATAAAACCTCTTATGGGTTTTCTCTCAGTTTATGCTTTTTTGTGTGTTCGTTGTGTCACAAATTTGAATGCTCTTTTATTGACAAATGCTTTAAAATAATAATTTGATCATTTCATAATTATTCTGCTGATATTCTGCATTTTTTCTTCAGCAAATGGTTTAGGGATTCAGCAAATCCCGATTTCTTTACACGGTTCCCCAGTCTTTCCGGCATTCCAGTACTTGGCGTAAGCTTTTTCATAGTCCGATTCTTTTCCACTGATCATTAAGCAGAATTCAAGAAGTCCTCGTGACACAGATGGGTGTCGTGGAATTACGCGACAGAGTGGCTAAAAAATTTTTAATTTTTCATAATGGTTTATTTTTGCTCAAAATTGATACTTTTTACACAAAATTTCTTAAGAAAAAATACTTCTAACAAATATTTTCCAAAACATCAACCTGGCTTACTTTGATAGTATTGGCAATAACACCTGGCAATGGCAAAGCCACCGCTCCTTCGAAACTTTCATCGTGAACTTGAACAAATATCTCACACACTTCACAAGCACTTAATCCATTGCCTTGAGCAAAGATTTCCCCGGATCGAGCTTCGAATCCTACGGATTTGGCAGAGCAAAGGCCAACTGCCATTAAGACGATCACTGCGAAGCTTAATCTGAGAGCTGAAACAGGGATATTAAAATATTAAAATTAATTAAAACATAATAATTAAAAATAGGTCTGTCTGAGGTCTATATAAATCTAACTAAGAATCAAATAAGAGATGAGTTGTTGGATTGTTCATTAGGGTTGATTCATTTCCCTCCATAACAGCCTCGGCACTTAACCATTGTCTCTCTTCGTGGTGCAATGATAAACACAAATCTCTAAATCATCATCTTTTACACAGCTCAGCTTGTTATTTTCAACCGATAGAATATTTCCTCTTTGTTCCAGACGGCGAATTATATACCCTGCACCCAATCAGGGATGAGATTTTGGTCCTAACACAAAGGAAAATAGGACTGTCTGAGGACTAAATAAACCTAACAAAGAACCAAATAAACCTACTGGTCGGTCTTTGTTGAAAGTCCTAAGTTAGTCTTTTTCATTGCTTTGGTCCTAAGTTAGGACCTTTTGTATGATTGGACCTATTTTAGGTCGTTGAATGTGTTGTTGGAAGAGAGTGTTGGGTACTTTCCGCTTATCTGTAGGTGCAAAAGTCAAAATTAAAAAATAGCCTAATCAGTGCCTTCAGAATGATTGTAAAAGTGATGAGTCATTGCTTTTATTCCTCTATCTTACAAATTACAGCCACTATAAAGCAATGACTCATCACTTTTACAATCATTTTGAAGGCACTGACTAGGCTATTTTGAAATTTTGACTTTTGCACCTACAGATAAGCGGAAAGTACCGAGTGTTGTCTGTTCGTCTGCCTATTTCTTCAGACAAATAATTTTCCCTGAAGCAACAGGGCAAGCCCCACCATTTCCATTGTCCTCTGTTATTTCGGGAGAAATTTTTGGACCCCTAGGTTGAAGACAGGTCCAATGCCAAATTCTAACTAATCTTCGGAGTTTAAACAAAATCGTATACATACAAATTCCTCGCCAAAATCGGCGTGCTCTTTGAGGAATGCGACGAAGCCTGTCTGTTCGTCTGCCTATTTCTCCAGACAATAGCGTCAAATTTGTATGCACACAACACACGCTGACTTGAGTAAGAAATAGTCAGCGTGTGTTGTGTGCATACAAATTTGACGCTATTGTATGAAGAAATAGGCAGACGAACAGACAACACTGCCTTCTCGAAATGAATCCAACCCTATTGTTCATTATGTATTCCAATGAAGAGTCATTACCGCTACGCGGACATCCAAGGAGTCCTCCCTCCAAGTGGGTCCACACTGTGGACCCACTTGGATCTGAGAGAAGGATGATGTCACCTACCACTTGGATCTATTGAGAAGTGACGGAAATGACTGGAAAAAAAATTTCACAAACTAAACATACCCAAAAACAGGGGCCCCCAAGTTACTTTACCCTAAAAAGCGGTTTCCGAAAAAAAGTGTGCCAAAAATGAGGTTTCATTTCTAATAAAGGGGGATAGATGACAATTCAGACTTACCGGCCATTTTCAAAATTTTTGGTAGGTCAATAATAGTTTTCAGCGAAATAGAATGTGATGTTTTTTGATGGATTCGCATTTATATTTTGAAAGGTTGCTGATCTTTCGGTAACATTCCGTTCTCTTTGTGGAGAAATGTGACAAACAATATTTTGAGGATGAATCATTTTGTATTTTCTTTGTAAATTTCTGTAGGAGGGAACAAATAAATTTGACATTTGGTGTGAAAAATAATAATAGAATTCAAATAGGACATCGCGTACGATTTTCGCAAGCTATGATGAATAACCGCTCTATTCATGTTACTCTCTCAGACATCATGCACGACCTTTTGCGTCCTCCAGCAAAACTGATCTGTGTAAAATCGAAAAAACTCTCAAATTAATATTAAATTATTAAAATAATTATTATTCAAATAAATATTATCGATATATTTCTTATTGTGGAATTTTATTTCTTAAAACTTTATGCGCTAACATTTTGTGCGCGCGAATTTGAACTCAATTCTACAGAAAACGAACTTTAGACCTGATATGGTAACACGAGCATTTGAATTGATATATAAAGATTTCATTGAACTCCTTTGGAAAACACCAGAAAAAATTGGATTCGGAAAAATGGCATGTTACTCCGCAGTAAATGAATGGCAAATGAGAGGAAATCCACACGGACATACCTTATGGACATTGAAACCTCAGCATAAGATTAAGACAACTGAACAGATTGATAAATTAATTTGGGCTTTCATACGAGCGAAATAAATTTATCAAATCAAAGTTATCAAATCAGAAACTTTACCAAAAAGTGATATAGGACATTCAGCTACATAGGGAGCATTCAGCTACTTTTCGTTGATCGATTCATCTACTTTTTAACGAGCGATTCAGCTACTTTCGTTCAGGATAGGAATTCAAATCGTTTTTATATAGACAATATGATATGAACACCCTGTTTAATTGGCAACACAGATGGAATGTATTGAATTCATAAACACTGAAACCATTCACCGACACTTTGAGAGACATTCTCGCGGCTTGTGGTGGAATTTGACGTTTGAGTTCCACGAATTAACTCTAAACCAAACATGGGTCAAAAATCCATAATTTCCTGAAAATTACTTCCTCCTTTGCGGCCCGACTTTTGGTTTCCGGTTCTTTACAAAAATGTTTACCAGAAGTTTACGTTTTCGGATGTTTCTCTAGTTTGATAGAACGGCATTCTCTCAAAAATTTGGCATATCAAATTTTTGAGAGAATGCTAAATACACATTGAAAAATTATGCAAAGACTGTTCGGCGACAACCAACAAATAATATTTTGTTCATTGACAGCGGCACTTCGCTTCGACTTTGGTCTTCGCTTCTCCACGAAGTTTGATGGAAGGGAATTAGCATTCTCCAACTATTTGTCATATGAAATTTCCTCCGAATGCATGTAATGAAGCTTACATTCGCGGGCCGACTTTTGTTTTAATCCACTAAAATATCGAAAAATTATGCAAAGTCTGTTCGGCGACAACCATTGATCAGCGACAAGCATTAAATAATATTTTGTTCATCACTGTATTGCAGTCTCACTTTGGATGTCAACCTGCATAAATACAGAGCTGAGCCCTTCGTGATATTGCTATTAAATTTTCAATTAAATTTACTCGACTCTCACTTTATTGCCTTAAACAGAAATAATGCATTCGTTTCTTCTCGTATTCCTGTTTGTTGGATTGACCTGTGCTACTGAAAGTATTGAGATACGAGACTTGTACAACGTCAGTCTAAATGATCAACTCTTAACCTATAACGTCAGTCAAGATATGGAAGATAGTCAATTAGATGGATGTGGAGGAACTGGTTTGACGTGCCAGCAGGATTCCGACTGTTGCAGTAATGGTGATGGAACCAGTCCCGTCTGCACAAACAATCAGTGTTGCCAAACAGGGACCCTCTGCATTCTTAAATTTTGATTATTTAAACCTTTGATTTCAAACTTTTTGTTGTTGCTGTAATTATGGCACATGTCTTAACGTAACTACGTCTTAATTAGAAGGAGGCTCATATCGTTGTCGACTCTTTTGTGACCCAGCAATATGCTCAGTGATCTACTATACTTGTCAATAACTCGGCCACATATGAGAATCCGGCACCAAATTGCTCCGGCACCAAATTGCTGCACCATTTTCAATTATAACAACAATCGATTTTGATTGAAGCAGACATCCAGGGCTATCGAACAATACCAAGATCTCTGGAAAATGTTGCAAACTGTTTGAGATATGACCAATTTAAGCCAGAATTTAGCCATAATTTGAAAATGCTAAATTTTGGCTTAAATTGGTCATATCTCGAAAAGTTTGCAACATTTTCCAGAGATCTTGGTACTGTTCGATAGCCCTGGATGTCTGCTTTCATTCGACGTATTACACATTTTTCTGGAAAAAAGTTACGCCTTAAAATGTCAGGGGTGCCATTTCGACCTAACGTCAAATTCCACCACAAGCCGCGAGAATGTCTCTCAAAGTGTCGGTGAATGGTTTCAGTGTTTATGAATTCAATACATTCCATCTGTGTTGCCAATTAAACAGGGTGTTCATATCATATTGTCTATATAAAAACGATTTGAATTCCTATCCTGAACGAAAGTAGCTGAATCGCTCGTTAAAAAGTAGATGAATCGATGAATGAATGAATACAAAACATTTAATTTTTGTTTTTTCGATTTTTATTTTCTGACCGCATCGTTTCAGAAACTAACAAGAATTAGAAACCCGCGGCTTCGCCGCACAAGTGTGACCGCTTATGGAATGAATGGACGGATTTATTTAAGTTATTTTTGCTGGAATTGTGTTCCCCATGGCCAAATTACCATTAGAGGTGATTTTTAAGACAATTTGAGAAAAAATTTTTTTTTCATTTTTTGACAAAAGGGTACCCCCTTTGGTCGAGATTTTCGGGATTTTCGATATTTTGGTGGATTAAATCCAAAAGCCGAATGGAACGTGTATTCGCAGGTAATTTTGTATGACAAATGTTTGGAGAATTCTAATACCGTTCCATCAAAAACTTACAAACCGAAAGTCGAAGGGAAGTGCTGCGGTCTATGAACAAGGTATCATTTAGTGGTTCTCAAAAACCTTCGGTTCTTCATGGGTGCGTTCAACTTTCCTTTAAGTTTGAAATTTAAAAATTTGATAAAAATGCCGGAGAATGCAAAAGTTCAGGTACAAAATAGCATTCACTAATCGTGGAAAATAAAATGCGAATATAATGACTTTATTCTATTATTGAAAGTGTGGATTTTCTCGTTTTTCCAAGAAAAAGACAGAAGAAACACAAAAGAAGTCGGATGGTTTCATTCGGCATATTCCGAAATTTCTTCATAGCAAAGAGCAGGTATGTAATAGGTTTCATGTATGGAAATCCATCATAGGTTGCATGCATCTTTGTTACAGCAGCATATTTGAAGCTTTATTTCTGATGGCTCTACACTTGGCCATTCGGTAACATTTGCGCAAATCATATTTCCGACGAAATAATTTTGTTCTGTTTTCTGAAATTAAAGTTTACTGGCTTAAATACCGCATTTTCACTATCAGAATGGGAGAAAAGTTCGAGTTGGAATATGGTATAATATTGGATAATAAGAGCGAATAATAATGGCTAGATAGAATTTCCCTTTATCGTCAAAAGTATTTGGATTTATATGCGAGCGGTCCAGACTTGAATTGGGTGCTATTGGCATATCGGGGGGGGGGGGGAATGGTTTTCGGGGGGGGGGGGAAATTTTCATACATTTTTATAAAGCAAAAAATCAATAGGGGGGACCCTATTGAATTTTCGGATGAAAAATATTTTTTTTCGCAAAATACCATAGGGGGTACCCTATGGTATGAAAAATTATTTTTCCTTAAAAATTTGTCAAAAAATCAATAGGGTCCCCCCTATTGATTTTTTGCTGTATAAAAATGTATGAAAATTTTCCCCCCCCCCCCCGAAAACCATTTTCCCCCCCGATATGCCAATAGCACCTTGAATTGTCCAAGTCCATGTTCCATTTAACTCAGGTGCGGGTTTGTGGACACAATCAAAATCTAGGCGTATGATACGTATCATACGTTAGGAAATGCCGGGTTCAAGATCTCCCCTGGCGTGATACGAAATGTGTATGAATCAGTAACTAACCAAAATGTCAAAAAATCCATGTGGTCCCCCCTATGGATCGAAAAAATTTTTTGTCGATTTTTTTGCCTGAAAAAGTGTTTCTAGGGTAATTTGATGCGCTGATCACGAATATGAGGTTAGTTTTTAGATTTTTACACGATTTTTGTGAAAATTCACGGCTCGTATACAAAAAAGGCCTGCGCCCATAGCTTTTGAACAGTGGAAATTCAAACTGTGCAAAAGAAAGTTCTAGAAAATCAAAGGGGGTTCCCCGGATTTTATATTTTTCCTAGGTTATCATGTATACTCTAACTTTCTGCAAAATCAGTTTCGTGATGTCTTTTCAAAACTTTGGCAAAACGTCAAAATATCGAGTGCGCCCATAGCTTTTGAACAGACTGTATGAATCAGTAACTAACCTCGCTTAGAGAGTATTTACACCCTTCGATTGGATGGCATGCTCGAAAGATCCTATCTGGATATTTGAAACTGATCATCTTCGTACAAGACTTGAAAGATTCCTAAAATTTTCAATTATCAGTAGAGCCGTGATTTTTAGTTTAAGCTAGCTTAAACTAAAGGGCAAATCAGCTCTGTTTGATTTATTTCATCTTTTTCTTTGTGCCTGTTCTCTCCCTCAGCGTTATCATAGAAAATGTGATTTCTTGGCCCTATATGAGTGTACGCGTCTCCCGAATCAATAGGGGGGACCCTATTGATTTTTTTGCAAAATTTTTCCGAAAATGAGTGCCCCCTTTTTCAAAATTTTGCCTAAACCCAAAGCCCCTTCTTTGGGTCTAGGCACCCCTTTTTCTAAAAAATCATCATAACTTTTTTCATAACATATATCTCATAACTAAAGACCCCAAAAATATTTTTAAAATAAAAAAAATATTTAAAAAATATTTTGGACTTTTTTTAACTAAAATTTTGGGGTCTTTACTCATAACATGATTCATTTTCAGTAACCTTGTCAGTTCCTTAGGGTACGGCGTATTGGGTTTCGCTGTTTTTGGAACTTGATTTTTTAGGTAAAATAACGAAAAATAAGTTTGGGCCCCAAAATATTTAGCTTCCTTAGGGCTTGACATGGTACCTTTAATGTAAAATTACCCGACAAGTGTGCACAGTGAGGAAGTTGATAGCTCCGTTTCCTCCATAGCAGGTCAGAGCGTCCACTCTTCCATATAAGTGAAGAAAAGGCAATGGTAAAATCGCGAGGAAAATAAGCATATGTAATAACACCTGCTAAAAAACGTACAATAAATTCTCGATATAACGACCTTTTTATTTGTATTTTCCCAAAAAATACACTAGAATTATTACCAGTCACGCCTCCCACGACCGGAATGTGAAATTGGTGTCTTTCGACGTAGTCTTGTGCTCACATTACGGAAAAAAATTGTTTTAGCCTCGAAAATACAGGAAAAATTTTTCGGACAAAAAATTTTTTCAATACAAAAGGGTCCCCCCTTTGGGTCAAAAATTTTTTTATCCTAAATTTTGATTTTTTAGCCTAGAATGGGATATTCGATGCGCTGAGCACGAATTTGAAAAATTCAAATTTTTGGGAGTGGTGGATATAATTTGTACCCACATAGATATTGCCTTGAAATTGTGCTTAATATCTATAAGTATATATTTTCCACACTCTAACCTAAAGCGCAGGAAAAACTGACCCGCGGATGGAAAAGGCTCAAATAAGCCTTTTTCCGGGCTCATGTTTCCGGATGTCATGCTCGCGGGTACTCCCCCTAAATCGGCCACGCTGAGTCGAATGGCGTCAAAATTTTTCACGTGTTTTTACTTGAAACGTGAGTTACGTGAGTCACGTGGCCCACGTAAAAGGGCAACTTTTCACGCCACGCTCGGATTTGGGCGAGTGATATGTCAATCGCTTCGTCTCGGCGAGGGAAGACGATTGGTACCGGTTCCAGCCCCAATAGGCCCCCTGTGGCCCCCACGTCTCTTTTAACCCCCCAGGGAGTCACAAAAGGCAACTTTTCACGCCACGCTCGGATTTGGGCGAGTGATATGTCAATCGATAGCTCTCGATGTGCCAAGCAAAATAAGGATATCCCGCGGCGAATGCCGCCGGTTTTCTTACTCTTGTTATTTTACTATAAGGCGGACAATAATCATATAGCAGGACTTTACAAATTTTCGTAAAGAGGCATAACTGTTAAATACATTATACACAATGAAATTAACGCATATTTGCAACACTAGGGTTAGACTAGAGTAAAATTTCGCACACATTCAAAATCGAAAGTCGCTGATTTTTAGCCAATCCCCCAAATTCCCGAAAACCGACCAGGTGTCGTGTTTTTGGGTCGTCCTCACTCACATACATATGCAAGTGGTACAGCAAATAGCGGTAATTTTACTAGCCATTTCAGGTGGGAGGACGCACAAACATGGACATAAAGCAGCAAAAGGGAGCTAAACTAATTAAGGAGCTCTCGATGGGGACACACAAACAGCAGTCTTTTTGGTCCGACTGCCGCCATGGTGGCCGGGATTAAAATCAATAGCACTTCTCCGTTTCCTTCTTTAGACAGAGAAAAGACCCCGGCGGGTCGTGAGTTTAGCCATTCCTGAGAGCGCAAGTATGCGAGATTCGGAAACTCAAATTCAAATTGCCGCCAACATTCTGAACCGTCATCATTTTTTCTGATCAACACATTTTTTAGAGCTTATTTATATGTAAAGCTAGTATTTTTTCTTCCTTTTCCCAAGTGGAAATATGATGACAACACAATGCCAAACTACCGCCAATTTAAACGTCATATGCAAACTATTTTTCCAAAACCTTTATTCCATTCGGGACAAGCAATAAGCATAAATATTGAGTGTATACATTTAAAAACGGCCATTAAATAAAGTTTGTTCGCAATCTTTGAGCGAAATGCACAAAACTTCCGAACCGTTATGAATTCCATAGTGCGAAAGTGAAAGTTTATCGTCCAGGACATTACCTGAAATTGGCTTGCATTGTCAACTTGCTTGGGCTGAAAACCTCGAAAAGTGCAAGAAAGCTGGAAAAATTAAAACTGCATTACAATAGCGATTGATCTGATGAGTCATCACACTAAAGGTAAGTCATCAGTGATGACTCATCGATTATTTTACAGATCAGTGCCTTTAAAATGGTCAAAAATTTGAGTATGAATTTGGTGCAAGCTGAAAGTTTATCGTCCAGGAATCCTGAATTGTTGCTCAACATTTTGGGCACTGAAAGTTTTGTCTATATTGGCTATAAATTTGATATAACTGTCTCTATGCCAATTTTTTCTCTAGTTTTAGATGCATGTCTCGGATTTATCCTGAAATTCGATTTTTGGCTCAAAAATTGGATGTTTTGACACATCACTTTGGCCATTTTTCAGGAACTCTAGCTGATTTTTGAATTTTTGGTTACCATTTTTGGACATGTTTTGACTATATTTGGTATAAATTTGACATTAATGTCTCTATGCCAATTTTTTGTCTAGTTTCCTGTGCTTTTTACCGTTTTCCAATAGACTGGATATAACCTGATGAAAATTTGATAGTTTAAAATCATCGCTATTGTAACCATAACCATGGATTTGAAAGCTCTAAAGCGTCCCTGTGTTTTACGCGGGAACTGGGACAAATTCAAATTTATGAATGAAAAACTGACCCGAAAAAGATAGCCTCTGGTCTTGCACAGCAATGCCGCGCTTAACCTCCAACTGCTCCTTCAAATTCGATACCGTATCCTTTGCGTCCACATAAAGACGAATGATCTGTCGATGAACGGTCATCACTCTCAGCTGAATCACCGAATCGCAATCAGTATTGTTCCATCTCGATTTCAATGAGTCAGCTTTGAACCTTAGCCGGAAGTTGCGCTCTTGCTCTTGACTTAAAATTGGAATGTTGCAATTGTAAATCATGTTGTGTGCTAGTTTTGCGATAAAGTTTGAATTGGCGGTAGATTGGCATTATGTTGTCATCATATTTACCTGCGTTTGGAACCTTCAGTCTTGAGCCAGTTAAATGTGATGACAACATAAGGCCAAATTACCGCGAATTCAAACTTTATCACAAAACTATGTTGTAAACTTTATGGGCCAAAGCTCACAATTATGTGGCACTTTTGAAGTGCATAAGCTGCCACTTTGTCAGTTTTGGCGCGGCACTTCAATTGGGAATTTTTTGGTTAAAACCCACACTGGGTCATATATTTTGAGAGGAGATCAAATAAGCACTAGTCTGAGTGGGACCGGGACATCTGTCACCCGACAAGTGCCACCCCGACATCTGCCACCGCGACAGCTCCCACTTCATACTAGAGAACAGCCTCTGCGTGCGACAGTGACTACGAAATAGTGTGTATTATCTAACCGTCTGCCGACATTTGGTCCTATATCTTTTTTGACCCAGCCATTTGATAAGAGTCTGAAGGAAAAGTTGAAGGTGGCAGATGTCGGGGTGGCACTTGTCGGGTGGCAGATGTTACGGTGCCGTCTGAGTCACCACGAAAAGACAAGAGCGCTGAGAATGTCTGTGTCTGCCTGATTATTTCCAACTTCCCCTGTTCAAAAGTGCCACATAATTTTGATCTTTGGTCCATAGAAGGTTCTAAAAGCTCTAAGCGGTTCTAGAACAATTGAGAAGATCCTAGAAGTGTTTTATAAACGAAAAACAAACTTTGCGTCTTTAATAACGCAGTCAATGTTGAGTCCATGCTTGCCAAATTTCTCGGGTACCTCAGTGGCCAATTTGTAAAGGCAAGAAAACACCGTCTTGTAGCTGTCATCATATTTATTTCTCACATCTTCAGGATGAAACACCTATAAGTTAATATGTATGTCTTAATGTAAACTGTGAGTAAAGTTGAGTTTCTCTTCGATCTCTGAACTTAAAAAATGAAAACCCCGGGAAATTCTAATATAGCCAATGGGCGCCGTAGCCATTCTAAAGGGAGTCCCGGTCAAAATGCCCCCACTGGCGGTTTTTGCCATAACTTTCTTCTGGAAAATTCTAGTTGGCTGAGTAATGGCTCAAATCAGAGCTAAGACTCTGGGCTACAAATCGGTATATTACTTGTCGGATCTCGATTCAAGATTCTCGAGATTTAATTATTTTTGTCTCAAATTCTCCAATTTTCAAAAAAAAGTTGAAATTTTGAGACAAAAATAATTAAATCTCGAGAATCTTGAATCGAGATGTGGCAAGTAATATACCGATTTGTAGCCCAGAGTCTTAGCTCTGATTTGAGCCATTACTCATCCTTCTAGAATGTTCCAGTAAAAAGTTATGGCAAAAACCGCCAGTGGGGGCATTTTGACCGGGGGACATTTTGACCGGTTCCCTTCTAAAGGTACGCAAAATAATTTTCCCTGAAGCAACAGGGCAAGCCCCACCATTTCCATTGTCCTCTGTTATTTCGGGAGAAATTTTTGGACCCCTAGGTTGAAGACAGGTCCAATGCCAAATTCTAACTAATCTTCGGAGTTTAAACAAAATCGTATACATACAAATTCCTCGCCAAAATCGGCGTGCTCTTTGAGGAATGCGACGAAGCCCTCAAGATTTCTGTTCCGCTTCTCGAGATTCAATGCAACATCGCCGGTGTTCACGTCAAAATTACACGCAACGCATCCGGGGACCAAGGCGTTTGCCAACTGCGCGAGCAGCGTTCCGTCTCGTAAATGATACAAAAAGTCAAGCGATGAAACCAAGCGACGGATCGCAGGTAGAGGTGTGATATTCAAAGGTACGAGGGAGCGAATCCACATGAGAAGGTGGTAGTTCATCTTAAAAGTTGACGAGATCAGGTAAATAACGATTTTTTATTTTGGCGCGAATTCAAATTTCAAATTTGAAAATTTTTGGGTTCGAAGTACAAGCGAGCGAACCCACTTGAGAAAATGATAGTTTATCTAAAAAGTTGACCAGATGGAGAAAATAACAATTTTTCGTTTTGGCGCGAATTCAAATTTCAAATCGAACAGTTTTCCTGAAACTGTTTTTCTGTCCGGTTCCGGGGTGAGCTTGGTGTCATTTAAGAGCTATCAGTGTGGCAAGTGCGGAAAAATTGCTGTCTTGAAATTCAAATTTTGAATTCGCGCCAAAACGAAAAATGAGTTTTTGGCATGTCAGCTGTGTAAAGTCGTAATTTTATTTTCCCAATCATATTCCGGGGCATTCCGGATATCATTGTAAAAGTGTTTTTTGTACTTTTTTCAACAAAAATTAAAGGAGGTTTCGAAATTCCAGAAATTTTTGGACCAGTCAAAATTTTCGTGGATTTTGAATCTTGATTTCAAAAACTAACCATCTCGGTTTTCAGCACTGTCCACGGAACCTTCTAGAATAATCTATCAAATTCGAGAAGGTTCTAAAATATTACAGATTCTTCTAAAAAGTTCCAGAATGTTCCTATTGAAGCGGCTAATTTTTTTGCGCTCGGGAGTTTTCGACCACGCTGATCACAAATCCGACACCCGTTTTCGTCCCAGGACCCAAAACTTCCGGGTTTCGAAAACCCCCGGAATAAAATCTACCTCGAAGCGCTGCTTCGAATGGCCGCTCCGGAAACATTCTTCCTGAAAATAAAAGCAATAAAATTCCACTTCGCCGCAAAACCACGCACTATTATCTTGGCGATAAAAAAAACTCTTACTTTGGACTTTTCCTTCTCTGTGTCATAAAAGCAAAACGGAAACAAATGTCAAGTAAACATTGGGGCTAGTGCACTTTAAGGCCCGAAACAGTAGGAATTCAAAAAATGGCACTTTTTTGGCATAGTGCAGTTTAAGGCCCGAAATTAAAAAAGTGCGGAAAAACGCAATAACACCACATGGAATGTATGTTTCTAGGGGTTTTCGACCCCGCTGAGTCCGAATTTGACATTATTTTTGCGTTGTCCCGCCACGAAAATGCGATTTTTAAAAAATTTTTGCTATTTTTGGCCTAAAAATGGTCAATTTTTGAATGATTTTGACATTTCTGGGAATGTTATCGATTTATTTTGCAGTAATTCTTCTTCATACACATTTTATTATTGTAACAATATAGCCTAAAGGCATTTCAGAGCAAATGCTACACAAAAATTGATTGACAGATCATAATTATTTGGGATTACAAGAATACGCTTGAGCAACTTGGCTCGAGAAATTAAACAAAACCATGAAATTTCGCATCCGGGATCAGAGCCCGCTGTGTGTGGTCTTCTATTGTGCGTATTCTATTGTGTTTCTGTCCCATGAACCGCTCCTCAAATCAAAAGACCACCCACGACGACTGCCGTTTAGCGACTTTTTCGAAATCTCGAACGTCATAGAATCTTTCCATTCATACAAAACATAACATTTTTTATAACAAAACCATAAAAATCAGCAAGAAAAAAATTAACAAGAAAACAAAACAAAAAAATTTTTCGTTTCAACGATGCCCTTTTATGGCGTATTTCTTCTCCATCTCTTCGTAGTGTTTCCGGTCGACCGAAGGTTTGATCTCGGCTATGGCCTTTTCAAAGTGCTCCAACGTCACAGTGTTCGTGCTCCCGTCCTCCTCGAACTGCTGCGCGGCGAACTTTGCCGCCTGTCCAACCAACGCCACCAAATCCGCACCACTGAAAAAAAAATTAGCGAAGCTAATTTTTTTGCTTTGTTTACACGAAGCATGTAAACAAGTCACAAAAAAGCGGCAATTTGAATTGGATTTTGGGCTAAATCAGTCGCTAAGGTTGTCTACAAAAAGTCTATAAAGTCTGTACAAAAGCTATGGCCGCACCCAATTTTTTGGCGTTTTGCCACTCTTTTGAAAATGAGTTTCGTAACTGATTTTATAGGAAGTTAGAGCACTTAGGATAATGTAGAAATAATATAAAAACCGGGGGCCACCTTTGCATTTTTGAAACTTTTCTTTGAACGATTGATATTTTCACTGTACAAAAGCTATGGCCGGACCCCTTTTTTGTATACGAGCCGTGAAATTTCATAAAAATCGTGTAAAAATCTAAAAAATAATCTCATTTTCGTAATCAGCGCATCAAATTACCCTAGAAAACACTTTTTCAGGCTAAAAAATTTTTTGAAAATGTCTCGAAATTGTCAAAAAATCCATGTGGTCCCCCCTATGGATCGAAAAAATTTTTTGTCGATTTTTTAGCCTGAAAAAGTGTTTTCTAGGGTAATTTGATGCGCTGATTACGAAAATGAGATTATTTTTTAGATTTTTACACGATTTTTATGAAATTTCACGGCTCGTATACAAAAAAGGGGTCCGGCCATAGCTTTTGTACAGTGAAAATATCAATCGTTCAAAGAAAAGTTTCAAAAATGCAAAGGTGGCCCCCGGTTTTTATATTATTTCTACATTATCCTAAGTGCTCTAACTTCCTATAAAATCAGTTACGAAACTCATTTTCAAAAGAGTGGCAAAACGCCAAAAAATTGGGTGCGGCCATAGCTTTTGTACAGACTTTATTTGTCTAAAATAGTCTAATCCAATCACTTTACACTCTAAAACTGTATCTACAAAGCCAAAACCAGCAAATACAGCCCAAATCAGCCAAGACCCCAAAAACTCAATTCAAATTGCCGCCTTTTTTGTGACTTGTTTACATTCTTCGTGTGGCTGGCGTAGAACAAGTCAGACTAAGCTTTTCAGATATGAACCATAAAAGATCACACATAGCGGATTCTGATTCCGAGAAGTAATGAGACATGGATCTGGAATTGGACGCAAAAGTTTGGAACCGGGCCCCAACTCGTCCGACTTTTAGCTCCGGTTCCAGATCCATGCCATTACTATCGGGGATCAGAGCCCGCTGCGTGTGGTCTCCTGAAATCGGCTAAATGCCCTCAGGGCATGTTAACGTTTTACACACTAAAAGGCTTAAAATTGAAACGGTATTCCGTAGCGGATATTTCCTACCTGCTTACTGCACCAGACTCCCGCAATAAAAAGACACTTACGTATAACTTTCCAGCTTCGGAGCGATCGAACCGAATGAAAAATTCTCGCTTATCCTTGGATGTCTTCCATCCTGAAATTGTTGACAGAAAATTATGAAATTCAATGTACTGACTTCAAACTCAAAATCTTTACCTTGGTGATTTTCATGAGTATTTCAGTCCGGTCCTCGGCTGTGGGGAAGCCGACGTAAAGAGTCCGATCCAAGCGCCCGGGGCGAAGTATTGCTGGGTCCACCATGTCTAAAAAAGTTTCTTAATTTTAAGATTATCCTAGAAGGTTCCCAACCCTGATCATAGAATCTTCCATCGGGTCCCTCTAAGTTGATAGGTGTCCTTCCCCTCCCAATAGAATAACCCACTTTTTGGGGGTCCCGGACCCCAAACTCGCGAGTACCACCCAAAAACCCATGATTTTAGGGGGGGTTATCAATGTCAGATTGGGGGTTGACATACGTGGAAACGTGACATCCGTGTGTCACGTTTTCACAACTTTCGTTCCCCCGCACGGATCGGGCTGATTTTGGTGTCAATCGACAGCTTAGCTCAAGGGAAGACGATTGGCGCCAAAATCAGCCGGAACAGAGCTGCGCTAGGCGAGATTTCCAGGATCCACGAATAACGGTGGTGGACGACAAAAACAGATTTGGATGTCATCTGTATAGACAGCAATTCCCAGTAAAGTTAGCATTTGCTATGACGATCAACAAGGCCCAAGGCCAAACGTTAGACAAGGTCGGACTTGATTTAACCAGACCAGTGTTTAGTCACGGCCAGCTATATGTTGGAGTGTCACGAGTCCGTTCATGGCAACATATAAAAATCAAGTTGGCTGCAAAACAAATTGAAAAGGACGACTACAAAGTACCAAATATTGTGTACAAGGAAGTTCTATAAATAGAACATATCAAGTAATAAAGGCATGAGGTTGAAATCCCCGGGGCGCCAAAGACCCCTTAAATCCCGATCTTTAGCCATAGAAAGTATCATAGAATTGGTCTTTCTATGGCTATATCTGAGGAGCGTTGACGTCGCGATCGGGCTTACCACTAATACCTCAGAAAATTATAACGAAATCCAGTACATATCTACCCAAGGCATACTGATATGGGCGGGGCGCCGCCAAGCGGCGGAGCCGCGGGTGCAGTCCTATGGAATTCTAAACTATCAGGTTCGAGAAGCTTTTAGAATTTTCAGATTATTCTAGAAGGTTCTAGAATGTTCTATGCAATGATCCAGTATAAACTATCCTATAAAAGTTAGATCAGCTTTTAGATTCTTAAAACTTCTAGAATGTTCCCAATCCTGATCATAGAATCTTCCATTCTAAACTATCAGGTTCGAGAAGCTTTTAGAATTTTCAGATTATTCTAGAATGTTCTATGCAATGATCCAGTATAAACTATCCTATAAAAGATTTAGATTCTTAAAACTTCTAGAAGGTTCTAGAATGTTCTCAACAAGACTCTGTAACGTTCTAGAAGTTTCCAAAGTCCAAACTTTCGAACCCACTCACCCGGTCTGTTTGTCGCTCCAATGAGAAACACTTGCTTCCGGTTCTCCATCCCGTCCATTTCGGTCAAAAGTTGATTGACCAGTCTCGAGCTGCCGCTCGTCTAAAAGTGCAAACATTGCTAGGATTGTTTCAAATTTTAAGTAAAAAATCACAAAAAACCTCAAAGTTGGACCGTTTTGGGCACAGAGCGTCGATTTCATCGAAGAAAATCACACAAGGCGATGAGTCATTGGCTCGCTGGAAAATTGTTCTCACAGCGCGTTCGCTCTCGCCGACGTACTGAAAGGTTTCCATATGAAATTGGATTAGAATTACGAAATAGAAGCTTCTAGATCCTTAGAGATTTTTCTAGAAGGTTCCAGCATGTTTTCAACAATGACCACGGAGCTTTCTAGAAAACTATTAGATTTGAGAAATTTCCAAAACCTTAAAATTCCTTCTAGAAGATTCTAGAATATCTTCAACAATATCTGTGGAAATTTCTAGAAAAATCTGTAAGATTCGAGAAGCTTCCGAAAACTTTAATATTCTTTTAGATGGTTCTAGAATATTTTCAAAAATGGCATATAATAATCTAGAAGATTCCAGAAAAAATTTCTAGATCTTAGAGATTTTTCTAGAAAGTTCTAGCATGTTTCAACAATGACCACGGAGCTTCCAAACAAAATTTGTAAAATTTGAGAAGCTTCCGAAGCCTTAAAGATTCTTCTAGAATATTTTCTACAAATACCACGGAATCTTCTAGAAAAACGATACCATGCTTATCAGTTCCGGGCCCTTGACGCTTATAAAGTTCATTCCGGCTTCGTGCGCGATGGCTTTGCCCAAAAGCGTCTTTCCACAGCCTGGCGGACCACACAGCAATATGCCCTGTGGCTTTGGACTAAAGTTCAAAGCGTCGAAGACTTCCGGCTGCTGGATCGGCTTCTGAAAATTTTAGACTTAAGATTGATCTTAGAATAGTTCAGACTTAAGGTTGATCTTAGAATAGTTCAGACTTAAGATTGATCTTAGAATAGTTCAGACTTAAGGTTGATCTTAGAATAGTTCAGACTTAAGATTGATCTTAGAATAGTTCAGACTTAAGATTGATCTTAGAATAGTTCAGACTTAAGATTGATCTTAGAATAGTTCAGACTTAAGGTTGATCTTAGAATAGTTCAGACTTAAGATTGATCTTAGAATAGTTCAGACTTAAGATTGATCTTAGAATAGTTCAGACTTAAGATTGATCTTAGAATAGTTCAGACTTAAGGTTGATCTTAGAATAGTTCAGACTTAAGATTGATCTTAGAATAGTTCAGACTTAAGATTGATCTTAGAATAGTTCAGACTTAAGATTGATCTTAGAATAGTTCAGACTTAAGATTGATCTTAGAAATGCTTCGAGTGTTACTTTGAGCTTACGCTTAAATTTGATCTTATGCTTGAACTTGGAACAAATGCTTAAAATAGTTAAGGCTTGATATAATAATAGCTAGTACGTGCTTAAGCCTCAGCTCGAATCGTAAGCTTGACCATAATTTGATCAGAAACTTACTCTTAAGCGTAATCTTGAACTTACGTTCAGGCTTAAGTTTGATCTTACATTTGAACATATGCTTATGTTTCCGCTTAGAATTAAGCTTATTTCTGAGCTCAATCTCAAGCATAAGTTTAAGCTTACACTTAAGCCTGAGATTAGGCTTAAGATTATTTTGAGCACAAGCTTAAGTTTAAGCTTACACTTACATCTTCTAACTACTAATTTGAGACCACACTTAAGCCTACTTTCAAGCTTTCTCTCAAATCTGAGCTTGATCTTAAACCAAAACTTAAGCACTCACCAAGATAGACCACTCCAACTCCCTCCGAATCCCCCGCAGGGCTCCAATGTCACTCCAACTCACATCCGGCACAGTGGCGAATCCCTCTCTCTTTGCGCTCGGTACCACTATGGAGAGTGCGCGACGAAAGTCGGCCACTTCCACGCAAATGTTCTCGAGTTTGGAAGCAAAGTCGACGGGCGGCGAATTGAGCCAGTCGCGCACTAAAAATGAAACAGTTATGGAATTCGGTCAAGAAAAAATGCTAAGGAGTCTCGCGAGAATCGCCTGAGGGCTTTCTCAAGAGTGGAATACGTCTGGGACTCGGGAGCTGTTGGTATTTCGTAAGCTTATGTCTATATTATACCCCTACTCCGAATTTTGATACCATCTCAGGCAATCCTCCCGCATGTAAAATTCCAGAAAATTCTAGATGCAAGCCAAATAAAGCACTTTCCAAAATAGTTTGCGAAAGTATTTGAATTCGCGCGTTTCCGCCTGCTCCAAAAGAAGAGAGTCGGTGCAATGGAGGCAGGCTCTCCTTTATTTCTGAACAGGCAAAAATGCGCGAATTCAAATTGCTATCGTGTTTACTTCTGGAAAAAGCTTTAAGAAATGCTATAAAAATACATACATTTTCTCTAATAATCTCTTAAAAATGCCAATTTCTCTAGAAAATTCCATAAAATTTTTCTGGAATGTTTCAGAAGACTATTTGTAAAGATTCCGGGACGTTCTAGAAAGTTCTAGAATTTTCTGCTGTATTGCTAAAACTCACTTCTCTGCAATTCCAAAACAATGTGTTCCATTTTTTGTGCTCCATTGTGGCCGTGTGAATCATTGTTTGTGAGCACGTTCTCGAATATTCTAAACACAAAAATTTACCTTACATAACAAAATTTACCTGATCCAACAACAAAATTTACCTGTCCACCGCGCAAAGCGACGCTTCGCGCACAAAAGCTTTCAAATCGGCGCCAACGTATCCGGGAGTGAGTCGAGCCAATTGTTGCAAAGTAATGTTGCCATCCATTTTCAGGTCTCTAAAAAGTTCAGGTAAGCCAGGTAAGTGTTTGCCATATAAGGAAAAATTCAAACTTTGTGACAATCTCGAGAATTTTTGTGCGTGCGCGCTCGTCGGGAATCCCGATTGAGATGTCCTTGTCGAAGCGACCGGCTCTGCGCAGGGACGAGTCGAGCACTTCCAACCGACTTGTGGTGCCGATCACGAGAATCCGAGTGTTCTCGAGTTCTGAAGAAGGGAATTGAGAAAAAGTAAAAGTGCAGAATCCTGGATTTTCTCGGATCCAAAAATTCATTTCAGAAAGACATTCGGAAAAAATCTGAACTTCCTTTTCTGAGCCGGGAACTCAAATCTCCTAAGGCTCTAAAGGGCATTCATACCTGGGACCAGCTCAGGTGGAAGGTCCTACTGGATTTTTTTCTGGAATTCCAAGATTTTCGGGGTCCAAGAAAATACTGGATCTTCTACCGCCTAATCCGGGAACTGATATCCCCTAAGGCTACAAAAGCAATAGCGCCCAATATCAGTGACCGATTCAGATGTATGAATCAAGATTTTTCTGGATTCCCAGGATTTTCGTTATCCGATAAAATCCTGGATCTTCCCTAAATTCCTTATCCTATTTCACCTGAACCGGTACCAAATATCCCCTAAAGCAATACAAGATATGCCATCCAATTCAGGTGGCAGGTCCTGTTGGAATTCTTTTCCGGAATCCCAGGATTTTCGATACCTGGGAATATCTTGGACTTTCACCACTTTCACCAAAATCCTGGATCTTCCCTAAAATCCTGGATCTTCCCTAAAATCCTGGATCTTCCCCCAAATCCTGGATCTTCCCCCAAATCCTGGATCTTCCCCAAAATCCTGGACTTCCCAAAAACCCGACCCCATTGCTCAAGACCTCTGACATCCCTTCAGGCTACAAAAGCCTACCGTCCATAGAAGCTATGAGCTGGGCGACGATCCTGCGCTCCATTTCCCTCTGGGCGTTTTCTCTCTTGGCGGCGATGACGTCGATGTCATCCAGGAGCAACACTGCTGGCGCACTTTCGGCGGCTTTCGCGAAAACTTCGCGGATTCTTTTCTCACTTTCGCCCGAGATCCCGGCCACCACTTCGGTCGACGACACCGAGATCAGAGGAAGGTTTAGCTCGCCGGCCAGCGCTTTCGCGAATGTCGTCTTTCCGGTCCTGAAGCGATTGTTTTGTCAAATTGGCAATATTTGGAAAAATTTTTGATTTTTTGTCAATCTGGCCACTTTTTTGACAAATTTTTGGTCTAATTTTGGTAAATTTTGTCAATATTTGGCCATTTTTAGCAAAAATTTTGAACATTTTTTATGACTTTCAACATTTGACATCTAAAAATTTGAAAAGCAACAAAAAGTGTAAATTTTTTGCAAAAATATGGCAATTTTTAATAAAAATCTGAGAAAATTGTCTTAACGAACAAATTTTTTTTCGTACAAATTTGTGAAATTTCTTAATTTTACGAGTTATTTTGAAAGATTTTGCAATTTTTTTTTCAAAATTTTGAAGAAAAACATGACAAAAATATAAAAAAGGCCTTTTTCCGGAAAACGTTTCATGTTTTTGCCATATTTTTCATTTTTTTATTAAAATTTGCCACTTTTCTGCAAAATTTTAGTGTAAATTTGACCATTTTGGAAAAAAATTTGGTCAATTTTGGAAAAATTTGCCATTTTTTGGCAAAATTTTGAATTGTTTTTATATTTATTCAAGTTTGGACATCTAGAAATTAGAAAAATATTTTTTACAAAAATAAGGCGATTTTTTATAAAAATCCGAGAAAAGTTTCTGGTGAAGCAATTTTTTACAGAAATTTGCCACATTTCTTAAGTTTTTACGTTTAGAAAACTTATTCAATTTTTTTCAAATTTTGAGGGAAAATATGACAAAAAATTAAAAAAGGACATTTTCCGGAATTGCATTTCCGGAACATTTCCATATTTTTGTCGCATTTTTCATTTTTATTAAAATTCGCCACATTTCTGCAAAATTTTACTCTTTTTCAAGTTTTTTTTTTACTTTTTTCCCTATAACCGTCCAAAAATCTACTCACCCGGGTGGTCCATGAAGCAAGAATCCTTTGGGAGCGACGACGCCGAGCCTTTCATAGATTTCCGGAAAGCGCATGTGGACACTGAGACGACAAGCTTTCTAAAGTGCAAAAGATCAGAAAAAGTTAAAAAAAAACTCAAAAATGTCAAAAATTTGGAAAAGTGGCAACTTTTACCAAATTAGTGGCATTTTTTCCTTAATTTTTCCAACTTTTACCAAAAATTGCTCCTCGCAGCCGCCCAAGACGTCGAATTTCTCGGATGGCACGACCGCTTCTTTGGTCCATTCGGCCTGTTTCGGGCGTTTTGCCGGAGGCGGTGGCGTGTTCTCGACTTCCATTTTGTCGTCCAGGAATTCCGACTGGCGCTTTGGTTTGTGCCAACTTTTGTTTTGGTTCCGGCCCATCGATTCTCTCTGAAAAGATAACGGGTCAGAGAGCTGGGATGACATTTATAACGCAACAGTTCTGAGACCACACACGTCGCGGCACAGTTACTGGGTCGAGAAAGCAACATGTTAAACTGTTATTGACTAAAAAATAATTTCTGAGGACGAAAATTTTCAAAATTAGTGCAAAAAAGAAGCGTTTTAAAGCATAAAAGTACTTTAAAGGACGCATAATGTTGCGGAAAGTTAATAGTGCAAGATTATGGCTAAAAAATAACGGCGTCAGAGAACTGGCAATTAGCAGAGTATCGAGATCGATATTGAGATCCAAGCTTCTAGAAGCTTTCAGAACTGGGAATTAGCAATATGCCTTGAAGGAATAACGTTTCTTGACAATACTTCTTTTCCTTGACAAAACTTTTTCAAATTAGTGTCAAAAAGAAACATTTTGGAGCAAAAAATACTTTAAATGTTGCGAAAAAACATTACGTGGCAAAAAAAATTAATCCGCGAGAAAAAAATTTTCTTTGAAATTCAAGAATCTGAAAATTAGAATGAAGAAACTTCCAAGGAAATTCATGTCAAAAAAAGAATTTCTCTAAATTCTTTTGTCGAAAATTTGCTTTATCGCAACATTTTTACATTCGGGAATAAAAATTCTCTCAATTCAAAAAAATTGGTCCGCGCGACTTTCAAGACTGAACTTTCTTCCCAAATTTGGAAAACAGACAACAAATGTTTCAGCCAAAGACTAACCACCAAATTTCGGGCACAATGCCAAGCTTTAAACACATTGCGCCGATTCAAACGATAATTTTTTGGAAATATTTGAGAGGTCTGGAGGCAATCTCGACAGCCCAAATCGCTTTGTATGAAAATTGTATGAAACATTTTGTCTCGTTTTTTCTTTCGACTTCATCGATATTATGTCCGCAGTTCCGGGATTGGTCGCGTATATTTCTGGAACAGTTCCAGCCCAATCATTCGAGAACGAATCACCTGGAGTATAATTCTCGATACTATTGTTTTTTCGTCGTGTGTGGTCTTTAATTTCTGCCGTCCCTTATAGATTCCACCCTAAGTCTAAGCTTGAGTGTAAGCTTAAGTGCAAGCTTAACCACAAGAGTAACAAAAAAAACTTGGTCGAAAAAGCAAAAAAAATCAACTTTTTAGTCTCGAACCTCAAACGGGACCAAATTCCCGATCCAAATTTTGAGCATTCCACAAATTTTTTCCTTGTCCCCCTAACTTTGCAACATTTTAACCCCTACAAATGTACTCTTATTTCTCTTCAGACCTTCTCCACAACCAGAAAGAATCACCTGGATTAGAATTCTCGAATACTATAGTTTTTCATCGTGTGTGGTCTTTTAATTTCTATCAACAAATGTACTCTTATTTCTCTTCAGACCTTCTCCACAACCAGCACTCGCAACATGAAACTGAAACCACTCCTGGACATCTCAAGACTGTGTCACCTGCGCACTTCCGGCCTCTCATCCTCAACCGCCTCCGGCATTCAGAAGCCATTCGGTGACACAAATCGGACCCAAAACGTATCCAAATCACGATCGGAATGCCAACAATTTCGCCAATTGTCCTACAGCGCTGCGGTCCAAAAGCGGAACGATTACACGTACAAAGAACCGTTAGTCTTGGGCGAGCTGCCGCCGTTCAGATCGGCTGAGGAGGCTATAAGTGCAAGTTTTTTAAAAGGGCAAATATTGGTTTGTAACAAAAAGTCTCAATTTTGTGATCTTAAACATAAGGAATCAAAGTTCACTGATCATTGATCACTCAAATTTGAGGAGTCGAAACCTTTTATATTTTCTGAGATCGGATTTGATTCAAAATTTATACATTTTGTTACAAAATTAATATTTTGTCGTTTAAATTTTGAATGATTATTTTTTAATAAAAATTTTTTCAGGAAGGCAAACAAATTCCGAAGCAATCGACGGAAGGAATCGAGATTGAGGACGAAGAGGTGTTCGACATGCTGCTGTATAAGGGGGTAAGTGGAGCAATGTACCGTTAGGTCTGTAGCTAGGCTACACCCCGGTCTTACACTTATCTAGAAAATTGAAGTTTCCAGTTATGATTGGTATTTTCTAGAAACTTCTAGAACATTTTATACAGATAGCTAGTCCTAAAATAGAATCAGTGTATTTCAGAAAAAAAATCGTAAAAATTATGCAAAATTCGAATAAAATTTCAAACTATGATTCACATTTTGATGAGTTTCTCAGGTGGCTAGGTCGCAGAGGTCAAACTTTGTCTAGTCAATCTTCCATAAACTATAATTTCCAACACTTTCAAAATTTCAAATTCGCGCAAAAATGCCCCGATTTCATCGATATTTCATAAAAATTCAGGTTTTTCTGTGAAAAATTTCATGTAATCGTGATTTTTTGCCGCAAATTTGTAATACAGGATTTTTAATTACTGGAACCACACCCTTGAAATTTGAAGAATTCATGGAATTCGGCTTCTCCATTTCAACCTGTCCATCCTGGAACTTCCTAGGAACAACCTAGCTGGAACAACCTAGGTTTAGAATAAGATTTAAGCTTAGAGTTTTGCGTTTACCGTTAGGTTTTAGGTTGGCATACTTTTTTTGCAAGCACAAATCTTGGCATCAATTTGGGCCATTTTTCAGGGCATAAGCTTAAGTGCGAGCTGAGTTATGCCCAAAAATATGCCGCGACTTGAAAAATAATACACCTTTGAGTAAGATGCCCAACATTTTTTTCACAAATTTCAAAAAAGTGCGCAAATTTGAAAGTTGATTAATTTTTGGATCAAATCAATTCATTCTAATCTTGGTTCAAATTTTTTCCCTGTCCAACTTTTTTGTGAAAGCATTGTTCCGAAGTACTGCTTTCACTTTTGCAGGAAATTTTATTACTGAAACCTCCACTGGACCTTGGAATTTGAAGAATTCATGGAATTCGGCTTCTCCATTTTAACCTGTCCATCCTGGAATTTCGCTTAGGAAATTTTTAGGCCGGCGATGTGCGAAAATCATCCTGGATTGATGCTTCGCAGCCGGTGGTCAGCAAGGACTGGAACGCCGAAAGCACTCTATTCTGCTACAAATGCGGCGGGACTCATAAACCGGAACATTGCACGGAGAAAGTGAGACTTCAAAACAGTGTTGCGAAGGTTCTGTCCAAGATGCGCAAAGCCGACTTCAAAAAACGAGGAATGCCGCAAATCTCGTCGCTGGTAAGTTTTTTAATTTTTTCCAAGTTTTTGGTATAAAAATAGGCTATTTTATGAAAAACTGGTATTTTTGAGGTAGCTTAGGCCTGGGTTACAATCAGGGGATATCTGATAAAACAGTGTGATGAAAAACCCTTTTTGGGTCACTTTTCACTAAGTAGAACATAAATCTGATGTTACTCATTATATGTCAACTTTTTCTCTAGCTTATAACGGTATTTTTAAATTTTTTGAATTTCGTGATTTATTGATAAAAAAGTGAAAAAAGCCAAAATTTGCTGAAATTATGATGAAATTGGGTTGAAATATGTACTTTTTCGCGCGAACTTTTTCTCTAGATTATACTAGCATAATCAGATTTTTAAATTCGCGCCAAAAAGTACCCATTTTATCCCGTTTTCATCAGATTTTGATGAAAATCTGATGAAAATGGCACTTTTGGTCAAAAACGTCGAACTTAACAAAAATTAAATTATGTCATTGTAAACTAGAGAAAAAGTTGACATAGGATGAGTGACATCAGATTTGTCACCAACATAGTGAAAAGAGACCCAAAAAAGGCTTTTTGATCACCCTATTTCTTCAGATATCCCCTGACTTTTTCGTAACCCAGGCCTTACCTTTGAACGTGTGGTGTCAATATCTATGAAAGCCATAAAATAGTTGAAAACTATAGTATAGTTTTTCATAGATCTTGACATGACTGCTTTGAACTTGGCCGTTTTCGCTTAGAATGTCCAAAAATAAAGGATTTTACAGTATCCTGGCTAAGTTTTCGCAAACTTTTTCATAACTTATAGGTTTGCGAATATTTTTGATCATAGGCTTTTGGTCCTAGGCTTAAGACTTAGTCTCAGCTTGAAATAGGTCAACTTAGTCTAAGGCTTATCTTAGGTGTAAGTCTTACTTCGGACTTAAGCTTTAAACTTAAGAGTATGCTTTCCGTCCTATAAGCCCTCTTTGAGCCATACTTAAGCTTGAACTTGAACTAAATTATGACAAAAATGGACCATACCCAAACTTTCCCATAACCGTTTTGAATACTATTTTTGCCGATCGTTACTTTGTGTTTTTCGCAAAACATTCTTAAACAGTAATCTAACGGTCTTGACTGTTTACATCTTCAGGACAAGAAAGAAGATGACTCGAAACAGAGAAGGCGGAAGATTCCTCAATCGATTACGCTCAGAAATTATGCTGAAGAATAATGCCTTTGTTTATGATATGCACATTTTTGATTTTCTTGTAGTTGGACCGTTATATTTGTTACTAGTTATAAAGACCATTCCAGAGAAGTTTGTCGAAGGCATTCAAATTAGCGGTAATTTGGCGTTGTGTTTTCATCAGGTAAGCAAGGCAAGCCTAAGTTTTAAGGCTGCGCTTAAGTGGGCTAAACCTAGTGTGCTCATGTTTGAGCCTAAAAGAATAAATAAAAAATAAACCCCCTTATAAGACTTTTCAAGCCTAAAGCTAGAGAGTGGTTAGAGAAAAAAAAGAGTTGGAAAGATTTTACGTCGAAGTTTCCCAGGTATTGTCGGTAAATAAAAGGAAAGACTGAGATTCATTGTCCGATAAGATAAATTCCTGTACCAAAAGGCATGCCTTTTGAGGTATGAGGTACGAGAGTGGGTCAGCAGAATGCGAGATTGCGCAGCGGATAACACACGTAATAGTCCAAAGCGCAACGCTTAAACATCTTATAACGGTTTTATTATTTATTTCTACATTTAGGCTTAAACTTGAATACAAGCTTAGGTACGTCACTTAAGCTTAACCTTAAAGCTTGGGCTTCTCCTGTTGTTCTTTTCTCTATCTCCTTTTCTCTAATGAGGTAAAAATAATTTATTTGCCCACGAGAAATTGAATAATTCTGGAGAGAACATTGCTAAAAGTTTATAGAGAAGTCGAAGACAACTCTTCAAGAAAGGGTCTGAAAGAGAACTCCTGGACAGTGTCAGGAAGAAGTTAACACTTTTCAAAGCCAAAAAATATTTTTTACCAAAAATTCTCTTATTTTTTTACCAAATTTTTTACCAAAAATTACCAGAAAAATATCAAGGTTATGCAAAAGTGACCATGTCAAAACTTTGGAGTTTCCGGAATCAAAAATGGGACTTTCTTTCTGCACTTCACTGGAGAGTGGGAACAGATTAAACCTCCGTTACCGGACATATCGAGGTGGAACTGTGGAATTCGAGTGATTATTTAAAGACTGATTATTGAAGGACATCCGAACGAGCGAGCAGAGAGCATGAACGAGCAGACATCATCAGACACATCCGAATTGCGATTGACCCTTTTGCGGACTATCGATGGATAGACTCATTGTTTTTAGCCAATCGTCTGCACCCCAGCTGCCAGACAGCTAGAGACATGTCCGGCTCTGGCCACCTCCTCCGCGCAGGCCCCTTGAAGAAGCCAACTCCTTTTGGGTTTATATACGACTCAATTCTGCGTGGGACAGAAGAAATGGGTTTGAGGGAAGGGAGAAAGTGAAAGAGTAATGATATTTTCTGTCTTCAGCTGTATGGAACGGTTTTGTTGAAGAACAGTGAATCGGTTCGACCGATAACAGCGAAGAACGAAGCTGTCTGTCCGTTTTCGTTTGAGGCAAAGAAAAGTTGGCTATTGATGCCTTAGTTTCTTCGAAGAATGATAGAACGTCTAACAATTAGTAACTAAACTATGCTTTTGTTAAGCTTGCGCACTCAAATCAATTGCCCGTTACACTTGGGCAAATTAAGTGGAATAGAGAAGGATGATCTTGACCTTATGCTTGTGTTCATGGATTTATCTATACGGTTTTCTATGAAGACAAATGCGCGCTCCTACCACTTGGATAGTAAACTCAGCTGCCGGATCATTAACAAATCCATATAACTTAAGCTTAAGCCTAAGCCTAAATATAAGTCTGCCTAAGCCCAAGTACTTCGTTATGCCCTTATAAGGGTTATACGGCCCGGTGTGCACGCAGGACTAGATCCGTCGGCTCTTACACTATAAACTTAAGGTTAAACTAAAGTTTAAGTGCTTTTGTAAACTTTGTTCGCCCAAGTCCTAGGATCATTTAAAGACCGAGATCTATTTAAAGTCCCGAGCTTAAGCTTGAGTGTATCAAAAGTTATGGCCAAAAGGAAACAGATGCGGCGGCTCTTATTAGGGATCGGCAAAATTCGGCGAGCCCGAGCTTCGAGCCTGACCCATCGAGGCTCGGGCTCGACATGATTCCGGATTCACTTGGCGAGCCCGAGATGGAGCCCAGGCTCGGGCTCGACAACAGGAGCCGAGCCCGATTTGAATTTTATTTTTTTCTCGCCTATTTTTTGGTCATCAAAAATTGGTCTTTTTTGTTGTTTTTTGCTAGTATTTCGTATATTTAATATTAATAGACAAAACTGAGACGATTCAGTCAATTTTTTAAAATAAAATTTACATGCAAAGTCAAATTTACCTGTATTTTTCCGAAAATTTTTCCGGGAAAATATCAAAATGTCCAAATTTTCCCATTTTTGCTTATGGTTTTTGCTAAATTTTTCCATTTTTGATGATTTTCATATGAAAATTTTTAATATTTTTAAAATACTTGATGGAGAAATGGTATCCAAATAGCGCCGCAGGGGAAAATTTTTCAATTTTATGCCGATTTCTTCTAATTGACTTCTAATTTAACCCCGGGGTAAAATTATTCGATCGACCTCTAGAGGTGGCAAAATTAGAGGAGGGGTAAAAATAGAGGGGCAAAATTAAACCGCTGGATTTTTCGCGCCGCGCCGGAGGCGCCGAAAATTTTTGAGGTTTTTTCTCAAATTTCAAAAATTTTCGTCATTTTTTGACAATTTTTCAAAAAATTCAAAATTTGAATTCCCGCCCCAAAAATTTTGGATTTCTTTCGAAATTTTTGCCATTTTTTTCTAAAATTTTGGCAAATTTTTGCAAAATTTGGGAAAATTTTGCACAAATGGCAAAAAATAAGTAAAAAATTCAAATTTTTGGAAAACATTTTGAACTAAAATTTTCGCCTGCACAGAACATAAATTTTCCAATTTTCGGCGTTTTTAGCTCAAAATCAGTAGCTTTTGTTACTGAAAACGACAATTGCTGTTCAGTAACAATGGCGAAAGAAATAAAAATCAGCGCCGCCGACGAAAATTATTCGATTTTTGGCCCTGACCATATGATTTTCCCTGAAACTGGTCATTGAGTGTTGCTCAAAATGCTCAGCTTTGTCGTATTTCGTCGCATTAGTACAAAGTGAGACGAAAACAATGGAAGGAAATATAAGCCGCAAAAGCGCCGCAGGCAAAATTTTTTTGAAAAATTGAGTAGTTTGCGAAAACATAACACTGAAAATTTTGCATGTTCTTCGAAATATTTAGAATTTTTCGCTCGGCCGCGCCCATTGGGCGCGGCCAAAAATGACCGAGCCCGTAGGCTCGAAGCTCGACCCCTTTTTTCCGAGCTTCGAGCCCAGGCTCGGGCTCGGTGAAATTCGATTTTGGCCGAGCCCGAGCTTCGAGCCCGACCTACCCGGGCTCGGGCTCGAAAGCTCGGCAAAGCTCGAGCTCGGGCTCGCCGATCCCTAGCTCTTATACATACTATCCAATTGTGGTTTCCCCGCGTGATATGAAGGGGGAGGTAGTAATTAAGGGGGTAGTAATTAAGGGGGTAGTAACTAAGGGGGTAGTAACTATGGGAAGCGCAAGTATGTCGGGTAGTAAAAATGTCGTTTCACACTTTGACTGCTCGATTCTCAGTGCGCGGCTACACTTATTCTTTTCTCTATCTCTTTTTCTCTAACGAGGCGAGTGGCCTCCAACATGTGACAAGTCCAGTGACTTGCTGTTGGCAATCGCACTCGGTTCTTGGAGGAGAGGACTGTCTGTGCGCGGCTACGCGTCACTTAATCTTACACAGACTTTTGTGTAAAATCTGTCCTTGAAAACGAGGGACGATTTCAATCGCCAGCGGCTCTTTTCCTCTGTTGGTCTGTGGACTCTTGTAGACTGAGGTCCTATATCCCCCCCCCCCTTTGCATTTCAATGCCTTCACATTTGCAATCCAAAAGGGGAAATCCATATTCACCCCTCGAGCTTCAAGCTCGACTTATTATAAGCTCGACTTATTAGCCTATTTGCTATAGCGGATTCTCGAGATAATGCAAGCAATCAATAACGCTCATCAAACAACTAATGCTTTTGAACCAAATACTTCGCTTTATTCCGGCTCGTTCAGCAAAGCGCCTGGGGCATCAGTGGAGTTCTTTGGCCCAACAAAGACATTCTTTGGCCCATCAAAGACATTCTTTGATAGCGCATATTTGACAGTTACTTCCACCGGATATGAACCTCAAAATGACCAGTTGAAGCCAACAACTTTGGTTCAAGACATGGAAGTGCCGACAAAATGTAAGATATTAGATAAAAAAATTTTAACGTCCAGGAAAAAATTACCAAACTTTGAGAAATTTAGGTTTGGTTTGCGATTGTCCCACGAATTGCTGGTTAGCAATTTTTTTTAAATAATGACCAGTTATTAGAATTTTAGCCATTACGATGTGCCTTCTTGCAATGGTAAATATTTGATATCTTGATTGATGACAGTATACGATAAATATATTTATATACGGTCGAACCCCCGAATAACGCCCCCTCCCCCGAATAACGCCCCCTCCCCCGAATAACGCCGATGTTCTCCGGTCCCGGATTTACGTCTTATGATTTGTATGGGTTCGGCCCCGAATAACGGCCTCTGAATAACGCGGCCCCCCGATAAAGACCGATTTCGTCCGATCCCTTGAGGGGCGTTATTCGGGGGTTTGTCTGTATATGGTATCTTGCTTGATACCATTGTATACGATCCATTTTTCAGGATGCAAAACGTTTTTCCGTCGCTCACTTATCACATACAAAACTTACGCATGCAATTACAATGGAATGTGCCACATTACAAACGGTAAATGAACGGGTGACATGGAAAATGCTATAGGCAAACTAGTTGCAGGCAAGCTGAACTTGTCCGCACACAGACTAACCCAGACCCTAGAGTCAGAGTAAGTTTAAGGAAGGACCCAAGGGTCTCACTCAGGGTTACCCTAGGGTCTGAGTAACAGAGACTATTAGTAAAAAATTTTGTTCTGTTAAATTTTGTACCAGCCCGCTTCTGTACATAATGAATGCTGTTTGAAGACGGCCCGCTTCTGTATACAGTCGAGTCTCTTTATAACGGCGACTTTCCTGGGACCGCCGTTATAAAAAGGCTCGACTGTATAATAGATGCTGTATGAACACTAGCCCAGTTTCAGAAATCAATCGATGCCGCGCATGTCGATTTGACCGATGCGTTCTAGTTGGGTATTCCTTACCAATTCGTCTAAATTCGAGATTCACACAATTCGAGATTTAGAATGAACCCCCGTGCAATGAAACTTCCAACTTCGGTTGATGTTGTGAAGCTTTCAGACAAAGTGTCGAGTAGGAGGGTGGGTTTCTTGAGTATATTGTACCGTTATTACGGTCCGTTTTAGCGACATCTTTCACAAAAGTATGGAGGAAGATGTCCTGTTCTTATAGGAAAGGTAAGCCAATTTTTGATGTCTTACAATGTTTTTGTAGAATTTTATATGAAAGGCATACGATTTGTTCGACATTTTTTTCAAAAATAATTTGAACCCTATGGTGTAAAAAAGGGAAAAAATCAAATTTTGGCAAGTGACATTTTTGGATATGCGCTAAAGCTCGGATTTTGGTATTCTGGTCTGTCGGATTTGGCAACGTCGTTCTATACTTTTTTCCGAAGCTTTTTTCCGAAACATCTGTATTCTGACAACGATCAAACATTTAACTCTGCCGCTGGTGTTAAAACGTCTAGATCCATGCTGTCACGCAAGCTATTTACAGTAACCGTTTTCAGACCGGTCCAATCGAGGACAAAATCATACATCTCTCGTATACATACCACCAAGGGATACATTCGGGGGTATTGGGCCAGGACAATACCCCCGAATGTATCCCTTGGTGGTATGTATACGAGAGATTGTCCTCATTTATCCAACAAGGGATACATTCGGGGGTATTGTCCTGGAGATTGTCCTCATTTATCCAACAAGGGATACATTCGGGGGTATTGGGCCAGGACAATACCCTCGAATGTACCCCTTAGGGGATGAATGAGGATGATATATATAAAACTTCTAGATCAATGTTGCCATACAAGCTGTTTACAGTATCCGATTTCAGACAGGTCCTGTATTCGAAGAGACAATCGAGGACAAAATCATAAAATCCTTGGTATACGTGGAGCAAAAAGTGCGTCAAATCCGTGAAAGTTCTCGCTGGCTGAGCGATTCCGTAATGGGACTAAGTTTTCGAGAAATTCTCCAATCTAACAATGAAAACATACTGGCTCGCGCAGATCAATACCCAAAAGAAGCGCAATGGCCATTTTATCGCCCTGCGGACATTCACGAGGCACTCAGGAAAGAAAAGAGGAGACCACATTTTCACATCCTGGACATGTTTTTGTCCATAGAAATGGTAAGAAATGTTTTGGTACTTGCAATACAGTCGAATCTCCCTATAAGGTATCGACAAGTTCCGGCCAAAAGATATCTCAGAAAGAGGTATACCTTATAGAGTGGTATGGCCAAAAAGTGGAAAAAATTGCCACATTTTCGCCTTTTTTGTGCATTTTTGGTTGTTATCACGAAATTTTTCGAAAAAATCATCAAAATTTTCTGGTCCTGTGTGAGAAAAATATCTTATACGGAGGTAAATCCTTTCAAAATTCGACATGCTCTGGTGGACATGAACCTTATATGAGATATATGCCTTATAGGGAGGTACCTCATTGATTGGTTCAGCTGTGTTTAGGACAAATTTAGGACATATGTGAACTTATCAAAATTTAGGCCAGAACAATGCCTGTGTTAGCAGAACTGGATTACAGTGACCAGGTGTGTTTTATATTTATTTTTATTTTAAACAACTTGCACTATTATAGGAAGCGCTGCTGAAGCAAATCATCTTGGCCAACGCAATCTTGCTCCAGGCATTCTATTCATATCAAATGAAATCGGAAACTCTCATTATGCCGAATGGATTTACACCTGCAAAGGTGACTGCTTCCGTTAGGTTTCCGCATTCTAGAATATTCTAGAACTCAATATTTTAGATGCCTCAGCCTAAGATTGATTTAGAACAAGGCAAAACTCGGTAATGGCAAACTTCGCAATAAATAGTTATGCAAAATGTTCTAGAATAGCAGAGAAGATGAATCTGAGTTCTTGCCGAGCAATGGTGGCAATATCCCGAATTCAAATGACTATGGAGGAATTCGTATTGCTTAAGGCTATAATTTATTCGCACTCAGGTAACAATGACTTATATTAAACACTGTTTTTCAAAATGCCGCCAATCCGACAATCGACGTGTGTGGTCCTTTGAGGCTTGGTGCAGTTTGATGACGTCCCTCTGTCCGATCTGTCGAGTTAAGCAGCTCTGGGCTCAGCATTTCACTACGGGACGTCTTCGCATTCCGCCATGATCCAAAGGACCACACATATCGATTGCCGAATTCGTATGAATCATCATTTGTATGATTCATAAAACTTTTCTTATAGCAATACACGGACTGTCGGAGAGAGGCAGAGTATTGCTAGAAAAAGAAAGTGTTCGGTACTCCAAAACACTAATGAAACATTTGCAATCTCGAATGGGAGCGGCACCGGGTGCAAAGAAGTATGCCGAGATCATATCCTTTGTCGACTGTTTATTCCACGTAGCTCAATGTCAACGAGAAATGCACATCCTTGTAAGATTTTTTGCCGTATACCCTGTAGTTAGACCGCCTTGCCCGTCACAACGGTCGGCGGCGGTTATTTTTATTTTTAAAACTTCTAGAAGTTTCCAGAAGTATTTGGCACCAGAATGTAGCCAAGACCCAGTGCTATCTTTTGGTACCAAATACTTCCTGAAACTTCTAGAAGTACCGTATTCCATGCAATTACAGCCCCCTCGCCCGTCACAACGGACGGTGACATTTATTGTTTAAACAAAAAGGTTCTAGAAGTTTCCAGAAGTGTTTGGTATCACAAGGTACCAAAACCGAGGGCTATCTTCTGGTACCAAACACTTCTGGAAACTTCTAGAACTTTTTATTTTAAAAATAAACGCCACCGACCGTCGCAACGGGCGGTGGCGTACAGGGAATACGGTATAATTCTTCCTTCTTTCTTCAAAAATTTCAAATATAATTAAAAATAAATTCCAATGTTTTAGATAAGCGCTGCGATGAGTCCACCTTTTTGCTTACCTCCTTACATGGAAACAATTATGTACGCCTAATAATGTCACAACTGTATAGCAGAAGCCATATTGCACTTTGCCAAGCCAATGTCTTTCAATGACGTCATCCAATCTCACTTTTTCAAAACAAAACTACCTCAAAATACTTCTCTAATTGATTAATTTGTGCAAAAATTGTTACAGAATAATAAAAACAAACATTCAGAGTACAAAATTTTCTTACAAATCGACCAAAAAACTAAGAAAATTCGAGAAATATGGTATATTTGTCACAAAAGCGTATTTTTCGCCATCGCACCGATTCAAATAAATGCACATCGCGCCCAGCAAATTCTGAGTCTTCCAGAAGACGGAAACGGTATCGTTCTTGAAATCGATCTGCTTGTTCTGCACTTTTATGCCCTGAAGGAATTGGCCGTTGGATCGGTTGTCTATGAGTCCGGAACCGTATTTGGTGTGTCCGTTATGGCGGATTTTTTCGCATTGTTCGGTTGGTTTGGCACAGAAATGTTGCGGATCATTGTTGCAAATTGGGCTCCTGAAAAGTTTAAATGGCTAGAGTTTAGCTTCTGGCGCAATGCCAAAGCTTGAAACATTTCCTCTGCCCTGCGCGAGCGGCCCCCAGATTTGAAAATCAGATAAAGCAAAATGATGACAATGAGAAAAAGTCAGTAAAGTGGCGGCAATTTAAAAATGATTTAATCGATTTAGGCGTAAATCCTCTGGGGTGAAAATTTCAGAGTCTTAACCGAACTCTGCGAACTAAAAAAACCAAAAATTTCAGCTTCAAAGATGATTTTATCTAAAACGAATAATTCATTTTCAAATCTCCGCCAATTTTATGACTTGTTTTCCAATTGGCATCGTTTTCTAATTTGTAAATCTATGCCAGCTCACTCACAACAGATGATATTTCTGTAGGATAAACAATGGATGGAGCTTCCGAGGACTTTGGGGCTACCGTATTTCCTCTAATTAAGCCCCGGAGCTTTAATTATTTCGATACCCCTCCGAAGGAGGTTTACCGAGATTTTTCTCTAACGTCACCTTTTACACACTATTTCTCTTTCTGTAGGCGGTTTGTCATAGGAGGGGCGATATTAGAGGTAATACGGTATGTCTTCCAAACATAAAAATTTGTGTCAATTTTCTTATATCATCTCAGAAACAGGTGAGAAGGTAAATTGGGCCAAACGACAGGTTAATTACTCAGGTATATGAAACTCACTCAGCATTAGGCCCCGCCTCCTCATCGCTCTTCCAATCCACAACCCTCCACAGCTTGCCGTAACCCCGCAGGTCCTGGTTAATAAAATTGCCCTTCAATTCTTCCATCGACTCTAGAGCTGATTGAAAGCACACCGGCAAATCATCCATTGCACTTTTAACTTGTACAATGACCAGAGGGTGAGAAAACGACCAAGCCAAAAGCTCGACTTTCCATGATTCACATTTTTCCTCGACCAAACACCACCTTTTCAAAATTTTCAAACTGGCGCCAGTTCCATTAGAAAATTTTTTCAAATGTGGCAATATGCAATCTCGGCTTGTCACCAAATGTTCGTGCGTAACGGCTACGGCGTCGCAAAGGATTTCGTTGTGGGAATTTGCGATAACAGCCGCCCAAGTGAGAGTCGTCAGCTCGCATGAGTCGGGGCTGGAAGACCACTGGCTTCGGGATTTGGTGCACTTTCTGTGGATTTCTTGGCTTACTTCAGTGGAAATCTGAAAATTTTTGAACTATTACGGTATCGAAAAGGCGCGATTTTGAAATTGAGGGGATTTTAAGTCGATAAAACCGAAAAAGTGGTCAAATTTTTGTCCTGGCGCGATTTATTTTTAGCGGCGCAATTTTTTTAGTACCGGAAAATGTTTTATAGGATTTGACATTGTTTCTGTAGGTCCCACAACGAAGATTTCAAGTGTCGTTCGTTTGTCTGTATTCCTCTAGCTGCAGCTTGTGCTCGATTGTCGAGCTATCAAGTGTGGCTTAAAAAAGGTATTCTCCCATGGATATTCCTCCCAAAATGGGAGGGATATTCTACATTCCCATATTTGGGCATACTTTAGACAGATATTAGACAGCTTGGCTTAGGCTTAAGCGCCTTAAACCCTTACATTAGAATGTAGCTTAAGCTTAATCTTAAGCTCAAGCTTACTAAGATACCTGACAACCATTTGAAACAAAAAACAACTGTTACCTTCCGAAATGGCAACATGGAAAATTTCTCCAACGCCACACGACCTTTTGGCAAGTAGGCACTCCCGAGGTTCAGTTTTGGTGACAAGCCCATTGTCTTTGACTGATTCGTGGCAGGACACAATCCGATGTATGAACAAAAATCGTCCACGAAAATCGCTGTCTTGATCATTACGGTCTCCATGAATCCAGTGTATGGACTAGGTCCATGTTTACTACTGCCTTTGCTGATCACTCCATGAATAACATAACGGCCAAGCTCTTCGGAGTATGCGACAGCTCCACTGCCACTATCACCTGAAAACTGTGTATACCGATTTCTAGAACGTTCTAGAAGGCAATGATAGCTTAAAATGATCCTTAGATCCTTAACCCTAAGAATAAGCTTAAACTTGAGCTTAAG